>JALAZF010000025.1:12417500-12920000 GCA_022829125.1 Lathyrus tuberosus | reverse complement strand
ATTTCTTTCAGGATTAGCGACAGACCCCACAAACCAACACTAGTCTTTTCAACATGTTTTTCCCTCACTCACACGTGTTTTGAGAAACTTCCCAGAAAGTCACCCATCCCAAAATTGCTCCAAGTCAGGCACGCTTAACTATGAAGTTCTTATGGAACGAGCTACCGAAAAGAAGATGCATATTGTTGGTATAGGTAGTACCAATTAATCCTTATAAGTCTTCGTTCAACCATGCAGTCTCATACCTGCACAGCCCCAAGATCCCTCTCATTTCAATGTGAATTCGGTTTTTCCCTAGAAGCTGCTAGGAGTGTCTCATTGTCATGCCTCGTGCATCGACAACCACTCCTTCGTCCTCGGGTGTTACATGTAACAACTCTCCCCCCTCTTCGGGCTCGAGTGTTACATGCCCACCAGCTTCCGCTTGGTTCATCCCTGAACCACATCGTACTGGGAGAGGCATGGCTCTGATACCATTTGTAACGCCCCATACTACTTTCAGGATTACCGACTAACCTCACAAACTAACACGGGTCTTTTGAGCATGCTTTGTCCTCACTCACACACTTTCCGAGAAACTTCCCAGAAGGTCACCCATCCCTAAATTTCTCCAAGTCAAGCACGCTTAACTGTGTAGTTCTTATGGAACGGGCTACCGAAAAGAAGATGCATCTTGTTTTCGGTATCCAGTTCTATAAGAACCCCACAGTTAAGCATGCTTGACTTGGAGCAATTAAGGGATTGGTGACCTTCTGGGAAGTTTCCCAGAAAAACGTGTGAGTGAGGACAAAGCATGTTGAAAAGACTCGTGTTGGCTTGTGGGGTCAGTCGGTAATCCTAAATGAAGTCTGAGGCATTACAAATGGTATCAGAGCAAGACCTCTCCTAGTACGATGTGGTTCGGGGACGAACCAAGCGGAAGCTGGTGGGCATGTAACACCCAAGGGAGAGGGAGTGGTTGTCGGTGCACGAGGCATGACAATGAGGCACTCCTAGCAGCTTGGCGAGGGAGTGGTTGTCGGTGCATGAGGCATGACAATGAAACACTTCTAACAGCTTTTAGGGAAAGACCGAATTCACATCAGAATGAGAGGGATCTTAAGGTTGTGTAGGTATGGGGCTGCATGGTTGAATGAAGTCTTATAAGGATTAATTGGTACTACTTATACAAACAAGATGCATCTTCTTTTCGGTAACCAGTTCCATAAGAACTCCACAGTTAAGTGTGCTTGACTTGGAGCAATTTAGGGATAGCTGACCTTTTGGGAAGTTTCCCGTAAAAACGTGTGAGTGAGGACAAATCATGTTGAAAAGACTCGTGTTAGTTTGTGGGGTCAGTCGGTAATCCTAAATGAAGTCTGAGGCGTTACAGGCATCCTGTCTATTTCTGGATGAGATCTTTGGGAGATACTTTCTGGCGTTTAAATAAGGAGGAGTTTTGAAGATCAGATTAATTAACTCAGACATACTAAAGGGTATCAATGGATGAGATGGATGTTCTGGATCGAAGGTAACAACCTAGAGGTTGTTTATTTGGCTGAGGAGGTTCTACAACAACTACAAGAGAAGTGGCTAGTTCTTTTGTTGGGGTGTCTTATAAGATGTTCTGACATCTTATTAGGGCAAGGTGAATTTATTCCTTGGTGGTTCCGCTACATGTGTTTCTGATGGAAGAGCTCTAGAATTATGGGATTCTGGAGTTATTACTAAAGACAGACGGTGGAAGATCTCAATCGTCCGCCTCTATATTTGAAGATATCTGCATCTTTTTATTCCAAAGTCGGAAGCAATGGATTAGAGAGAGTTGTTGGTAGGTGTCTGTTATGGTGACTTGGTACTTGGAAGCTTCGTTCCATGGTGCGGTTTGAAGTTAGTTGAAGAGGAGAGGAGTTGAGTTTAGGTGTATCAAATTCTTGCTCTAGGAGTTTGATAGATTATTAATCGACTAAGTTGTTAAAGATACTTAAGAATTCTCTCAATTCCACTCATAAAGGCATCTCAGTCGTGCATCTAGAGTCTTCTTGTTATTCTTCTCACTAGAAGGTGTTTATGTGAAACATAAAGCTGAAGAAAGTGGATGTGATTTATTTTCACCATCCAAAAGTTCAAGGAAGGATTCATCTCTCTTATCCCAAAGGGTGGATCCAATCTGTTTGGAGTTCTCAGAATCATTGAGGTAAATAGGATTCGTTCAGAGAGAATCTTAGTTACTTGAGTCAAGGGTGGTAGCCTTGGTATCTCAACACTGTTTGTCAAAGAAGATACTTGCAAAAGATTGAATACTTGATAAGTGTTCATGAAGTGATTTGGTGGAGCTTTGCTACAACAGTGAAAAATGGTTATTGGACAAGGATTTAAGATCAATTGCTATTTTTGGAATTCACAAGTATTTAATTGATTATCCTTGAAAGTCAAGATTGCTGATGTTCAACAAGATGTTAGAACATCTCATCATCAGAGTTTGTGCAGAATCATGGGAGGGGTACTGCATACGCTTTAGCATCTGTTTTGGGCTTGGGTGTTGACCTAAGAATCGACTTCAGTCCAGTGTGATATAGAAGCATGTGATCTCTGGTGAGTTTCCTAGAAAGAAACTGGTCTGGACAATGGTACTGTTGAAGATGAAGATGAAGACATCATAATCTTGATGGTTAATTCTTGGATCAGTTTATTTCTGATTTAGGTACTTGGGAGCAAGGGATCTTGCTCATTTTGAAGGTCAAGGTTAAGTGGCAGTTATCTCTGGCTTTCTACAGATTGCTCTACTCAAGGAAAGTGGCATTCTTTGGTATGGCTTTGGTGTAGTCTATGACTACTTTCTTTTCTGAAGATTCACACGTGACAGGTGTGAAGTCTTTGGAGTTTCAAAGCAGTTATTCATCAAGGTGTGAGCTTGTATAGAATATCTCTGATTATGTAAAGCATGACGGAGGTTGTCTACTCAAACTTGGTTGTTGAATCAAGTCTATGAGAGCATGGAACTCTTGTTCTGTAATAGGGAGGAGGTTCTTCAAAGTGGCAGAAGGAGGAGCTGAATTCAGCAGCTGGAAGTCATATCAGAATGTTCTGACATCTAGCTTAACATCAGGATCTCAGCTGGTGATGTGGCACATCAGCTTAAGATAAGGTGATCTACAGGAGAATGCAAGTGATGGATCCTTCTAAAAGGTCTATCTCATGCAGTTTGCGGGAGCTATGGTTTGAAAAGATGTTACATGTCTAGAGGCTTGGTGGATCCAAGATGTCTTGCTATGGAGAAAGTAGTTCATGTAACTTGAAGATCAAATTTCATTGGTGGATCAGTGTATCTTGTGAGAGTTCTGAAGAAAAGTAAGATCGATCAAAAGGTGGCATTTGGTTGATCTTTATTGTGCATTTTAGCAGGATGCTTGAAACTGATTGCTCTTGTGCAGAAGGGTATTTGGTTGAAGATGAAAGGAGGTTCTGACTAAGGTTTATCTTGAAGCTTGTGGAAGATTATCTTCTTTTGGTGGAAGGGATTTTATTTCTCTCTTGGTTATCTAGAGTTCTTTTTTATCAAGTTGGTGGCGTAGTGTTGTTTGAAGACCTTCAGGTTGGATTACTATGCAGATAGTAAGTCCAGTGGTGGAGCATATCAAGAATCATGTTGGATGGTGTCTATGATATGTGAGGGATGTCGTAGCTGATGTTAGAACATTTTATGGGTTGGTAATCCTTGGAGTAGGATACTAAGTTCTGAGTGTGGAACTTGTTACTTACATCGGTTTTAAGAAGTATCTACATTGTCATACGGGAGAATGATGGAGTAGGAGAGCTGTCTTAGAAGTATGATGTGAAGGTTTTGGTAAGACTATAGTGGATCACAAGTTGATTGCATGAAGGTCTGGATTCTGATGCATTCAGAATATGGAAGTGGATATTCACCAGAAGAGTCAGAAGTATTCCAGGTTATCAGACGGGAGAATGATGAAGGAATGACTGTCTTGGATTGTAGGGTGTCTATCTAATTTTTTGGCCTTGCTGAGGTCAGTAGAAAAGCTTGTAGAGGGGATATCGCCCTTGCTATGAGTCATGCTAGAGAAAAGTGGATCAGTTTGGCAAACTGAGAAGATTTCTGGAGCATGTATACGATATCTGACATCGTTAAGAAGATAAAAAACTAAGAGGTAAGGTATCTCTTTGAGGAATGTGGATCATTCCAGATCAATTGGATTTTATCTCAAGGAACATGGAGGTCTATACATGAGAATTCAAGAGGAATTCGTGTGGTGTATAGATGGGTTCAAGAAGAGGGGGATCAATGGAGATTTGATCTTAATCCAAGAGTTTGTTGAATTAGGATGGTGATCCTAAAGGTTCCTCACGGGAAGCATGATGGTGTTCATGTGTGAGTGATTATTGGTTCTTGTCAGAAGAAGCAATAAATGTTGTTGGTGATTGTGTTCAGCAGGTAGGTTGGACAGAGGGTGCGCTCTTGAAGACATGAAGATGCGTTTCATATTTTCCATTCATCTACATTAGTGTTCATTGGAGGACCATTGGTTATCTTAGATAGGGGGAGTTGCTCCTTAGTCTAAGATATATTACTGCAGGGGTGCAGTTCTGGATCCAGTTTGTTTCGGAGTCAAGCAAGCTATTCTGAGTTAATTCCATCATTAAAGTGTCAATACAAGTATCTTGGGTGCTAAATGGGAGATGTTTGAAGAAATTTCTTAGCATCTTGGTTAGTTTTATTTTTCTTCTGTTTAAAATGATTATCCTTGGGACTCTTCAAAAGGATGGTGATCTTGCTTCAGATGGACTGAACAAGCCTGACAAAATGTCAAGACATTATTTAAGACCTAAGGGTGGGTCCTAAATGGCTGTTTTGAATGGTGGAGAGTGTTTTCTAGAGATGGTATGGTTAACATGTATCTTGATAAAAGAGGAAGATTTATCCCTCCGTGGCAAGTACATGTTTGAGGGGAAGTGTGATATGCACTCCTCCTCATGTACACCAACATACAGCTAGGAATTTCAGGGGTAAGGAAGAGTCTCAGAAGTGTTTCAATCACATCGACCAAGCGCCAGACTTTCTTTTTATGGCCAAGGGAGTTTTAACCAAAAATTTGTCAAAAAGGGGAGATTGATAGCTCTGCTGATTTGAGGAAATTTTTGGAAAAACAGAATGTCAAAATATATGTTTAAACATGAAGATATCTGATGAAAGAAGACTGGACAAATATGATGTCCTAACGAATATCTCGACAACTTGATCTGATATTGCAGGAAGTTTATAAATCTACTGTAAGATTTAAGGAGCAATCAGAACATGGATCAAGGAATAAATAAACAGAAGATTGAAAGCCCAAGACTATAGGAGCCTATAAAAGATGACTTGGACCTAGGAATTTATATGCCTTTTGTAACCTAGTTCTCTTGTGTAAAAATAAGGGTTTAGGGTTTTTAGAGTCGTTGGCTCTCTAGGTTTTAAGTCTCCCTTTGTATCAGTTCATGCATTGTGGTAGATATAGGTGTCGCACAGATCCATAAGCCTTGAGGTATTGGATTGTGTATTGTTCTTTGATAAAGCTTTTAAGCATATCCGAGTTAGCTTATTTGTCAAGAAAGCTTGACAGATTTTTGTATTGATAGGGATGATGTAAATATCACAGTTTGTGATTAAGGGAAGTGAGTGGGGTATCTCGTATCAAAGAGGGTGTTCTTTGATAAAGTCTTCATGGGGTAGAGATTGAGATATAAAGTTGTAAACGGGGGAGTTTGGCTTTGTAATAATTCTACAGATAGTGGAGTCTTCTTCCTGGGTTGGTATCCCTCAGATGTAGGTGAGTTGCACCGAACTGGGTTAACAATTGATGTGTCTTTTATCAATATGCAGATTTAATTATTCTGTTAGGGTTCATGATAAACATGTTGGATCAGATGTCGTAACATTTGTGTTGCTGCAGTTCTGATATTCAAGGTATTGTGAAGACATGGCTTCTCAAGAATTTTGCTGAAGACAACATTGCTTATGTCATATGCTATGCTTGCTCAAATATAATTGGATCAAAGACTTTGAAACAACATTGAAGATTGAACAAAATTGTACATTGGTTCAAGTCTTGAAGAACTCTCAAGGATTGATCAAAGGTATAATCAATTACTCCTTAGCAATGTGCATACAAGTGTTCAAACTGGTCTTTATTCATGTCATGATCATTAGAAAATATTTTAGCATCAATTGAAAGGTTTCAGTTATGTTTTCAACATATTTTCACAAAATTGTCTGCAAGTAACCGGTTACTCACAGGGTGTTAACCGGTTACTCTGAGCAAATTTTCAAAAATAAAATGAACGTTACATGAAGTAACCGGTTACCCACCTGGTGTTAACCGGTTACCACTGTTCCAGTTTCAAAAATAATTGCGTCTCTTCAGAAAAATATTTCTAATTTTTCATTTTGAAGCATGGCATCTCTTGACAATTTGCAACCATTTGAGGAGGTGTTTATGTGATATATAAACTCTCATTTTTCAGAATTTCATTTCACCTCCTTGCTCAAAAATTTCAAAAAATCATTCTTTTACTAAAACCTTCATTTTATTAAAGTGTTCTTGACAATCTTTCCAAGAGCGAAACCTTTGCATAAAATATTTACACATACTGCATTTGTTTCATTTCAATTGTGTTGAACACTTGTATAACATTCTTAGAGTGATTGTTACAAAAGGAGAAGATCAATCTTTTGATTGATTAAAGTTCAAAATCCAAAGTTCATCACTTTCTACAAAATTCAGAATTGTGTTATTTGATCACATCTTATTTTTTAGGATTGTTAAAAATTAAGATTGTGTGTTGTAATCCTTGTTATCCGGATTGTAGATACAGGAGGTCCATTGTAAGAGTTATTCTTGGTTGGACTTTAAACTTGTAAAATCCAAGAGGGTGTTCTTGGTGAGTGATTGTTAGTGACTTGTATAGAAAGACTAGGAAGAGTCTTGTAAAGTCAAAACAATAGTAAACTCTCTTTCATGTTGAAAGGGGAGTGGAGTACTCTCGACCTGTGAGGGGAACCACTATACGTCTTGGTGTTCTTTACTTTCCTCATTTACCGCTTTCCTCACTTAGAAACATTTAGGAAAAGTAAAATTCAAAAACCGTCAAAAATCCGGATAATTGTCTAAGAGCCTAATCCACCCCCCTCTTAGGCACATTTATAACTTACAGGTATCAGTTTATTGTTCTGTTCTTGTTTAAATGTCTATGCAGAACAATGTCTTGACATTTGTTAGGACATCTGCTGTCTACTATCCCAAAATTTCAATTTATTAACAAACAACATCATTTATCTACAAAATCATAAACTACCTTTAATATTAACACATCGCGTTTATCAAATATACCTCAACAACAACATTTATCAATATATATAACTAAATCATCAACATACTCCAACAAAAAAATATGAAGCAGATCATAAGCTTATGAAGAAAACAAAATAATTTTTCAACAAACAGCACAAACAACATGATTTATCTACAAAATCATAAACTACCTTTAACATTAACGTAACACATTTATCAAACTTCAACAACAACATTTATCAACATATCTAACTAAATCATCAACATACTCCAACAAAAAATATGTTAACCAAATCATAAGCTTATGAACAAAACAATATCATTTATAAATAAACAACACAAACAACATCATTTATCTACAAAATCATAAACTAATCTTAATATTAACAAAACACGCTTATCAAACATACCTCAACGACAACATATATCAACATACCTAACAAAATAATCAACATACTTCAACAAAAAAATATGTAAACTAAATCATAAGTTTATGAACAAATAACAAAAACAACAACTTTTATGTACAAAAATCATAAATTATCCTTAACATTAACACAGCACATTTATCAAACATTCATCATCTTACTAAGAATAGAGTTTTGAAAAGAAATAGTTAACATATGTACCTTTACTCGAAAAAATTTATGGAAAAGGAAAACAAAGATATTTTGAAGTTATATTGGAGTTTTGTAAGGTTAAGTTGGTGTTTTGAGAGATTCGGAAGAGGCGAGAGAAGTTTGGGTTTCTCACATACAACCCGGATTGTTCTAAAATGAAGTAAGTTAGCTTAAATAGACAAATTATTTCACAATAGTTGGTAAAATAGGTTGTAGTTGTATGTCATGATATTTCACATTGGTGATCGTGGTAACAAGTATTTAATTTATATTTAAAATTAGAATTAAACGCAACACGTCATTTTATTAACGAAAAAGCATAAAAAATGTAGGTGGTAGGTTTCGAAGCGTGTCACTTTTAACATATCACAACGGTTGTTAATTGTGACTGTAGTTATAAATCGTTTAAAAAGAAAAGGTGCCTGATGAAAATATAGTACCTCAGTTTGTTCTGTGACCATGATAAGAGATTGTTACGGAAGGTGACTTTTATAGTATTGATACTTTGATCATTTTCCTTCATATTCATGCAGGGTGAATTTTTGTTAGCCAAACCACAAGGCTCATGTACCATATGATTCTCAACAAAGTTAAATACAAAATAAATGGTATTATGATATTCGGTATAACACATGTTTTATTAAATAAAATAGAAGTTATAAAATAATATATCCCATAGACGCAATAAAAATGAAAGAGTTAATATTCATAACTTACATTCAAGAACGTTGCTTAATGTACCCTTCGTTAAATATGAAAATAGTTTATCAAACTTAATTTTTAAGATTTTGGATATTATATCTGGTTTATCTTGAGGTTTCACGTGAAAAGGGCGAAGAAATTTTTGTATCTCGTGCCAATTTGGATTGCATTTAAAACTGATGAACATATCTGGAAAACCAACCTTCATACAAATTGCCATTTCATCATATAATATTTGATCCATAAACCTACGACTTTGAACATTTGATGTTGGCAAAACACATCTTTTTCTTGTGTTTGAACTTGGTGCTTGACTTTGATTACCCTCTTCGTTTAGACTTTTGTATTTTGACACTCTTAACTTTTCTTGATTCTTAAGTAGTCATGGCAATCTTTCAGATTCTAACAATGTGCAACCATCAACTAAGAATTATTGAAACAATCTCCAGACGATAACAATGTTTTTGCTTCTTCTGATTCTGCTTAGAATACGTAATGAAAGCCACTATTTGATTGTAATGGGTATCATCCATAAGCTACAATAATTTTTGCATTCAGTTTTATCCATGCTTATCACCTTGTTGTTTTGGACACGAACATTGTATATTTGCTTGATATTTGAGATATTTTGGGGTCTTTTTTATTTCAAAGTTGCAAGTAGTTTTTGGGTTGCACCATGTTCAATGTCATGGCAGAAATGATTCCTTCTCTTTAGGCATAAGGCGACATGCAATTGGATGACCGGCTAACTTGCGACACATCATGATTATGTGTACCAAAAATCACATTAAATCACCATTTATTATTTGTCAAAAGGTATCCATGCAACTCAAAAGAACACTCACATTTCCTCGAACTGATGTCTTCTTGTTTTAACTTCCGAATAGGAATTGTGTACTTGTCACTTATTTCTCATCTCATTGTCACAAATGCATGTCTTATATCTTTGAACCATTATCGGACCTTCTGAACCATTATCTAACCATTTGATTACAACTTTGAACCCCAATTTGGCTGCCACCATGCTGATCCATTGGAGCATATGATCACGAATAACAAACTTTGGTTCATTTGAATTAGTTTCCAATATCAACCATGCCATCAACTGATTTGGATCATAGACGCAATAGGTTTGGGGACAAGATCAGGGTGCACCATATCTAAGGCAAATAATAATAGAAAATATTCAAAAACTATCAAATTTGAACTCATAATTGATCGAAAAATACACTTGCATATGACATTCAACTAAAACCCAAAAATGTATTTATGGATTCAACGTTCATTTTTTTATACCAAAAATCATATTAATGGAAGTAATGAGGAAGGAAATACATGTATATTACCTTAAATTTCAACTTCTTTTGCTCATTTTGATGTGAAAAAACAAAGGCATGTTGTTTTTGAAGTAGAAAAGTTGATTGAGTGTGGAAGGAGGTTTTGATGGGGTTTGAAGAAGAATGGTGCTTGATCGTGAGTGAAATAAACATGTAAGTTGGTGTTTTATTAAATTTCTCGCTTGACTAATCCAGAAATGCACTTTTGGAATTGCCTTTAACATGCAAAGCTAGTATTTTTTTTCAAATTCCCGCTTGATGAATCTGAAAGTGCACATTCGTATTCGTCACAGAGTTGTTAAATAAACAAAATCATTAAAAAGGTGTATCCAAAGATGCACTTCCAAACTACTTTTTGGAAGAAAAAAATAGAAGTGTCTTATTAAAGACGTATTTTGATATGAAATATGTACGTTAGAAAATATACTTCCAGATTCATATGAACGTTTTTGAATTTCCATATGGTACTTCACCATTTAGGATGGAAAAGGGCATAGAAATGTAAGGCCAGACCATATATGATCCATACTAACCATTAAAGTCCAAAATTTCTAACAAACCAGAGAGGATACCAAGCACAGATCACTTTCAATGGACTTTAAAAATGATTTTGGAATCAAATACAATACCGGATCTAAAAGTAGTGGTTGGTGCTTTATGCAGAAGAATGAATTACACTGCTATCTTCATTTCATTTTTTCAGAGTTAGAAGAATGGAAAGATGCAATGCAAAATGATTGAATATTGAAGGGATTCACTTCATATATAACTTTGTTGCAAAACTCATACTCGATTGTTGATTAATTTTATTTCATAATTTTAAGTAAAGAAAGCAATATAAATTACAAAAAAATTAAAGATTTGATAATTAATTGAAACTTGATGTCTTATAAATCTATTTATGGTACATTTTACAAAACTCAGTGATACCAACTACTTTGACAATTAGAAATGAAAATAACATAAACAAAAAGTAGACATCGTGGAAAGCTGCATATGAGTCAAACAAACAAGCATGTAATGTACAACATCAAGTATCATTTGAATGATGTGTAAATGTTCTGAGGTACAAGTGAGAAAACCCAAGAACACACAATAACACATCTTTTAATAATTTATTGTCATGAATACAGACATATTTTATGATAATGGCACATCAATGAATAAAGATGAAAATTAAAATTTTTTTTTTATAAGCAAACTTCATTAAAATGAG
Source organism: Lathyrus tuberosus (assembly GCA_022829125.1). Classification (NCBI taxonomy): domain Eukaryota; kingdom Viridiplantae; phylum Streptophyta; class Magnoliopsida; order Fabales; family Fabaceae; genus Lathyrus; species Lathyrus tuberosus. Next base: position 12,908,797 of record JALAZF010000025.1, on the reverse strand, counting down.
AGATTAAGAGGGTCTCTCACCAAAAGATTACAAACAACATAAGCTAGCAACTGCTTAAACCAGACAACAACAAAACAAATGAAGAGATAAAATATACAAGCAGCCCCTCTCTCAACATTATATAAAATCAAGAGGAAATTTCGACCACTCGTATAAGCTAAAGTTAATCCTTCCGAATTCATCGATAGCCAACCATTTACAAGACGAAGCCACGATACCATGGAATATGTTTACTTCGTTACAAATCTCGTCATTAAAAACAATATTATTCCGACTCCTCCAAATACTCCAAGTAGAGATCAACCATAAAGAGGCAACGGAATCACCCGAACTGGAACCACGAAGTGCCGCAATCTAATTCAGGAAGTGCCTACAACAATCCGTTTCCCTAAATGGCTCAATGTTCAACCATTCGCAAAGCTTCTTCCAGATCAGGCGGGTCTTATTGCAAAAGCAGAATAAATGCGCAACATCCTCGAAATGAGAAAAGCAAAAGACACAAACCGTTTCATGGATGTTGGTTATGATATCTCTTTTCACCAGATTATCCCGCGTAGGTAGACGGTTGAGGAAAAGACGTCAGGCGAATATTTTGACTTTCAAGGGGACGGACGGTTTCCAAACAAACTCCAGCAGACTAGGTAATGGTTGAGTCAGATCACCCCCCTATCAAAAACCGCCTCATAGAAAGAATTAACAGAAAAACCATGCGAGGGGTCAGGTTTCCAATACCATCTATCATCGTCATCATTAGCCAAAAACACTTGTCGCAGCACTGTGTATAATTCCTCAATTTCAGCATCCCTTGAAGGATATTGAACAAAGTCTGTGTTGACAACATTCCAACTCCATATCCCTTCCTCCCATAGACCAAATTCATGCACCAGTTTCCATTTGTCAACAGCAGCTTGGAACAAATTAGGAAACAAATTACTGAGTTTTGTGTTTCCCAGCCATTGGACAATCCAAAAATAGGCAGAATTAGCCCTCCTAATATTGCATCCAATATAATCTGCGAACGTAGCAGACGTTGTTGTCTTCCCTGCAGAGATAATGTCACGTATCCAATTCGAATCTAACTTCTGCTTATAAGTTGAACTGTTAGAAGACACCATTTTAAGCCCAAACGCAAGGCCCAACGTCCCAAATGGTTCCAAGACTATTATTTTTATTAATTAGAATTATTTAGTTTTCTTTAATATTATTAGCCTTTTTGTTGTATTGGGTTATCCAAGTGGCTTACGCCTAATATTAGAATAGAAACCCTAAGTATTTAAGCTGTTGTTAGAGACTTGAAGGGGATATGAAATTATTGAAAAGTTGTTTTATGTTTTCTTCTTCCTTTGCAATTTAGATCTGTAGTAATTAGGAGTAGAAACTACCGTTGGTGCTTTCAATCTGTACTTATGGCTCCCCCAAAACCTCAAAATACTTCATCCCGTGAAATAGTTGAAGAAGCTATTCAAACAACACAACTGCTTCTCAATAATGCAATGCAAGAAAATCAGATTCAGTTGGATGAGCGATTAAACATTATTGCTGCAGATTGGGAACAGCAAACCAGTCAACTTCACACTCGGATGGATAATGCATTGAATCTCGCTGATAGCAGACATGAATCTATCATGTCCATCCTTACGAAAATATCAAATCAAAAAGACCCTCCTCACCAAACCGCTATTGTTCATGCAGCAGGTTCCTCTTCAGGTATCACTCATGAACCCTCCTCTACTGCTGCTATTCATACAGCATCTCAGCATGTTACCCACACTCTCAGCTCAGCTCACACACCCATCAGAAACTCTGCTTCTTTTTCCACCACTATTCCACAATCTGTTGCTACAGCAACAACTCGTATAACTGCTGTACAACCACCACCACCACCTTATCCAGCTTATACTCCATCACCTACCCCTTTTACACCCACACAAAATTATAATACCCCTTTTATTTCCCAATTTCCCTACCCACACATGCCACAAATTACCCCATTACCACCATTTAGAACACCAAAATTGGAACTTGCAATGTTTGATGGATCTGACCCTTTGGAATGGTTGTTTCAAGCTGAACAGTTTTTTCAATTTTACCAACTCCCACCAGAACACAGATTGTCATTAATATTTTTTTATATGAAGGGTGAAGCTTTAGGATGGTTTAAGTGGATGCATCAAAGCCAATTATTAACTGATTGGTTTTCCTTCACTAAAGCCCTAGAACTACGATTTGGGCCTTCTACTTATGACAATCATCAAGCTGAATTGTCCAAACTAAAGCAAACTGGTACTGTTGTTGAATATCAAGCGCAATTTGAAAAGTTGGGAAACCAGGTGGTTGGTTTACCACCAGAGGCAATTCTGAATTGTTTTATTTCTGGTTTAAATAAAGATATCAGAAATGAAATGGCCATTCATAGACCTGTTTCAATCTCACAAGCCATTGGCCTTGCCAAACTCATTGAATCTAAACTCAAGGATGCCAAACCCAAATTCTCAAAACTGTTTTCCAACTCTTACACCAAATACACCCCTAACACAACCCCAACCACAACCATCAAAACACACAACAATACCACACTACAACCTCCACAAACAACAGCTTCTTCAAACATAACCATTCCTACAAAATTATCTATCAAACGTCTCTCGCATTCACAATTGCAAGAACGTAGGGCTCAAGGGCTATGCTTTAATTGTGATGAAAAATTCACAATTGGTCACAAATGTTCTGCTAACATATTTCTTCTATTCATGGCTGATGATGAGGTGGCAGAACAACAGATTGCTGTTGAGGACAGTAATGAATTAGAAGCGGAGATGGACCTAAATGACACTTATTTTCAATTATCACCGCAAGCTCTAACCGGTCAGATTTCCCCTCAAACACTTAAATTCAAAGGTATTATTGGGGGATTATCAGTTATGGTTTTAGTGGACACAGGCAGCACACATAACTTTATGCAACCTCGCATCGCCCAACACTTAAATCTCAAAACTAAACCAACAATGTCCATATACTCCTCCAAGACAAACCTTTCAACTTATCTTTTTATCTCTTTCCAATCGAAGGAGCTGGCATTGTTCTAGGCATGGCTTGGTTAAGAATTCTTGGCCCAATACAAGCAGATTTTTCTATTCCATCCATAACCTTCCAACACCAAAGTACACCCCTAAATCTTAAAGGAGACCCAACCACCAGCCCGATTCACACTACATTCAACCAATTCAAACACCTCCTCCATACCGACTCCATTGCTTCCCTCCACCTCATGACTTTTATTCCACTTGACCCTCCTCCATCCGTTGGTACAACCCCATCTTCTACTCTAGCCAACTTACCCCACAACCTCCATCCAGCTATCTTAAAAATCCTCAAATCTTTTTCCAAAATCTTTCAGCCACCTTGTGGTCTCCCACCAGCCAGACCTCATGACCATCACATTCCTTTACTACCCAATACCCCTCCTATCAATGTTAAACCTTATAGGTACCCTCACAGCGAAAAGACTGCCATGGCCACAATTATTCAGGAGATGCTACACGATGGCATCATCATTCCTAGTAACAACCCTTTTTCATCTCCAGTCCTACTTATTAAAAAGAAAGATGGGACTTGGCGTTTTTGCATAAACTATCGCGCTCTCAATGTCGTAACCATTAAAGACCGATTCCCTATACCCACCATTGATGAACTTTTGGATGAGCTTGGGTCAGCTAGAATTTTTACCAAGATAGATCTACAATCTGGTTACCATCAGATCTGTGTTGCATCGGAAGATACTCATAAGACGACTTTTCGAACTTTCGACGGTCACTACGAGTTTCTCGTAATGCCCTTCAGGCTCACTAACGCCCCTTCTACTTTTCAGTCCGCTATGAATGATCTTCTAAGACCATACTTACGCAAGTTTGTATTGGTTTTTTTTTATGATATACTAATTTATAGTTCTACTTTTAATGATCATTTAGTTCACTTGCAGGTGGTATTTGACCTTTTATTGTCTCACTGTTTTGTTGCGAAATTATCAAAATGTGTCTTTGCAGTGGAAAGGGTTGCCTATCTAGGACATGTTATTGCTGCTGGTTGTGTTGAACCACGTCCCGAAAAGATTCAGGCAGTGTTGGACTGGCCTGAACCTCGTTCACTCGTGGCTCTCAGAGGATTTTTGGGTCTCACTGGATTTTATCGTCGATTTGTCAAGAATTACGCCACTCTCGCCGCTCCTCTCACCGATCTTTTGCGTTCCACTAAGTTCTCTTGGAGTACACAGGCTAGTTCAGCCTTTACAGAGCTCAAAAACAAAATGACAACATTGTCGGTGCTAACATTGCCGAACTTTACAAAACAATTTAACCTAGACACTGATGCATCCGGAGTTGCAATAGGCGCTGTTTTATCTCAGGAAGGACACCCCATAGCCTTCTTCAGCAAGAAAATGACTCCAAGAATGCAATCTGCTTCTGTTTATGTCAGGGAAATGTTTGCCATCACATAATCCATTAAGAAGTGGCGCCAATATTTGGTGGGGCAGAATTTCAACATCTACACAGACCAGAAAAGTTTGAGAAACTTGTTGTTACAAAAGATTCAAACGCCCGAGCAGCAAAAATGGGCTTCAAAATTGCAAGGATTTAATTTTGAAATCTTTTACAAACCTGGTCGTTCAAATCTGGTAGCAGATGCCCTCAGCCGTAAATATAGTGACACTCCCTTGTTGTTCTCCTTATCCTCCCCAGTGCCGACTCTCATTCAGAGACTCCAGAAGTATTGCACACAAAATACATCAGGTCAGTAGTTAGTTTCAGAAAAAGCACACAGCCCGGAAGATCAAAGAGATTACAAGTTCCTAAATGATTTGCTCTATTTTAATAACAATTTGTTTATACCCGACCTGCCTGACCTTCGTAAGGCACTAATTTTTGAATTCCACAGCACCCCTACTGCTGGACACTCGGGAGTTAAACCTACTGTTGCACGGATATCAACCTCTTTTGCATGGCCTGGTCTCTACAAAGATGTTAAAAACTTTGTTAAACATTGCACAACCTGTCAACAAAACAAAAATCAAACACAAAAAAAGAAAGGTCTACTTCAACCTTTGCCAACTCCAACTTAGGTCTGGGAGGACATTACAATGGACTTCATCACACATCTTCCAAACTCATTCGGTCACACTGTTATTTGGGTGGTCTGCGATCGCCTGTCAAAATACGCCCATTTTATAGCCCTTCCAACGAAATTTTCAGCACAAGACCTCGCAGCTCGTTTTTCTGTTGAAATCTCCAAACTTCACGGAGTCCCTAAGTCAATCATTTCTGACTGTGATCTGCTATTCCTTAGCCACTTCAGGAAGGAGTTCTTCAAACTGTATGGCACAATTCTTAAGTTCAGCTTAGCATATCACCCCGAAACAGATGGTCAATCGGAAGTGGTCAATAGAGGCTTGGAAACATACCTTCGCTGTTTTACTAGCGACCAACCGCGCCGTTGGTACAGATTTCTCCACTTGGCTGAGTTCTAGTACAACACCTCGTCTATTCGTCGATTCGGATGACACCTTTTCGAGCTCTTTATGTCCGATCTCCTCCTTCCATCCCTGACTTTATCTCCGAGTCTGTCTTAAACACCTCACTAGCGGACACCTTGCACGAAAGAGATAAAATACTTTCTGAGTTAAAACACAACTTGGAAAAAAGCAAAGCAAAAATGGAAGAGCAAGCAAACAAGAAATGTATCGCCTTTACCTTTCAAGTTGGTGATCTGGTCCTCCTTCGTCTTCAACCTTATAGACAACACACTGTTTTTCGTAGATCTTCTCAGAAACTTGCAAAATGTTTTTTTGGTCCCTTCAAGGTAAAAAAACGGATCGGCGAGGTCGCATATGAGATAGATCTCCCTCTTTCTTCACGAATCCATCCTGTCGTTCATGTCTCCCAGTTGAGACCATACTTTTCTTCTACTCATGCAACGGATTTCACGAAGTTTTTTAATGATGACGGTAAAAATAAGATGGAATCACAACCACAAGCCACAGCGCAAGAAAACATTAGTTTTGAAAAGTCAGATGTGCGATTGAAAGAGAAGGTTGTGCGCTTAGGAAAAAAACAGTGGGTTTGGAAGACAAAACTTTATGTTTGAAAGAACATGACCTTGCGTTCGTAGAAGAAAAGGTTGCGTGTTTAGAACCGAAAGAGGAAAATCTATGTTTGAGAGAAACTGAAGTGTTGAAGTCTGATGGAACTCAAAGCGTAAGTCCAAATGACTTACAAAATGCAAACTCACTTCTTAATATTCCTACCACACGTGCCTTGTTCTCTCCAACGGCTGTTTCATCTCCACCGTCCATCACTCGCCACGTGGCTTCATCTGGTGACGCCACCCATCCCATGCGAACCCACGTGTCCAACCACTTCCCACCCGTGACTCCAGCTTGCATCCACTGTTCTTATCCTTTGAATTCCCCAACAAACCATTTTCAATTACCTAACCCTACACCCTTTTCTTTTCCCTCGTTTCCCACACCACTTACACATCCCCCAATCCATGCTGACAAAACCATTACCACTATGCCTTTTTCCCAAAACCGTGTGCCAAACCACTCCTCGAGCTCCGCACCACCCACTTTCCACGCTCCTCAATATTCCGTCCCAATATCTTCACCAACCAGCCTCATCAACCGTACACGTGGCAATACTACAGTGAACCTTGAGGACAAGGCTCTTATGGGGGCCGGGAGTATTGTTAGAAGACACCATTTTAAGCCCAAACGCAAGGCCCAACAACCCAAATGGTTCCAAGACTATTATTTTTATTAATTAGAATTATTTAATTTTCTTTAATATTATTAGCCTTTTTGTTGTATTGGGTTTTCCAAGTGGCTTAGGCCCAATATTAGAATAGAAACCCTAAGTATTTAAGCTGTTGTTAGAGACTTGAAGGGGATATGAAATTATTGAAAAGTTGTTTTATGTTTTCTTCTTCCTTTGCAATTTAGATCTGTAGTAATTAGGAGTAGAAACTATCATGAACTGTCAGTAACATTACATTCTAAAGCTTTACTATGCAAATCATCGTACCTGTCACTAAGAATAGGCCTCTACAACTCTGAACTGTCTTGACAAAATTTCCATACTCATTTAGCAAGAAGTGCAGTATTAAATCGGCCAACATACTTGATACCGAGTCCTCCGTTAATCTTAGGTTTGCATATCGAATCCCAACTCACCCAGGGTATTGATTTCTTCCCCGACGCTCCTGCCCAAAAGAAGTTGCGCTGACTTGCTATTATCTTCTTAATAATCAATGAAGGGGCCTTGTAGAATGAGAAGTAATGGATTGGCAGATTCTAAAGAACGGAATTAATTAGAGTAACACGACCACCTATCGAGAGGTTACGCCCAATCCAAGAAGAGAGCCCTGCTTTAAAGCATCTGAGAATTAAAATCTATAGCCAGAGGCTCAAGTGTTTTCTTTTGCATATCCAGTTGCGTCTTCAACAACTTTTGTCCAGACATTAGCTATTTTCTCGGCGTACCCAACCTATTAACAAAAGTTAATCAGATACAACAACAATAAGGCATTATTCTACTACGTAGGGTCGGATACATGAATCAAATTTTGCCATAATAACAAAATTAAATCAGATGAAAAATAAAAATATCAACGCGCATAATTTATGCAACAAAATAGAGAGAATTGATAGACGGTGGAAACTACATGAAAGGAAAGTTAATTCTATGTTCAGAGGAAGTTAAAACAATCAGACATAAATTATACCTAATTAACCACAAATCCTTTCAACATGTTTAAGAAGTCTGCCTGCCTCTCTTTATCAAGCCTTTTAGAGATCACTCTTATTGTTTTCCTGCATTGGTACCATGGTCAATAAACAAAGCAACACCGAAAATAGATAAAAAGGAAAGAAAAAGATAACACGAAATGGAAATTGAAAAACAAAGCGACAAAATCTAATAATCAAACATCTACGCAAAAGGGCGGGAACAACATTTTAAATTCAAACATAAGAGTTATAAGATGAAGTTTAAAAGACCAAACGAAAATCATGAAAGAGAAGACTAACAAATGTTTGCTAATGAAGAACTAAAATAAAAGAGAGATCTTATTAGGAAGTTCCTAACAGAAGACAAGATGTGCATATTTTTTTGTGTCGTAGTGATCTTATTAGTTCTTAAGATAAAATTAAGGGTTAATTGCATTTTACCCCCCTGCCATATCAGCGTACCCCCCACCGTTGCTAAAGGCAGGTTTTAGCAACGGTTTGCTTGAAAAAACCGTTGCCAAAAGTCAGGGAGGGGGGAAAAGCAAAATTCGCTAACATTACAGGGGGGTACCATGCAATTAACCCTAAAATTAATATATCAAACAATGCGGCAGATAGAACACTAGTTTCCACCTATATCATATTACATTATGATTTTATTGAATAGGGTATTGTTTTTTTAGATGGTGATACTGATTCCCAGTAAGACTATCTTCCTACATGAACAAATCAAATCCCAAATCTAAAACTCCTTTTTATATTAGTAACTAGTAATTAGGTCAAGCATCAATAATAATAATACTGAACTACTATTGCAAGCTAAAGCTCAATAACAATAAGACAATATCCTAATAATTATAATATACAAGACAAAGTGATTTTAGCAAGCCGTGTATCCTTAGCACTTCCCCCAGTATTAGGAGGTATTTGGACATCAAGGGCATCGACAAAAGTGACATTAAACTACAGTTGTAACAGCCAGATGGATCTCCCGATTTGAAAGACTAGACCCTTTGCTGAAGGTCGTCATACGTATGTCCTAGCGATTTGCAAAGACTTGCTAGGATCGGTTTGCAAAGAAAAAATTTCACCTCCTCATGAAGCCGGGTGGCCAAGGTTACGTACATCTTGGTGACTTGGACCCCACGAGGCAGAAGACTAGCGACATAGCCAATAGTTCATAAAGGTTATGTGTTTGTAAGCATCAACAACATCACCAGAACCCTGATGCTCTTCAACAAAGGTGTTGTATGCATGGCTCAAAAATTCAAAATGAGTATCAACGAAAGGCTCATAATCCTCCCCAGTAGGCCAAAGGCCAGCGATAGCAGCAAGAGCAAAGAGGGTGAGAATAATCATCCCACAAGGAAGTTGGAAGGTGTTGGTAGAAACCTCCCAAAAATACATTCCACTTGGTTCTAGTAGTGTGTGGAACATTCTAGACATCTCTAGACATTTCAAGGCTATTCAAGACATTCCAAGTGCATTTATTCTAGTGTTTCACTATAATTCAAGTGCACCATGTTCCTTGAGTTCCAAGCATGTCAACCATTGGATATGAAGCTTGCATTGGGATTATTACTGAGTTAACTTCCTAACTAACTGAGTTAACTTCCAACTCAGTGAGTTCACTACGCCAAAAATGGTTTTTCACATCGCCACAAAGACAGCGCTTTTTGCACAAAGCGTTACTATAGGCCTTTAAAAAATTTCGCTAAAAAAAAGTGCTGCAAAAGATAGCCTTTAGAAAGCGCTTTTTAAAAGCGCTGTTAAATGCCCTAAATTGAAGCCACCTTAGAAAGCGTTTTTTGTAAAGCGCTGCTATAGGTATTACCTTAGAAAGCGCTTTAAAAAAGCACTGCTATAGGTTAACCTCAAAAAGCGCTGCTATAGGTCTTAAATTCTCCCCACTTAAGAAAGCGCTTTCTAAGGAAAGCACTCTTATAGGTAGCACTTAAGAATGCGCTTTGTGAAAAGCGCTCTCTAAGGTCAATTATGAATTAAAATATAAAACAATTTCTAATCATTTTCAGAAATTCTTTTCATTTTCTTCTCTCGACCGTTTCTTTCTGCTGAAACCCTTGCTTCCAATCGTTCTTGCATGCATTCTGAAACCCTTGCCATCGCCGTCATTCTGAAACCTTTGCCGTCATCGTTGCCTTCGTTCTGAAACCCTTGCCGTCGTTCATTCTTGCATTCGTGAAGGAGAAGACGAAAACGAAGAAGAGGTGCGTTGTTGTTGTTGTTGTTCTTGCTTCTTACATTGTTCTTGCCGTCGTTGTTGTTGTTGCCGTTCATTCTTGCCTTCACCATTGTCGTCGTTCTGTTTTTGTTGTCATGTTGTGTTGTTGTTGTTGTCGTTCTATGTTGTTGCTTTTGTCAATTTTTGTATTAGAATGAATGTTCTAGATTAACATGAAGATTAACATGACAGAATGAATGTTACATGAACTTATACTAATGAATTAACATGAAGAGGTACGTTATGTGTTGTTGCTTCTGTGTTGTGATGAAGATTAACACTAAATCTTGATGATGGCTTCCAAGGTTGATAACAGAAAATAATGTTTGATAACAGAAAATTAACACTAAATCACTTTAACACTTATTAAGACTAAATCTTGATAATGAATTAGTATGTTTATCATGAAGATTAACACTAAATCACTTTAACACTTATTTGATAACAGAAAATAATTTTTACCTTCCAAGGTTGATGATGGCTTCATTCCTCTTCCTCCTACTCCTCTTTTATATTAAATTTGAGTTATGATAGTTAATTGTATTGCATGGTCAAAGAAAGTATGGTATTTGTCTTTGCATGAGATGTTTATCTTGCTCAATAATTGCTTTGATGGTTATCTTTGTGATATGATGATTACTTGTTTAAGTATGCTTGCTCTTGAGTATTTGGTCAAGTACTTGGGATACGTAGGTGTTTACCTCTAATTGTTGCTTGTTTGTGATTACATGTTGCCACTTATCAAGTTATGACTCATAATTGGTCAATTAATGATATTTCTTTTTATGATACGTGTACAGGGGGATCTTTGTAATTCTAACCTATCTGGACACTGTGTGGGTCTAGAAGTTGTTTACATCTCTACAGGTAATTAGTTGTTCTCTCTCGCCACTGTAATTAGTAGTGATTTGAATGAACTGATATGATAGGGTTATTAACTTAATGAATTTTCTATATATAGGGGTTACTTGTGATCAAAGTGTGAAAGTCGGATCGTTTCCGTACAGGTAAATATTTTTTATTTTTGTTTTTGTTTAGTTTAATTAGTATAACTATGGATAAGAAATGAATGTCTTCAAGTCGATTATTGAAAGAGTACGAGAATGGGGTATCGGAATTCGTTAAGTTTGCTGTTGCGCATGCCAAAGACCCCAGTCGAATGATATGTCCTTGCTTGGGTTGCTGTTTTAGGAGTCGGGTTGACGCGGTTTAGTTGGCATCGCATTTAATGAGGCGTGGAATTGATAGAAGTTATACATGTTGGAATTTGTATGGTGAGAAAATTAACGGGAATGTTGAACCGGGGGATAATACGACCTATGCTTCAAACCACAATGGTACAGATACATATGATTCTGATCGAGTCGAAGAGATTGCAGAAGCACTTGAAGAAGATCTTAAGGATTATCCCAAAATGTTTGAGAGGTTGGTAAGCGATGCAGAGAAACCGTTGTATAATGGTTGCACTAAATTCACAAGATTGTCTACGGTATTAAAGTTGTACAACTTAAAGGCGGGCAATGGATGGTCGGATAAAAGTTTCACAGAGTTATTGGCCCTTATGAAAGATATGCTTCCAGAGGATAATGTTCTTCCCAATCGAACATATGTGGCCAAAAAGATGTTGTGCTCTATTGGCATGAGCTATGATAAGATACATGCCTGTCCAAACGATTGCGTTTTGTTTCGAAATGAGTATGCATTGTTAAATGAGTGTCCTAAATGCGGTGTCTCTCGATATAAGAAAAAGTTGTCTCCAGCAAAAGTCTTATGGTATTTTCCTATAATTCTGAGATTTAGACGCATGTTTCGTAGTGAGACCGATTCAAGACACTTGACTTGGCATGCAGATGAAAGAATTATTGATGGAAAGTTTCACATCCGGCAGATTCACCACAGTGGATGAAAATTGATGATGATTATCCTGAATTTGGAAAAGAAGCAAGAAACCTTCGCTTGGCATTATCTACTGATGGAATGAACCCACGCGGTCTTCAAAGTATCTCACATAGCACTTGGCCTGTGATCATAATGATTTATAACCTACCTCAATGGCTATGTATGAAGCGTAAGTACATGATGTTATCTATGTTAATTTCTGGGCCTAGACAACCAGGGAATGACATAGACGTATACTTGGAACCCTTAATCAAAGATTTAAAGTTTTTGTGGGAGAACGGTGTGGAGATTTATGATGGGTATAGGAAAGAAAGTTTCAACTTGAGGGCGATGTTGTTTGGCCCAATTAATGATTTTCCAACATACGGAAATCTATCAGGGTACGGCATAAAAGGTCAATGTACGTGTCCTATTTATGAAGATAAAACAGATTGGACGCGAATGGAGTTTGGTCAGAAGAATGTCTTTCTCGGTCATCGTAGATTCTTAAATTCTAATCATCATTATCGTGGGTGGAGAAAAGCATTCAATGGACAGCCAGAATAAGGTAGAGCTTCAACTATATTAACAGGTGATCAAATTTTTGAAAAGGTGAAAGATGTGAGTACTCAGTTTGGAAAGCCTTTTGTACATACACTTGTCAAGAGTGGGTGGAAGAAGTGGTCAATTTTTTTTGAACTGCCATATTAGAAGTCGTTGTATGTAAGACATTTTCTCGATGTTATGCATATTGAAAAAAATGTTTTTGACAGTGTTATTGGTACGTTACTCAATATACAAGAAAAGTCTAAGGATGGCCTTAAAGGAAGAAAGGACTTGATAGCGATGGGGATAAAAACTGAATTAGGACCATTGAAGAAAGGAAAACAAACATATCTACCACCTGCTGCCTATACTCTATCTAGAAAGGAGAAAAAAGTATTGTGTAATTTTCTAAGTGAAGTTAAAGTTCCAAAAGGATACTCTTTAGATATTAGAAGACTTGTGTATATGAAAGACCTCAAGTTAAAGAGTTTAAAGATGCATGACTGCCATGTTATAATGGAACATTTTCTACCAAATATGTATATGTTCTATTCTGCCAGAAAAAGTAAGAAGCGCAATAACTAAATTGTGTTTTTTCTTCAAGTCAATTTGCAGTAAGGTGATCGATCCTGCGATCTTACCAACATTGCAAAAAGAAATAGCTATTACTTTGTGTGATCTTGAAATGTATTTTCCTCCCTCGTTTTTTGACATAATGGTTCATCTAGTTGTTCATCTGGTGAAAGAGACACAATTGTGTGGAACGGCTTATATGAGATGGATCTACCCTACTGAACGTTATATGAAAATATTAAAAGGGTATGTGAAAAACTGAAGTCGACCAGAGGGTTGTATTGCCGAACGATACATTGTTGAAGAAGCGATTGAGTTTTGTACTGAATATCTGTCCAATGTACAATCAATTGGACTCCCCAAATCTCATATTGTCGAAAAAAAAGAAGGAAAAAAGTTAATTGGAAATGAAGTTGTGACAGTATCAAGGGTCGAACGCGATCAAGTGCATTTGTATGTTCTGCACAATGAGAATGAGGTTGAGCCGTATGTTGAAATGCACAAGGATGTTCTCCGAGGTTTAAATCCGAATAGAAATGAGAATTGGATAGTACGAGAGCACAATCGAAGTTTCATACCTTTGTTTAAGGATCATATTTATTCAAAGTATTATTCAGATCCCGCTTCAATAAAAGAAAGGTTGAGATGTTTAGCATATGGTCCATGTTTGGTTGTGTTTTCTTAGAGCGCATACACAATTAATGGATACACATTTTATACCAAAGAACAAGATGATAAAAGTACTATGCAAAATAGTGGTGTCACCGTGGTAGCTGAAGCAATGCACATTTCAAGTGTGAAAGACTTAATCCCCAAATTTGCAAATCTGTCATATTTTGGGGTTATCGAGCGCATTTGGGTGTTTGATTATGAGAAGTTTCAGATTCCTATATTTCGTTGCAGGTGGGTTGAAAATAATAATGGCGTACGAATAGATAAGTCATGATTTTTGCAAGTGGATCTTAATAGGGTGGGGTACAAAGATGAGCCTTTTATTCTAGCCTCTCAAGCTAAACAAGTGTTCTATGTCACTGATCCGACAAGTACAAAATGGTCTATAGTGCTTTTATCTAACAAAGTAATTAATGAAAACATTGGAGATCAAGGTGATATTGATGTTGGTATTGAATCATTTACTAGAAATGATCAAGATGAAAATATTATAGCAAATGAATCATATACTAGAAATGATCATAATGAGGGTATTTGGATCAATCCAACCGTCCGTGTTGTTAAGAGACGGGTAGAACATATTCCAACCAAGAAAAGAAAGAGTCGTTAGTGAAAAAAGTACTAGTTATAAAATTATGTCTTATATCATTCAATAATATTAATTAGTTGTCATGTTATAATAGCTTATATCATTCAATGGATTATGGATTATGGATTTTTATATTTGTCATTTAATTTTTGTTTTTTTCTTTCTTACAGGTAAAATGGCTAGTGACCAGGAAGACACACACGAGACACATGATACAAATGAAGCTCAGAATGAAGCTTTGAATGTAGAAAGTGAAATAAAACGAGGATTAACTATTATGAAGTCAATCATCTGTGCTAGAGATAAAGGGATCAAATTTGATGTACATTGGAGTGCTGAGAACCAACTAATTGAGCCTAACGGTTCAATGTTGTCTTCATACATTGGTTCACTTATCCGTCAGCACATTCCAATTAAAAGTGATAATTGGAGGAATCCATTGTTGCAAGCTGGTAAAGATAAGATATGGACTGAGATACAGGTACTTACCAAATATGATTGATGTTATTAGATTTTTGTTGACGATTAAGTCTTTAATTTACTTATACTAACACACTTTATGTTTATATGTGTATGTTTTTTTGTAGAGGTCCTTAAATATTGATGAAAGCTGGCGAAAGTATTGTCTTCAATTGGCCGGAAAGAGACACAGAGGGTTTCTAGCCTTATTATCAAACAAATATCTTAAGGATGAGGAAATTTTTTTTGTAGAAGCAGAACTTCCACAGTTGTATGTGGACTTGATTACACCGGAAGAATGGGGCACTTTTGTAGCCAAACGGAAAACCGAAAAATTCAATGTAATGTTATCTTGTCATGTCTATTAATTGTATTATATACTTGTTGCATTAGTTTGTTCTGATATGACTTAAACTTGTTTATCCAGGAATTGAGTGTCATTAATCGCCAAAGAGCATCAAAACCCGCGTATCCGTACAGAAAAGGTCGAACGGGATATGCACGGTTACAACAAAAATTGGTAAGTATATATTAATGTTATGATTTTATTAATTGTATTATTGTGTTATAATTGATGAACTTATTATTTAACTAAATGTGTAGTTAGAAGAGACGAAAAGTGAAGAATCATCACTTCTGGATCATGTTTTGTGGAAGGAGGCTCGTGTGGGTAAGGATGGAGTTGTTAGGGAAGATGTTCAGCATGTTTATGACGAATGTGTAAGTATAACATTATGTATTTATGTTAATCGAAATTTTATTAAAATATAATTAATTTTTAATCTCCACTAATAATTTTCGATATGTCAAAGAATTTTAAGAAACTCTATCTAAATCCTTAACCACAGATGAGGAGGATTGCATGAGCATTCTTAGTCGAGCACTAAATGTTCCTGAGTATTCCGGTCGCGTGAGAGGTAAAGGATTTGGTGTGACTCCATCTTCGTTGTATAAGCAACCAAAGAGAAAAAATCCCAGCAACCAAGAAGTCATGCAATCACTGGAGGAACTAAAAGCGCAAGTTCGTGAATTGCAAAAGGATAAAGAGAGATATGAGGCGGAAAAGCGCGGTTCTGTGTTGAAAGATACTAGTGACACAGCTAGTATCAATTGTCAAAATAAAATTCCCGAGGTAATTATCACATATTTATTTTAATTAAATTAACACATTTATTTTAATTGACCTTTATACACATTAACAGTTACATATTTAATTGACCTTCTACTTTACCTAACTAATATGATTGTTAGGTTCCTGCTCAAGCTTTACAACAGGCCAGCAAGAAAAAAGCTCCTATTAGGACCGTGCAGGCAAAAAGGGCTCCTCCTTGCTTTCAGTCGTGTCTTGAAACACTTGTGGCAACATCAGATATGATGGATGGTGTTATTCGTCAAATAGACATGGACGAAGGTGTTTTTGGTTTTCCTCATTCCGAGATAATCGGAAGAGAGGACATGGAGCAGATTTTCAAGCATCTTGAATTAGGCATCGGTGTTATGCATTCATACATCTGATACTCTGATCAATCTATTATTTATTTAGTTGAACATTTTATTTACACATTTCAATGAAAATAGTCTAATGTTATTATGTTTTTATTTAAGGTGCTTGTATGAAAAATTGATGCGCAGGACGCAATTGTCAAACAAATTCCGTTTCTTGTCTTGCACCTGTGTCAATGCACCGACAATTGGTGTGAATCTACTTTCAGTAAGAGACCACTTAATTGAGAGATTTATGGCCAGCAACACAGAAAGTTTGTTTTTTACCGTATAATACTAGAAACGGGTAAGATTTTCATTCTAATCTTTGTATCTTTTTCGTAGAAATTATCCATCTAAACTTTTGTTATATTTTACAGTGGAGACTGGTTGTTGGTTGCCATTAATCCTATAAGAGAAGTGGTCTATTATCTGAATTCATTGTATCATGATTGGTCAACATATGAGAGTATGAAGGATGTGGTTGATATGTAAGTGAGATTGTTCGAAATATTCGTGTGTATTTGTATATTTAATTATTTCTGTGAGATTGTTCTAAATTTACGTTTTTCTTTTATAGAGCAATACTAGTATACCGAGCACAAAGAGAAGCTTGAGTAGCACGGACTAAAGCAACCTGCGTTACTTGGGTCAAAGTGGAGGTATATTAATTTTCACAATGTTGCTTATTAGTGATGCTACTTGATAACACAAAACAACTATATATTAATTCTTATTTGTTTGTCTATGTGTAGTGTCCTCGTCAGCATAATGGCATAGACTGCGGGTATTTCGTTTTGAGGTTCATGAGAGAAATCCTTCAAATGGATCGATTAGAGATTCCTATCATGGTATGCATGGATTTATAACTTAGGATTTATTTTAATATTTATCAGATATGTCATATAATTTATTATTTTAAACTAAATAATGCATATTTTGTTTTGTTATGTAGTACTTTGATGAATACGCGTGTTCTCATTACACGAGGGATAAATTGCAAGAAATTAAGGAGGAATTGTGCGAATAGCTTATTGGAAAAAGAATCATATATGGTATAGGATTATGGGATTATGTGAATGTATAGTTTTGTGAATGGTTTATTTTATGGGATTGTATAGTTTTGTGAATGGTTTATGTTATTTATGTGATTTTGGATTGTAATTGTATAGTTTTGTGAATGGTTAATGTAAATGACTTGAATTATAATGGAAATGGTTTATGTGGTTTATGTGATTTATGGGATTAGTGGAAATGGTTAATGAATCATACTAGAAATTGTTGATGGAAATGTGAATTATACAGGTTTATTGAAATGGCTTGAATTATACAGGTTTCTGCATAAAAAAACGGTTAAAATGGGATTTTTAAAAAAATTCATTAAAATTATACGTATAGAAAAGACAGCGCTTTCTAGAAAAAGCGCTGCCTAAAGTTCACAAAAGAAAGCGTTTTTTCTAAAAAGCGCTCTCTAAAGGTATAGAAAAAAATTCATTAAAATTATAGGTATACATTAGAGAGCGCTTTAAAAAGCGCTGTCTAAAGGGGACAAAAGAAAGCGCTTTTTCCTCTAAAAGCGCTCTCTAAAGGTATATAAAAAAATTCATTAAATTATAGGTATACATTAGAGAGCGCTTTAAAAAGCGTTGTCTAAAGGCCAACTTTAGAGAGCGCTTTTACAGGAAAAAGCACTCTCTAGAGGTATATAAAAAAATTAATTAAAATTATAGGTATACATTAGAGAGCGCTTTAAAAAGTGCTGTCTAAAGGCCAACTTTAGAGAGCGCTTTTAAAGGAAAAAGCGCTGCTAAAGGCCTACTTTAGAAAGCGCTTTTAAAGGTAAAGCGCTGCCTAAAGTAGGCCTTTAGCAGTGCTTTTTCATAAAAAAAGCGCTGACTTTACCTACGACAGTGCCACCTTAGGCAGCGCTTTTAAGCGCTGTTAAAGGCCAAAAAAAGCGCTGTCGTAGCCCTTGTTTGACATAGTGGTTGGATGTAACTAACTCATAGCCTAACTCCAAACCTCCCAAAGTTAAGTCCAAACCAAAGTCCAAAGCTCTCACACTCCAAACCTACACTCTATTAAAAGGAACTCTCTCTTAAAAGGCTTTTAATGACGGTTAGTATTCCAACTGTGGTGAAATGTGAGGCCTTTCACAACGGGTATTTAAAAACCCGTCATTATAAGTAGCGTCTGGCCATGGGTTCAATTCCCAACTCCAACATTTATGGTTTTTCACATATTTTTTCAAAATACCCACAACCTTTCACCATGGGTATGTTTTCAACCATCATTATAACCTATACTTTAGTTTTAGGTCTTGCACTTCAAATAATCGGTTTCAGGGAAAATCGTCTCCTTTTTTAGATTTGTTTCGTGCATCTAAAGCAAAAAATTGTGTGGTCATTAATCCCGTACTCTATAAAAGTTACGGGACTTCACCCTCAAAACCCCAAATTCATCTTTTTTTTCTATTTTAATGATTTTTTTTACTGTTTTCATAGTCTCAAAAAATTCTAAAAAAATTCTCAAAATTCTTGTTTTACCTAATTAGATTAAATTTCATGTTGTTAGATTTTTATGAATTTATTTTAATCATGTTACTTCTTTCCTATTTATTCAAAATGCTGACAGACCATTCACAACGGGTATTTAAACCAACCGTTGTAATAGGTAGCTTTTTTTACTTATTTTTTCAAAATGCTGACAGACCTTTCACCACGGGTAATTTAAACCAACCTTCATTATAGGTAGCGTCTTGTCATGGGTTCAAGTCCCAGCACCAGCATTTTTAGTTTTTTTACTTATTTTTTCAATTCTCATTACCAACATTATAGGTGGCGTGCATTTTGAGTTTATTCATTATCCTTAAACAAATCTTCGCCGTCCATTTAGTGATTATCAACGGCAAAGACACTACTATTAGTGATCCGCGTGAAACCTAAAACTTAGACGAACTACATCTTCTAACTCCAAACATCATCTTTCACCTCCAAACATCATCTTTCAGTTACGATACTCTATTTCTCCTCTAAACCAAATTTCAGAACTCGAGTTAGCAATGTTAGTTGTTGGTGTTCTTTTTTAATTATTGTTGTTCTTGTTGTTCTTTTTTATTATTGTTGTTCTTGTTGTTATTATTATTATTATTGTTGTTGTTGATGATGATGTTATTCTTGTTGTTATTATTGTTATTGTTGTTGTTGTTGTTGTTGTTGTTGTTGTTGTTGTTGTTGTTGTTCTTGTTCTTGTTCTTGTTCTTGTTCTTGTTGTTCTTGTTGTTCTTCTTCTTATTATTGTTGTTGTCGTTGTTGTTGTTGTTGTTGTTGTGTTCTTGATGTTCTTCCTGTTGTTCTTGTTCTAATGCTGCATTTTTTTTATTTTATTAAAAGGCATACGACAACGGTATTTTAAAATAACTGTCATTAAAGGTAGTTCTAATGTTGTATTTATTTTATTTTATTAAAAGACATACAACAACGGGTATTTAAAATAACCGTCATTATAGGTAGTGCGTTTTCCATTTTATTACAACGGTTACAGGGCCGTGATTGTAAGTATCATATATACAATGACACTCTACATAACAACGCCTGCGCCCGCGTCATTATATATCTTTCCCAACCGTTGTTAAATGGGTTTTCCGTACTAGTGTCGATAGGAATATTGATATTTACTTGTACTTTCATATTATGGCCTATCAAATATGGACTATTGAACATAGAATAACACAATATTATTGCATCTAAAAAATTATTGTGTCTTTTTAGAGTTTTACAAATTCAAACACATATTTTGCACGTAAATAAAATATATCATTATTTAAATAATTTTACATGAAAGAGTATGATGATCATATAAAAAATTTACCATCTTTTGAGTGAGATTAAATCCATATAAATTTAAATAGAGTATATGATTTTATACAATATATTAATAACTCACTCAAAACTTAAATGCTACAATGATAACTACATGCATTTGAGAAAATTTATATGTTTTACGCAACGGAAAAAATGAGACTTTGGTTTATTTAATAATATTGAAGATATAACAAAAGTATTCGTAAATTTTCATCAATAACAAAAGACTATAATATTCTCAATATAAGTCTTTATAAAGTAACATTATATTAAGTAAATGATATATGTTTTTCATTTCTAATATAATTGACATGTTAAATTTTTCCACTTGATAGAGAATAATAGTTGAACTAAGATTAATAGTTTTGAAACATATTTAAACAAATATTCAACTATTTTTTCTATCACATAATGATCATGTCAAATAACGTCACACTGATAGGGTATGTCCATCAATTATATAATTCAGAGAGAATTGAAATTTATTATAATAATAAAATATTAACTATAAATGATTGAATATCAGAAAATATTACATGTCTTTAAAAAAAAAATTTTTATTGATTGTTATCTTAGATAATAATATCAACAATATTAAATAAGAAATATATAATGTTCAAATATTATGCCATAAAAATTCAACTACCAATAGGGTACTCAAATCATAATTTATATAATTTAAAATCACAAGTACATTGAATAAATTATATTAAAAATAACACATCGATAGAATATAATTTATTTTAAAATTAAGATAAATTTAATTATTTTATTAAACAAAATTTGTACAACTATACTCACGACATGTGAGTTACAATCATAAAAATTAAGATTGATTATATTTTATAGAAAAAAATTGTATAATTTGTATCCACGATGTGTGAGATTACGATAATACAAATTAAGAGTTGTTATTTAATTATTCATCATAAAACTCTCAAAATAACACGATTTCAAATATTCTTGTAAGATAAGATTTTTGTTTATATATTTATTTAAGTATATTACAAGAAATCAATTTATAAAAAAATAGAGTTTTAATCTTAGAATATTATGGAAAATAACAACATTTAGTTTATATATAATTGCATAATTTTAATTTAAAAAATACAGTGAAAAATATTTTAAGAAATTCTTCCTCATAAGCAATTATATAATAGTCATATGAAATTCAAAAATTATAATCGAATTAATACTAACCTTGAAGAGAATGTGACATTTATCCTTGTGAGTAGAGTCACTGAACATTAATCACTTATAGAATATTGTAATATCATCTAAAAAAATTAATTAATGATTAAAGAGTAAATCGTTATATCATACTATAAGACTCGAACTATAAATTACCATATCTAAAAATATCTAAATATAAATGATTATGTTTTTATTCTATAAATAAAATAAAAATACCCAAAATATTAATGAAAAAAATAAAATATATTAAAGTGTCTTATCATAAAGAGTAGTCACAAGATATTTTAGGCTAACAAATAAAAAATTTCTCTTTAAATAAAGTATTTATTTTCAACTTAATTCATATAGAATATCTTTTTGGTCAAAAACTAATGCAAAAATAATAGGAATAATAGTTAGTAGCAAAATAGGGAGATTTTATATGCATGTATTATGGAACGTACTATGGTATTTAAATAAAAATATTGCATTAAAGTTCATGAATCATAAATGTAAATTTCATTATCCTCTTATAATATTCAAAGAATATTCAAAATTAGAAAATAAATAATTACAAGATATATAATTTAAAAAAGAAAATTATTATAAATGAATTCAAGAATTTTTTTTTCATCTATCTGACACTCGCAGTAAGCCTAAAATATATTAGCTATGATATATCTTACAAAGTGCATTCCAATTACTTTTGATATTGTCACAACAAAGAATAAATAAGGAACGCTTATTTTTAATTATTGTGAAACTTGAACAATAAAGATCACCAATTTAAATAAAGTAAGAATAAAAAATGTTGTTAAAAGAATTGCAAATCCAAAACTTTAAATGTCATCAAAGTCGTTACTTTCTGGATTTTGGATAAAGTCGCGTTATCACTACTACGGAAAGCCCCTTTAACAACGGTTGAAAAATACATATAATAACGCAGATCAAGGCGTTGTTATGTAGATATAAATGTGCTGAATGAGACGGATGCGATTCGAAAAACATTGATTGATATAGGTTGGTTTTCAAATACATCTAAATCTTCAGAATATAAGTTTCTATGTCAATATAAATGATTGCATTTTCATTAAAAGGTTAGTGAAACAAACAATATACATAGTATATAATAAACTAAACTTGTCAACCTGTATAAGAATTTAAAGAACAAAACATTGCTAAGTCACACGAAGCCTCTATCTTGTGACTTAGCAATGTTTTGTTCTTGTTTTGAGAACATTTGTCAAAAACAACAACATACAACAAATCCATGCAACACAATAAAAAAACATAAATTATTTAAGCAATAAAACCCCAAGTGGAACGGTAACAAATCAAAATACATTGAGTCAATAACACACCTCTTATTGAAAATAATCGTGGAACTATAAGAAATCAAGATATATCAAGTTCATCTAGTTTGTGATGCCATGAAGAAAAAATATAAGGTGGATGAAGTTTATGCAATAACTTCATACTTCTTATATTTTTCTTCATGGCAACAAAAACCATATGAAACATCACCATAGTATACGTTTTCTACTACCATCATCACCATGTATCTACAAGGAAACACAACAAAAATTAAACTTAACCCTAAAAAATCAATAATATAATATTTTCCACAGCATCCTAAAACCAAACCCTAAAACAATAATCCTAAATTCTAAACATCAACGACATCCAGAAGAAGAGTAGAAAGAAGAGATCAGGAGAACATACCATCTTCGCCGCCATAAGAGTTTGCGCTGGACGTTACTCCCGTCAGATATCCTTTAAGCTTCTTTTCTCCATTCACTTGTAACAATATTGGTTAAGATTCATGAGATGAGGGGTTGTGTTAGGGTTTTCTTTAGAGAGAAACGACTGTTATGAACAGGGCAACAAATAGTTTCGCTTATATATTAAAAAATATCACTTTTCGTTACGGTTTAAAAATATAACTGTAATTATATTTTATATTTTAAAATAATAGCAAACTATATCACGACGGTTACCCATAATAACCGTAGTGATTTCCCTTATTAAAAAATGAATAAAAAAGAAATGAGCGCCTTTATCGTTAAATGAAAAAAAATTTTGCCACTGCCGAGGTTCGAACCTATGAAAGATTGATTCTATCATATCGGTTATACTTACAACAATTATTATACCCTATAAATTTTTAATTAAAAAATATAATATAAAATTAGAGCCTGAGTTTAGAGATATCACATTGGTTTTTGGAAGAACCGTGGTGACTTGAGCGTTGTTGTTTGCGCGTTTTGCAGTAATGTATCTCCATAAATCCCAATGAAACAAAAGGTGCAATGCATATCAATCAATTTGAAATTAGTTATGATAATACTCAGAATATAATATTCATCTAATAATAACCATAATTAGTATCAAAAACCAAGCTCTAATACCAATTGATAGATATAATTGAATCGATAAACACAAATTATAGCATATTATATTTAATCAATGAATAATTAATAATAATAGAAAAGATGTACCTTGTCGAATTGAAGAGATTTCTGGTTAAGGCGAGTGAGTATGAGAAGATTACTACCCTCATTTCTGTCTAGGGTTTCAGAGTATAATAATTGTCTAATGGGGTGACACTTAAATAGCTAAATGGCTGAGGACAAACTCTCATTGAGTTAATTGAATGGTCCAACCCATCACGGTTCATTCAGACACAAAACTCAATCAAACAATTCGTCAATAATTAGTGTTTTATAATAATTGACCATACTATAATTATTAATAATTAATTATGTTAATCCACATTTGATTAATTAAAGAATTAATTTAACAATTGTCACTTGGACCTCCTACAGAGACATCATCCTCAATAATTTATCTTTAGCAGCCTTCCCTCCTAATTCCAATAAAAATATGCTTGAATTTTCCATTATCAAAGTCTGTCCCTGAACCTCATTTCTATTGTTTCTCCCTTGATCTTAGATATTTTGTGGCAACCACCTCCAATTGGCTGGATCAAGGGTAACGTTGATGGAATGGTTGCAACAACTCTCTCGCTTGCAGCTTGTGATAGAATATTCTAATATTCAAAGGGAGAGCATGTAGGCAGTTTTTCCAACATCATTAGCAAAGTTAATGCCATAATTTCAAAGTTTTTTGATGCTATGATGGCAGTGGAATTCGCAACTAAAAACAACGGGTCACAATTTTTGCTTGAATCCGACTTCTTGCTTGTGGTGGAAGCATTTTCTAAATATCACTTGTCCATTCGAAGTTAAATTCCCAATGGCTAGATTGCACAAACCTTACTCATTCAATGCACTTCATTTTATATCACATCTTCAGGGAAATGAATGCTTATGCGACAAGCTTGTTACCATCAGATTCACACATATGAATTATATTTAGTTCGATCATATACATTATAACATTAGAATAGACTTTTTGAAAAATTTGAAAGAAATTCCTTGTTGTAGATACAAATCTTAGTCAGGGGTTTGACTTGGTTCACCCTTCTATTTTTGTGTATGTTTACTATTTTATTTTAAATATTCTTGGCCCTTCACATTCGTGTTATATATATATATATATATATATATATATATATATATATATATATATATATGTGTGTGTGTGTGTGTGTTACAACAACCAACAAATGGACGAATCCAATGATTTCAAATAAACTTTATTCATCCCAAAATTAAAAAGTTTCAAAAAAATTGGCCAATTAAACTATAGAAGAGTAAAAACAACCGCTATATAAATCACTGATGACAATTGACACCATCAACGAAGAAAATGTTTGTTGTTTCAGTTTTGACTCTTCAAAATCGCTGAATCAACAACTTGCTCAATGTTATAGAGTCACTAATGAAAGAGAAAATTGAAACATACACAATGTCATTCAAAAGCTAAATAGAATTTTCATTAGTGACTCAATTTCGGCCAGGAAGTCAATTAACCAAATCAGAAACTAAGGCGCGAGTTTGGCTCCTTAATGATTAGGAAGTCAATTAACATAGACCATATATGAATTAGGGTTTTCTATTTTGGTATTGTATAATCGATTAGTTTGTCATTTCTAATCAATGAAAGAGCGATTAAGCATGTGTATTGTTGTATTTTTGAGCTAAATATTTTTCTATATAATGGAGTCTTGTGCTCACTTCTAAAGCATGAATTTTCTAAACTATCTTCTCTCCAATCTCGCTCATTCTTCTTCTAAAATTACTTTTATTCACTACACATTGTCTTAGTGGTAAGAGAGTAAAAACTTACTTTGAGAGTTGTGTAAGTATGTTTTTTTTTTTTTTTTAAGCAAGAATATATTGAAAGGAGTACAAAGGGTACTCAAACATTGATTACAAAAAAGAGGAGACTAAACTCCACAAAAGGCAGAAATTACCAACCAATTGACACCTACGACAAGTTGAGCAAAGGATTTTTAACGAAATCGTAAAAATTGCAATTGGAATTAGTAATGTCCCCAATAAAAGACCACCTCCACACCGAAAATTTCACCGACCACATCGTATCTACCACATTCCAACCAATATTCCTAAAAGCTATGCCATTTCTGAGAATCCAAAGATTCCAACTAACCGCCAACCAAATGCTACCTTCTCTCCCCGGTTTAACTTTCTTTGCTTTACAAAAGGAAAACCAATCCAAAAAACTTCCTTTGAAATCGCTACCACTAGGTGTAGTATAACCTATCCACTCGGTCGTTTCTTTCCAAACCAACTTTGCCACCGAACAAAACAACAAAGAATGCGACGCCGACTCCGTATAAGAGTTACAAAGAAGACACTTAATGTTAGTTGAAGAAAGAATAATTCCTCTAACTAATAGCAAGTCCTTAGTCGGAAGTTTGTTAAAGAAACATCTCCACCCGTGCACCTTGATTTTCAAAGGGACCTCAACTTTCCAAATTAAATTGAAAACAACATCTTTCCGATTAAAAGGTCCTAAAGGAATATGATACTTGTTGGCTAAATTGTAGATAGAACTAACCGAAAATGTGTCGTCCCCTCCTCTCTTCCATGTCACGCAATCCTTCACCGAAACGTCGAAACTGACCGAATTAACAGTCCGCCACAGCTGCTGCCATTCTTCAACAGCAGCCCACATCTCACTGCTCCTAGGCTGAGTATCAGTAAAGTTATCCAAGTGCATCTGCCCAATCTCTGCACGAGGAAAATACCGGCTGCTGCGGTCCGTATGATACCGCAAATCCCTCCTACCTGCATAATTATTGCACAAAACAGCAGGTCCTAAAATATAATTGCCCATATTATCAGCAGAAAAAGAAATGGGCACTAAAGGGGACGTCTCCATTTCCTCATTAGCGTGAGATTGTAAGCCATGCAACCTCCTAGAAAAAATTGAAGTTGTGTGTGCTGATAATTCCCCCAGGACAGCTAACTGAGCTGTACCGAAATCCCCCCATGTCCACAAGTCGTTCGTCCAGCCTCCCATTCCCGTCACTGATACATCCTTGAGACGAGATAAAGCATACACCTTCAGAAACCTGTGTTTAAAACTTCCTGTCCCGGTCCAATCAACATTCCAAAACGAAACCGTGTAACTGTTTCCAACCTGAAAATAACAGTTATTCAAGAAAATATCGTCCGGGCTTTTACGCGGTAGGGAAAGAATATCCATCCACCACGAAGAACAAGAACTCCAACTATTGCGAGAAAATTCACCGCCTGAGATATACATTCTAATATCACCTTAACGAGCGCTTAACACCTTAAGCCAAAGATCGTCCGATCCTTGAAGAATTCTCCACCGCCACTTGCAAAGGAGAGAAAAATTGAAATCCTTGATTCTCTTCAAGTTTAAACCCCCGTTTTCAACCGGAAGACATAAAGAATTCCAATTAATCCAATGTATCCGACTTTTAGTTTTCGAACAACCCCAAAGAAAGCCATTTTGAATCTTAGTGATAACTTTGCAAATTTTCACCGCAGCCAAATAAAAAGAGAGTTGGAAGATCGGGAGACTAGTAAGAACGGAGTTAAGGAGAGTGATTCTTCCCCACATGCTCAAAAAACGATTTTACCATCTATACAACCTTCCCTCCAATTTCGAGACCACATTGGACCAAGTGGATGCCCTCGTTGGATTAGAACCAATCGGAATTCCAAGAAAAGTAAACTCCTTCGTTTCCGTTCTACAAGATAAGAAAAAAGCCTCCACCTCCAAAAAGTTAGAAGTGGTATTGATTCCTATGAGCTTACTCTTATGAAAATTAATACCAAGTCCCGAGACTAATTCAAAACCTCTTAAGACCGCTTTGATCGCCCACAAGTGTCTCCAACTCCCATCCCCGACTAAAAGAGTATCGTCCGGAAATTGGAGAATATCAATGAAACAACTACCTTTAACGTTGAATCCCGCAAATTCTCCAAGCATCACCGATCTCCTCACCAAACCCGTTAAACCTTCCGCCACCATAACAAAAAGAAAGGGAGATAGAGGATCTCCTTGTCTTAACCCCCTTTCCACCAAGAATTCCTTAGTCTGACTACCATTAAGCAAAATGGACATCTTGCTAGAAAAGATTGTGGCCTCCATCCATCCCATCCAAATATCACCAAACCCCATTCTCCTCATCATGTATCTAAGAAATCCCTAATTCACTTTATCATACGCCTTCTCGAAATCAACCTTGAAAAGAGTAACTTCCTTATTTTCCTTAACCGCAAAATCAACCACTTCATTCGCCACTAAAACTCCATCGAGCATTTGCCTACCGGGCACAAAAGCACTTTGGCAATTCGAAATGATAGACTTTAACACCAACTTAAGTCTAGACGCCAAAAGCTTCGCCAAAATCTTGTATAAACAACCCACCAAACATATAGGTCTATAGTCATCCAAATCCAACGGGTTCTCAATCTTTGGAATTAAAGCCAAAAAAGAATAAGTTATAGCTTTCGATAAAACAACCCCGAGATGAAAATCAATGAAAAACCTATTAAAATCCTCTTTAAGAAAGTACCAACACATCTTGATGAACATCAAGGAGTATCCATCCGGCCCCGGGCTTTTAGACCCATCGCAACCCCACACCGCTTCCTTAATCTCGACTTCCGAGAACGGTTTCTCTAGCTCCTCCCTCTCTTCCAAACTAATGGAATTAAAAAGGATACCCTCCAAAATAGGTCTATGAGACTCTCTATCCAAGAACTTCAAAGCAAAATGATTTCTCACCTCCTCCTTGACATCATTAACCGATTCTAATAGTCCTCTATCCGAATTGATACCACCGATCATTACGCCATACAAGGGAAAAGAGGGCGCTTTTTTTGGCCTATGACAGCGCTTAAAAGCGCTGTCTAAGCCAGCGCTGTCGTAGGTAAAGACAACGCTTTTTTATTTATGAAAAAGCGCTCTCTAAAATGGGACTTTAGACAGCGCTTTTTAAAAGCGCTGTCTAATGTATATGGAAATGATTATTTTAATATAACTTTAGAGAGCGCTTTTTCCCTAAAAGAGCTCTCTAAATAGGATTTTAGTGTGCGCTTTTTTCTTAAAAGCACTCTCTAAAGTATACCTATAATTTTATTGATTTTTTTCCTATAACTTTAGAAAGCGCTTTTTCCTCAAAAGCGCTCTCTTTTGTCTACGTATAATTTTAAAGATTTTTTTTAAAAATCCCATTTTAACCATTTTTTTTATGCAGAAACCTGCATAGTTTCAAACCTGCATTTCTTATAGAATTTCTTGCAACAACAGAATTATTTACATTTCAATAAATAGAATTCTTGAACAACAGAATTCATATACATTTCAATAAACACAGAATTTCCTTCTATTCACAAAACTATAATTTACAACTGAATTGAATTTACAACAGAATTTTATTATATTCACAAAACTAAAATTTACATTCCCAAAACTATACATTCAATAAATTTTGTTTAGAAGAAAGAATTCGCACAATTCATCCGTAATATAATTCAATTGTTTCCTTGTGTAAGAAGAACACGCCATATCTTCGAAATACTACATAACAAAACAAAATACGCATTATTTAGTTAAAAATAATAAATTATATGACATATCCGATAAATATTAAAATAAATCCTAAGTTATAAAACCATGCAGACCCTTTTAGGAATCTCCAATTGGTTCATTTGAATGATTTCTCTCATGAACCTCAAAACGAAGTACCCGCAGTCTATGCCATTACGCTGACGAGGGCACTACACATAGACAAATAATTAATAAATATTATATAGATGTTTTGTGTTATTAAGTAGCATCACTAATAAGCAATATTGTGAAAATTAATATACCTCCACTTTGACCCATGTAATATTGGTTGACATAGCCCGTGCTACTCGAGTCTCTCTTTGTGCACGGTATAGTAGTATAGCTCTATAAAAGAAAAACGTAAACTTATAACAATGTCACAGAAATAATTAGATATACAAATACACACGAATATTACGAACAGTCTCACTTACGTGTCAACCACATCCTTCATATTCTGATATGTGGACCAATCAGTATCCAATGAATTAAGATAATAGACCACTTCTGTAATATGATTAATTGCAACCAACAACCAGTGTCCACTATAAAGTATAACAAAAGTTTAGATGGATAATTTGTACGCAAAAGATACAAATTAAAGATTAGAATGAAATTATAATGAAAATCTTACCCGTTTCCAGTATTATACGGTAAAAGAAACAGACATTCTGTGGTGCTGGCCGTAAATTGCTCAAGTAAGTGGTCTCTTACGTCAATTGCATTCGTACCAACTCTCGGTGCATTCACAAGGCTGCAAGAGAAGAAACGGAATTTGTTTGACAAATTCGTCCCCTGCAAGAATTTTTCATACATGCACCTTAAATAAAAACATAATAAACATTAGACTATTATCATTGAAATGTGTAAATAAATTGTTCAACTAAATAAATAATAGATTGATTGGAGTACCAGATGTATGAATGCATAACACCGATGCCTAATTCAGTATGATTCAGAACCTGCTCCATGTCCTCTTTTCCGATTATCTCGGAATGAGGAAAACCAAAAACACCTTCGTCCATGTTGATTTGACGAATAGAACCTTGCATCAAATCTGACATTTCCAAAAGTGTTCCTAGACACGTCTGAAAGTGAGGTCTACTTTTTTCCTTCATGGTCCTTGTAGGAGCTTTTTTCTCGCCGGTCTGTTGGGAAGGTTGAGCAGTAACCTAACAATCATATAAGTTAGGTAAAGTAGAAAATCATGAATTCGGATAATTGAATAACACTTAAAAGCTACCTCTCTGTGTGATTCAACAGACTCGTTTTGCAGCAAAACCCCTTTATTCTTTGCTGCGGTTTTTGTAGGAGTCTAACATTACCATGAAAAAAAATGTAACTAATGGTTCAGAATGATTTTCAAAATCGTTCAGAATTGACATTTGAATACTAAGAGATTCGTGATGGTTTTCAACGTACCTCATCACCTATGAAAACGAGGTCTAACGGCCATGCAACAAACGAACCTATTGCATCCCGCAGCAATGTAACCTCTGAAACCGAGTCTGGTATCGGTAGTAACGCATCCGTATCTAAAGCGATATCAACCGACACTTTCAGATAACCTTGTGGGAGCGGATGATGGTGAAGTAACGCTCCCGCAATGTTATGCA
Source organism: Lathyrus tuberosus (assembly GCA_022829125.1). Taxonomy (NCBI): domain Eukaryota; kingdom Viridiplantae; phylum Streptophyta; class Magnoliopsida; order Fabales; family Fabaceae; genus Lathyrus; species Lathyrus tuberosus. The sequence continues at coordinate 12,877,905 of JALAZF010000025.1, read as the reverse complement.
CTTTTCCCTTGCCAACCATGCGATAAGTCGGAAACGACAAATACAACTGGCAAGATGAAATGCCCTGAAGCAATAATAAATATGTAACTGTTAATATGTATAAAGGTCAAATAAAATAAATGTGTTAATTATATACTAATTACCTCGGGAATTTTAATTGGAGAATTGATACTAGCTTTGTCACTAGCATCTTTCAAACCCGAACCGCGCCTTTCCGCCTCATATCTCTCTTTATCCTGCTCCAATGCTTGGATTTTCGCTTGTAGTGTCATCATAGTTTGCATGATTTCTTGGTTGGTGGGATTTTTTTTCTTTGATTGCTTATACAAGGATGATGGAGTCACACCAAATCCTTTACCTCTCACCCGACCTGGATACTCAGGAGCATTTAGTACTCGACTAAGAATGCTCCTGCAATCAGCCACATCTACGGGTATGAATTTAGATATATTCTCCTGAAATTCATTGACATATCGAAAATAATTAGTGGGGATTAAAAATTAATTATAATTTAATAAAATTTCAATTAACTTTGAGACATAATGTTATACTTACACATTCTTCATAAACATGTTGAACATCTTCTGTAACAGTTCCACCCTTACCCACGCGAGCTTCCTTCCACAAAACATGGTCCGAAAGTGATGATTCTTCACTTTTAGACTCTTCTAACTACACATTTAGATATGTACTAATTTAATCAATTATAACACAATAATACAATTAATAAAATCATAGCATTAATATATATACTTACCAATTTTTGTTGTAACCGTGCATATCCCAAACGCCTTTTTTTGTATGGATACGCGGGCTTTGATGCTCTTTCGCGGTTAATGGCACTCAATTTCTGGATAAACAAGTTTAAGTCATATCAAAACAAACTAATGAAACAAATATATAACACAATCAATAGACATGACAAGATAACATTACATTGAATTCTTCGGTTTTCCGTTTGTCTACAAAAAGGCTCCATTCTTCCGGTGTAATCAAATCCGCATACAACGGTGGAAGTTCTCCTTCAACAAAATTTTTGTCTTCATCCCTAAGATACTTGTTTGATAACAAGGCTCTAAACCCTCTGTGTCTCTTTCCGGCCAATTGAAGACAATACTTTTTCCGGGTTTCTTCAATATTAAAGGACCTCTACAAAAAAACATACACATATAAACATAAAATGTGTTAGTATAAGTAAATTAAAGACTTAATCGTCAACAAAAATCTAATAACATCAATCATATTTGGTAAGTACCTCTATCTCGGTCCATATCTTTTCTTTACCGGCATCCAACACTTTACTCCTCCAATTATCACAAGTGATTGAAATATGCTGACGGACGAGTGAACCAATGTATGAAGCCAACATTGAACCGTTAGGCTCAACTAGTTGGTTCTGTTGACTCCAATGTACATCAAATCTCATCCCCTTATCTCTAGCACGGATGATGCTCTTCATAATGGTTTTTCCTCTTTTTATTTCATGTTCTACATTCGAAGCTTCATTCTGAGCTTCCTCTGAATCATGTGTCTCGTGGGTGTCTTCCTGGTTATTAGACATTTTACCTGTAAGAAAGAAATAACAGTCAAATACCAACATTTAAAAGCAACAAAAGAATAAGTTCACTAACTCTCTAGTATCAATTTAACCTACTTCACTAACTTTATCATCAACAGTCTAGTTTTTTTAATTCTTCACATTGCAACAATTCATTTTCCAAACAGTCCAAACTTCACACCAAAACAATCTTACATAGCATTCAAAATTATTATGCATCACAACATGTCAACATCTTGATTAATATGCAATTCAAGTTGACAAACTAGCACAAGGCCACCATCTTTCAAATAATTAACAGTTCCTAATTCTTTTTAGTATAATTAACCACTCCTAACATTAGCTTAGTTGCAATTCAATAACATCAATCACATTTCCATTATGCTAACAAATCCATTTAAATCACTAACAGTTCTGTTTCAAATTACAAGCATGCCATAGCTCAATTAAGTCACCACATTATCATTCTAATATCATTTCCACTAACCTAATGCATCCAAGCATAACTAACACCAAAATCCATACAATACCAGTTCAATACTACAACAATAATTTAAATTCATATCTACATGCAACAACAATAACAACAAAAATAGTTTAAAAAAATGAAGAAGTTGCAGTAGAAGTAACAACGAACAACGAACAGCAACAACGAACAACAGTAACATGCAACAACGAACAATGTTAGAAGTAAGAACAATGTACCTCTTCTTCGTCACGACGGCAGCAGTGGTCACGACAATGAACGGCGAGGGTTTAGAGAAACGGTTGAGAGAGAAAATGAATAAAAGTGCTCTGAAAATGTTTAGAAGTGTTTTATATTTTAATTAGTAAAGCACTTTAGAGAGCGCTTTTCCTTAAAAAGCGCTTTCTAAGGTGGCCTTTAGAGAGCGCTTTTTATAAGCGCTCTCTAAAGTGACACCTATAACAGCGCTTTTTGGAAAGCGCTTTCTATACCTGAAAATGTCAAAAAATCTAAAAATGAGTCTGGGGCGAGGGGGATTCGAACCCCAGACTCAAAGCATGGCAAACACATACACAAACCTCCTTGACCAGCGGTACTACGCCCTCATCCATTGTTTATTCTCACTCTATAAATATATATTTTAAATACGTTAAAATGTTTGTATTAAATATAGTTTGATATAATTTAAATACGTTAAATTATAATTTAATATAATTTAAATATATTAAATATAGTTTGATATATTAATATAATTTAAAGTATATTTTAAATTATATATTAATATAATTTATATATATTAAATATAATTTAAATATATTAAATATAATTTGATATATTAATATAATTTAAAGTATATTTTAAATTATATATTAATATAATTTATATATATTAAATATAATTTCAATAAGTTAAAATGTTTGTATTTAAAACATATATATTTAAATATATTATTTGAATAATTTTAGGAATATTATTCTGAATTAATTTCAAACATTGAAACAAATACGCCTCATATTTATTTTAAACTTATAATAAATTTTTAAATAATCAATTTAGTATATAAAATTAAATATTATTTCAAATTTATGTAAAAAATTAGTTTTAAAAAAAAATATTTGTGTTTGACCTTAGAGGGCGCTTTTCAGAAAGCGCTTTCTTATGTGCTACCTATAAGAGCGCTTTGCTTAGAAAGCGCTTTCTAAAGTGAAAAGAATTTAAGACCTATAAGAGCGCTTTTCTGAAAGCGCTTTCTAAGGTTACCTTTAGACAGCGCTTTTTAAAAGCGCTGTCTAAAGTAATACCTATAGCAGCGCTTTCCAAAAAGCGCTTTCTAAGGTGGCATCCATTTATGGCATTTAACAGCGCTTTTTTAAAAGCGCTTTCTAAAGTTTGTCTTTTACGGCGCTTTTTTTTAGCGAAATTTTTTTATTGTTTTTAACAGCGCTTTTTTATAAAAGCGCTGTCTTTTTGGTGCTGTCTATTCCTATTTTTGGCGTAGTGGATAAAGTTGCGCCTCCTTCTCTCTTTCATCACACTATGGAAAAACCGACTATTATTATCTGCATCATTAGTCCATTTTAATCTAGACTTTTGAATAAGCATATTCTCCTTAATCCTAAGATTCAACCAAAACTGACTAGAAGCCTTCTTATGATTGTTCAAAATTTCTTCCGTAATTAAACCGCTAGCCAACTCAACCACTTCATCCCCATCATTCACCTCCTTAACACTATCCGCAACCTCCAAGTCGAATTTACCGAAGACCTCCACATTCCACCTCCTAAGACTCCCTTTAAGTAATCTCAACTTCTCCTTCAAAACGAAGTCACTCATACCTTCGATCAATAGCGCTTTCCACTCTTTCTCAACAAAAGTGATGAAACTTGTATCACTAAACCATTCGTTGTTAAATCTAAAAGGTTTCGGCCCCCAATCCGCGGAGTTCACCATTAGCCAAATCGGACAATGATCCGATAAATCTTTCATACCGATAAATTGACCCACAACTCCCCATCTACTAATGATTTCGTTAGAAACAAGAAAACGATATATTCTACTCATCTTAGTTCCATCTCCACTGTACCAAGTAAACTTCTTTCCTTTACAAGGAACATCCACCAACTCGCTATCCTTAATAAATTTAAAGAACTCCCTATTCTCTAATGAGTGATTTCCCTGAGTCGTCTCTTTCCTTTCATACATAGAGGAGGTAGCATTAAAATCGCCTCCAATGCACCAAGCTCCGTCCCCATGACCGGATTTCAACTCCAATCTCACAAGGAGAATATACATTAACAATATAATAAAAGTTGTCCTTCCAAAAAATTTTTACCCCTAAATAACCAGCCCCTTTGAAGCTACAAATTACCTTCACATTATTCTTCCACAAAATCAGAATCCCCCCGGACATTCCCGTTGAGCTAGAGTAAGACCATCCTATATCCTTTTTAGACCAAAAACTTTTCGCTATACACTCCGAAATAGAAAACATTTTAGATTCCTGTATAAGGAACATATCCGCATTACCCTGCTTTATTACTTGACTGATTCTTTTTCTCTTTACCAAACTTCCTCCCCCTCTGATATTTAATGAACCGATAATCATTTCCACGCTGTTAAGTTCGCCTTCCCTCGTAACATTCTTTCCTTGTCTAGTTTTTCCATCATGTCAATCTTACTTTTGTAATCCTTTTTATTTTCAACATCTGCTACCCCTAACTTTGAAAGTGCCTCCCATATCTTTCCTCCTACATTTGAGTCCAGGTTTTCCCACAATCGAAGGTTGCTTCTGGTAATATCTGATTCCGCAGAGTTTTCCCCGTAGTAAGCCGTTGTATTTGAAGAGCTCTTTTCGTTGAGAACCAGGGAATGACATAGACGTATACTTGGAACCCTTAATCGAAGATTTAAAGTTTTTGTGGGAGAACGGTGTGGAGATTTATGATGGGTATAGGAAAGAAAGTTTCAACTTGAGGGCGATGTTGTTTGGCACAATTAATGATTTTCCAACATACGGAAATCTATCAGGGTACGGCATAAAAGGTCAATGTACGTGTCCTATTTATGAAGATAAAACAGATTGGACGCGAATGGAGTTTGGTCAGAAGAATGTCTTTCTCGGTCATCGTAGATTCTTAAATTCTAATCATCATTATCGTGGGTGGAGAAAAGCATTCAATGGACAGCCAGAATAAGGTAGAGCTTCAACTATATTAACAGGTGATCAAATTTTTGAAAAGGTGAAAGATGTGAGTACTCAGTTTGGAAAGCCTTTTGTACATACACTTGTCAAGAGTGGGTGGAAGAAGAGGTCAATTTTTTTTGAACTGCCATATTAGAAGTCGTTGTATGTAAGACATTTTCTCGATGTTATGCATATTGAAAAAAATGTTTTTGACAGTGTTATTGGTACGTTACTCAATATACAAGAAAAGTCTAAGGATGGCCTTAAAGCAAGAAAGGACTTGATAGCGATGGGGATAAGAACTGAATTAGGACCATTGAAGAAAGGAAAACAAACATATCTACCACCTATTGCCTATACTCTATCTAGAAAGGAGAAAAAAGTATTGTGTAATTTTCTAAGTGAAGTTAAAGTTCCAAAAGGATACTCTATAGATATTTGAAGACTTGTGTATATGAAAGACCTCAAGTTAAAGAGTTTAAAGATGCATGACTGCCATGTTATAATGGAACATTTTCTACCAAATATGTATACGTTCTATTCTGCCAGAAAAAGTAAGAAGCGCAATAACTAAATTGTGTTTTTTCTTCAAGTCAATTTGCAGTAAGGTGATCGATCCTGCGATCTTACCAACATTGCAAAAAGAAATAGCTATTACTTTGTGTGATCTTGAAATGTATTTTCCTCCCTCGTTTTTTGACATAATGGTTCATCTAGTTGTTCATCTGGTGAAAGAGACACAATTGTGTGGAATGGCTTATATGAGATGGATCTACCCTGCTGAACGTTATATGAAAATATTAAAAGGGTATGTGAAAAACTGAAGTCGACCAGAGGGTTGTATTGCCGAACGATACATTGTTGAAGAAGCGATTGAGTTTTGTACTGAATATCTGTCCAATGTACAATCAATTGGACTCCCGAAATCTCATATTGTCGAAAAAAAAGAAGGAAAAAAGTTAATTAGAAATGAAGTTGTGACAGTATCAAGGGTCGAACGGGATCAAGTGCATTTGTATGTTCTGCACAATGAGAATGAGGTTGAGCCGTATGTTGAAATGCACAAGGATGTTCTCCGAGGTTTAAATCCGAATAGAAATGAGAATTGGATAGTACGAGAGCACAATCGAAGTTTCATACCTTTGTTTAAGGATCATATTTATTCAAAGTATTATTCAGATCCCACTTCAATAACAGAAAGGTTGAGATGTTTAGCATATGGTCCATGTTTGGTTGTGTTTTCTTATAGCGCATACACAATTAATGGATACACATTTTATACCAAAGAACAAGATGATAAAAGTACTATGCAAAATAGTGGTGTCACCGTGGTAGCTGAAGCAATGCACATTTCAAGTGTGAAAGACTTAATCCCCAAATTTGCAAATTTGTCATATTTTGGGGTTATCGAGCGCATTTGGGTGTTTGATTATGAGAAGTTTCAGATTCCTATATTTCGTTGCAGGTGGGTTGAAAATAATAATGGCGTACGAATAGATAAGTCATGATTTTTGCAAGTGGATCTTAATAGGGTGGGGTACAAAGATGAGCCTTTTATTCTAGCCTCTCAAGCTAAACAAGTGCTCTATGTCACTGATCCGACAAGTACAAAATGGTCTATAATGCTTTTATCTAACAAAGTAATTAATGAAAACATTGGAGATCAAGGTGATATTGATGTTGATATTGAATCATTTACTAGAAATGATCAAGATGAAAATATTATAGCGAATGAATCATATACTAGAAATGATCATAATGAGGGTATTTGGATCAATCCAACCGTCCGTGTTGTTAAGAGACGGGTAGAACATATTCCAACCAAGAAAAGAAAGAGTCGTTAGTGAAAAAAGTACTAGTTATAAAATTATGTCTTATATCATTCAATAATATTAATTAGTTGTCATGTTATAATAGCTTATATCATTCAATGGATTATGGATTATGGATTTTTATATTTGTCATTTAATTTTTGTTTTTTTCTTTCTTACAGGTAAAATGGCTAGTGACCAGGAAGACACACACGAGACACATGATACAAATGAAGCTCAGAATGAAGCTTCGAATGTAGAAAGTGAAATAAAATGAGGAATAACTATTATGAAGTCAATCATCTGTGCTAGAGATAAAGGGATCAAATTTGATGTACATTTGAGTGCTGAGAACCAACTAATTGAGCCTAACGGTTCAATGTTGTCTTCATACATTGGTTCACTTATCCGTCAGCACATTCCAATTACCAGTGATAATTGGAGGAATCCATTGTTGCAAGCTGGTAAAGATAAGATATGGACTGAGATACAGGTACTTACCAAATATGATTGATGTTATTAGATTTTTGTTGACGATTAAGTCTTTAATTTACTTATACTAACACACTTTATGTTTATATGTGTATGTTTTTTTGTAGAGGTCCTTAAATATTGATGAAAGCCGGCGAAAGTATTGTCTTCAATTGGCCGGAAAGAGACACAGAGGGTTTCTAGCCTTATTATCAAACAAATATCTTAAGGATGAGGAAAAAAATTTTGTAGAAGCAGAACTTCCACAGTTGTATGTGGACTTGATTACACCGGAAGAATGGGGCACTTTTGTAGCCAAACGGAAAACCGAAAAATTCAATGTAATGTTATCTTGTCATGTCTATTAATTGTATTATATACTTGTTGCATTAGTTTGTTCTGATATGACTTAAACTTGTTTATCCAGGAATTGAGTGTCATTAATCGCCAAAGAGCATCAAAACCCGCGTATCCGTACAGAAAAGGTCGAACGGGATATGCACGGTTACAACAAAAATTGGTAAGTATATATTAATGTTATGATTTTATTAATTGTATTATTGTGTTATAATTGATGAACTTATTATTTAACTAAATGTGTAGTTAGAAGAGACGAAAAGTGAAGAATCATCACTTCTGGATCATGTTTTGTGGAAGGAAGCTCGTGTGGGTAAGGATGGAGTTGTTAGGGAAGATGTTCAGCATGTTTATGACGAATGTGTAAGTATAACATTATGTATTTATGTTAATCGAAATTTTATTAAAATATAATTAATTTTTAATCTCCACTAATAATTTTCGATATGTCAAAGAATTTTAAGACACTCTATCTAAATCCTTAACCACAGATGAGGAGGATTGCATGAGCATTCTTAGTCGAGCACTAAATGTTCCTGAGTATTCCAGTCACGTGATAGGTAAAGGAGTTGGTGTGACTCCATCTTCGTTGTATAAGCAACCAAAGAGAAAAAATCCCAGCAACCAAGAAGTCATGCAATCACTGGAGGAACTAAAAGCGCAAGTTCGTGAATTGCAAAAGGATAAAGAGAGATATGAGGCGGAAAAGCGCGGTTCTGTGTTGAAAGATACTAGTGACACAGCTAGTATCAATTGTCAAAATAAAATTCCCAAGGTAATTATCACATATTTATTTTAATTAAATTAACACATTTATTTTAATTGACCTTTATACACATTAACAATTACATATTTATTATTGCTTCAGGGCATTTCATCTTGTTAGCTGTATTTGTCGTTACCGACTTATCGCATGGTTGGCAAGGGAAAAGTGCATAACAAAGTTGGAGAGTTACTTCACCACAATCCGCTCCCTCATGGATATCTGAAAGTGTCGGTGGATATCGCTTTAGATACGGATGCAGTACTACCTATGCCTGACTCGGTTTCAGAGGTTACATTGCTGCGGGATGCAATAGGTTTATTTGTTGCATGGCCGTTAGACCTCATTTCCATATATGATGAGGTATGTTGAAAACCATTACGAATCTCTTAGTATTCAAATGTCAATTCTGGACCATTATGAAAATCATTCTGAACCATTACGTACATTTTTTTACATGGTAATGTTAGACTCCTACAAAACCCGCAGCTAAGGATACAGGAGTTTTGCGGCAAAACGAGTCTGTTTCATCACAAAGAGAGGTACATTTTAAGTGGTATTCTATTATCCGAATTCAAAAGTTTCATGATTTTCTACTTTACCTAACTAATATAATTGTTAGGTTCCTGCTCAAGCTTTACAACAGGCCAGCAAGAAAAAAGCTCCTATGAGGACCGTGCAGGCAAAAAGAGCTCCTCCTCGCTTTCAGTCATGTCTTGAAACACTTGTGGCAACATCAGATATGATGGATGGTGTTATTTGTCAAATAGACATGGACGAAGGTGTTTTTGGTTTTCCTCATTCCGAGATAATCGGAAGAGAGGACATGGAGCAGATTTTCAAGCATCTTGAATTAGGCATCGGTGTTATGCATTCATACATCTGATACTCTGATCAATCTATTATTTATTTAGTTGAACATTTTATTTACATATTTCAATGAAAATAGTCTAATGTTATTATGTTTTTATTTAAGGTGCTTGTATGAAAAATTGATGCGCAGGACGCAATTGTCAAACAAATTCCGTTTCTTGTCTTGCACCTGTGTCAATGCACCGGCAATTAGTGTGAATCTACTTTCAGTAAGAGACCACTTAATTGAGAGATTTATGGCCAGCAACACAGAAAGTTTGTTTTTTACCGTATAATACTAGAAACGGGTAAGATTTTCATTCTAATCTTTGTATCTTTTTCGTAGAAATTATCCATCTAAACTTTTGTTATATTTTACAGTGGACACTGGTTGTTGGTTGCCATTAATCCTATAAGAGAAGTGGTCTATTATCTGAATTCATTGTATCATGATTGGTCAACATATGAGAGTATGAAGGATGTGGTTGATACGTAAGTGAGATTGTTCGAAATATTCGTGTGTATTTGTATATTTAATTATTTCTGTGAGATTGTTCTAAATTTACGTTTTTCTTTTATAGAGCAATACTAGTATACCGAGCACAAAGAGAAGCTTGAGTAGCACGGACTAAAGCAACCTGCGTTACTTGGGTCAAAGTGGAGGTATATTAATTTTCACAATGTTGCTTATTAGTGATGCTACTTGATAACACAAAACAACTATATATTAATTCTTATTTGTTTGTCTATGTGTAGTGTCCTCGTCAGCATAATGGCATAGACTGCGGGTATTTCTTTTTGAGGTTCATGAGAGAAATCCTTCAAATGGATCGATTAGAGATTCCTATCATGGTATGCATGGATTTATAACTTAGGATTTATTTTAATATTTATCAGATATGTCATATAATTTATTATTTTAAACTAAATAATGCATATTTTGTTTTGTTATGTAGTACTTTGATGAATACGCGTGTTCTCATTACACGAGGGATAAATTGCAAGAAATTAAGGAGGAATTGTGCGAATAGCTTATTGGAAAAAGAATCATATATGGTATAGGATTATGGGATTATGTGAATGTATAGTTTTGTGAATGGTTTATTTTATGGGATTGTATAGTTTTGTGAATGGTTTATGTTATTTATGTGATTTTGGATTGTAATTGTATAGTTTTGTGAATGATGTAAATGACTTGAATTATAATGGAAATGGTTTATGTGGTTTATGTGATTTATGGGATTAGTGGAAATGGTTAATGAATCATACTAGAAATTGTTGATGGAAATGTGAATTATACAGGTTTATTGAAATGGCTTGAATTATACAGGTTTCTGCATAAAAAAACGGTTAAAATGGGATTTTTAAAAAAATTCATTAAAATTATACGTATAGAAAAGACAGCGCTTTCTAGAAAAAGCGCTGCCTAAAGTTCACAAAAGAAAGCGCTTTTTCTAAAAAGCGCTCTCTAAAGGTATAGAAAAAAATTCATTAAAATTATAGGTATACATTAGAGAGCGCTTTAAAAAGCGCTGTCTAAAGGGGACAAAAGAAAGCGCTTTTTCCTCTAAAAGCGCTCTCTAAAGGTATATAAAAAAATTCATTAAATTATAGGTATACATTAGAGAGCGCTTTAAAAAGCGTTGTCTAAAGGCCAACTTTAGAGAGCGCTTTTACAGGAAAAAGCACTCTCTAGAGGTATATAAAAAAATTCATTAAAATTATAGGTATACATTAGAGAGCGCTTTAAAAAGTGTTGTCTAAAGGCCAACTTTAGAGAGCGCTTTTAAAGGAAAAAGCGCTGCTAAAGGCCTACTTTAGAAAGCGCTTTTAAAGGTAAAGCGCTGCCTAAAGTAGGCCTTTAGCAGTGCTTTTTCATAAAAAAAGCGCTGACTTTACCTACGACAGTGCCACCTTAGGCAGCGCTTTTAAGCGCTGTTAAAGGCCAAAAAAAGCGTTGTCGTAGCCCTTGTTTGACATAGTGGTTTGATGTAACTAACTCATAGCCTAACTCCAAACCTCCCAAAGTTAAGTCCAAACAAAAGTCCAAAGCTCTCACACTCCAAACCTACACTCTATTAAAAGGAACTCTCTCTTAAAAGGCTTTTAATGACGGTTAGTATTCCAACTGTGGTGAAATGTGAGGCTTTTTACAATGGGTATTTAAAAACCCGTCATTATAAGTAGCGTCTGGCCATGGGTTCAATTCCCAACTCCAACATTTATGGTTTTTCACATATTTTTTCAAAATACCCACAACCTTTCACCATGGGTATGTTTTCAACCATCATTATAACCTATACTTTAGTTTTAGGTCTTGCACTTCAAATAATCGGTTTAAGGGAAAATCGTCTCCTTTTTTAGATTTGTTTCGTGCATCTAAAGCAAAAAATTGTGTGGTCATTAATCCCGTACTCTATAAAAGTTACGGGACTTCACCCTCAAAACCCCAAATTCATCTTTTTTTTCTATTTTAATGATTTTTTTTACTGTTTTCATAGTCTCAAAAAATTCTAAAAAAATTCTCAAAATTCTTGTTTTACCTAATTAGATTAAATTTCATGTTGTTAGATTTTTATGAATTTATTTTAATCATGTTACTTCTTTCCTATTTATTCAAAATGCTGACAGACCATTCACAACGGGTATTTAAACCAACCGTTGTAATAGGTAGCTTTTTTTACTTATTTTTTCAAAATGCTGACAGACCTTTCACCACGGGTAATTTAAACCAACCTTCATTATAGGTAGCGTCTTGTCATGGGTTCAAGTCCCAGCACCAGCATTTTTAGTTTTTTACTTATTTTTTCAATTCTCATTACCAACATTATAGGTGGCGTGCATATTGAGTTTATTCATTATCCTTAAACAAATCTTCGCCGTCCATTTAGTGATTATCAACGGCAAAGACACTACTATTAGTGATCTGCGTGAAACCTAAAACTTAGACGAACTACATCTTCTAACTCCAAACATCATCTTTCACCTCCAAACATCATCTTTCAGTTACGATACTCTATTTCTCCTCTAAACCAAATTTCAGAATAAATTTCAGAACTCGAGTTAGCAATGTTAGTTGTTGGTGTTCTTTTTTAATTATTGTTGTTCTTGTTGTTCTTTTTTATTATTGTTGTTCTTGTTGTTATTATTATTATTATTGTTGTTGTTGATGATGATGTTATTCTTGTTGTTATTATTGTTATTGTTGTTGTTGTTGTTGTTGTTGTTCTTGTTCTTGTTCTTGTTCTTGTTCTTGTTGTTCTTGTTGTTCTTCTGCTTATTATTGTTGTTGTCGTTGTTGTTGTTGTTGTTGTTGTTGTTGTGTTCTTGATGTTCTTCCTGTTGTTCTTGTTCTAATGCTGCATTTTTTTTATTTTATTAAAAGGCATACGACAACGGTTTTTTAAAATAACTGTCATTAAAGGTAGTTCTAATGTTGTATTTATTTTATTTTATTAAAAGACATACAACAACGGGTATTTAAAATAACCGTCATTATAGGTAGCGCATTTTCCATTTTATTACAACGGTTACAGGGCCGTGATTTTAAGTATCATATATACAATGACACTCTACATAACAACGCCTGCGCCCGTGTCATTATATATCTTTCCCAACCGTTGTTAAATGGGTTTTCCGTACTAGTGTCGATAGGAATATTGATATTTACTTGTACTTTCATATTATGGCCTATCAAATATGGACTATTGAACATAGAATAACACAATATTATTGCATCTAAAAAATTATTGTGTCTTTTTAGAGTTTTACAAATTCAAACACATATTTTGCACGTAAATAAAATATATCATTATTTAAATAATTTTACATGAAAGAGTATGATGATCATATAAAAATTTTACCATCTTTTGAGTGAGATTAAATCCATATAAATTTAAATAGAGTATATGATTTTATACAATATATTAATAACTCACTCAAAACTTAAATGCTACAATGATAACTACATGCATTTGAGAAAATTTATATGTTTTACGCAACGGAAAAAATGAGACTTTGGTTTATTTAATAATATTGAAGATATAACAAAAGTATTCGTAAATTTTCATCAATAACAAAAGACTATAATATTCTCAATATAAGACTTTATAAAGTAACATTATATTAAGTAAATGATATATGTTTTTCATTTCTAATATAATTGACATGTTAAATTTTTCCACTTGATAGAGAATAATAGTTGAACTAAGATTAATAGTTTTGAAACATATTTAAACAAATATTCAACTATTTTCTCTATCACATAATGATCATGTCAAATAACGTCACACTGATAGGGTATGTCCATCAATTATATAATTCAGAGAGAATTGAAATTTATTATAATAATAAAATATTAACTATAAATGATTGAATATCAGAAAATATTACATGTCTTTAAAAAAAAAAATTTTATTGATTGTTATCTTAGATAATAATATCAACAATATTAAATAAGAAATATATAATGTTCAAATATTATGCCATAAAAATTCAACTACCAATAGGGTACTCAAATCATAATTTATATAATTTAAAATCACAAGTACATTGAATAAATTATATTAAAAATAACACATCGATAGAATATAATTTATTTTAAAATTAAGATAAATTTAATTATTTTATTAAACAAAATTTGTACAACTATACTCACGACATGTGAGGTACAATCATAAAAATTAAGATTGATTATATTTTATAGAAAAAAATTGTATAATTTGTATCCACGATGTGTGAGATTACGATAATACAAATTAAGAGTTGTTATTTAATTATTCATCATAAAACTCTCAAAATAACACGATTTCAAATATTCTTGTAAGATAAGATTTTTGTTTATATATTTATTTAAGTATATTACAAGAAATCAATTTATAAAAAAATAGAGTTTTAATCTTAGAATATTATGGAAAATAACAACATTTAGTTTATATATAATTGCATAATTTTAATTTAAAAAATACAGTGAAAAATATTTTAAGAAATTCTTCCTCATAAGCAATTATATAATAGTCATATGAAATTCAAAAATTATAATCGAATTAATACTAACCTTGAAGAGAATGTGACATTTATCCTTGTGAGTAGAGTCACTGAACATTAATCACTTATAGAATATTGTAATATCATCTAAAAAAATTAATTAATGATTAAAGAGTAAATCGTTATATCATACTATAAGACTCGAACTATAAATTACCATATCTAAAAATATCTAAATATAAATGATTATGTTTTTATTCTATAAATAAAATAAAAATACCCAAAATATTAATGAAAAAAATAAAATATATTAAAGTGTCTTATCATAAAGAGTAGTCACAAGATATTTTAGGCTAACAAATAAAAAATTTCTCTTTAAATAAAGTATTTATTTTCAACTTAATTCATATAGAATATCTTTTTGGTCAAAAACTAATGCAAAAATAATAGGAATAATAGTTAGTAGCAAAATAGGGAGATTTTATATGCATGTATTATGGAACGTACTATGGTATTTAAATAAAAATATTGCATTAAAGTTCATGAATCATAAATGTAAATTTCATTATCCTCTTATAATATTCAAAGAATATTCAAAATTAGAAAATAAATAATTACAAGATATATAATTTAAAAAAGAAAATTATTATAAATGAATTCAAGAATTTTTTTTTCATCTATCTGACACTCGCAGTAAGCCTAAAATATATTAGCTATGATATATCTTACAAAGTGCATTCCAATTACTTTTGATATTGTCACAACAAAGAATAAATAAGGAACGCTTATTTTTAATTATTGTGAAACTTGAACAATAAAGATCACCAATTTAAATAAAGTAAGAATAAAAAATATTGTTAAAAGAATTGCAAATCCAAAACTTTAAATGTCATCAAAGTCGTTACTTTCTGGATTTTGGATAAAGTCGCGTTATCACTACTACGGAAAGCCCCTTTAACAACGGTTGAAAAATACATATAATAACGCAGATCAAGGCGTTGTTATGTAGATATAAATGTGCTGAATGAGACGGATGCGATTCGAAAAACATTGATTGATATAGGTTGGTTTTCAAATACATCTAAATTTTCAGAATATAAGTTTCTATGTCAATATAAATGATTGCATTTTCATTAAAAGGTTAGTGAAACAAACAATATACATAGTATATAATAAACTAAACTTGTCAACCTGTATAAGAATTTAAAGAACAAAACATTGCTAAGTCACACGAAGCCTCTATCTTGTGACTTAGCAATGTTTTGTTCTTGTTTTGAGAACATTTGTCAAAAACAACAACATACAACAAATCCATGCAACACAATAAAAAAACATAAATTATTTAAGCAATAAAATCCCAAGTGGAACGGTAACAAATCAAAATACATTGAGTCAATAACACACCTCTTATTGAAAATAATCATGGAACTATAAGAAATCAAGATATATCAAGTTCATCTAGTTTGTGATGCCATGAAGAAAAAATATAAGGTGGATGAAGTTTATGCAATAACTTCATACTTCTTATATTTTTCTTCATGGCAACAAAAACCATATGAAACATCACCATAGTATACGTTTTCTACTACCATCATCACCATGTATCTACAAGGAAACACAACAAAAATTAAACTTAACCCTAAAAAATCAATAATATAATATTTTCCACAGCATCCTAAAACCAAACCCTAAAACAATAATCCTAAATTCTAAACATCAACGACATCCAGAAGAAGAGTAGAAAGAAGAGATCAGGAGAACATACCATCTTCGTCGCCATAAGAGTTTGCGCTGGACGTTACTCCCGTCAGATATCCTTTAAACTTCTTTTCTCCATTCACTTGTAACAATATTGGTTAAGATTCATGAGATGAGGGGTTGTGTTAGGGTTTTCTTTAGAGAGAAACGACTGTTATGAACAGGGCAACAAATAGTTTCGCTTATATATTAAAAAATATCACTTTTCGTTACGGTTTAAAAATATAACTGTAATTATATTTTATATTTTAAAATAATAGCAAACTATATCACGACGGTTACCCATAATAACCGTAGTGATTTCCCTTATTAAAAAATGAATAAAAAAGAAATGAGCGCCTTTATCGTTAAATGAAAAAAAAATTTGCCACTGCCGAGGTTCGAACCTATGAAAGATTGATTCTATCATATCGGTTATACTTACAACAATTATTATACCCTATAAATTTTTAATTAAAAAATATAATATAAAATTAGAGCCTGAGTTTAGAGATATCACATTGGTTTTTGGAAGAACCGTGGTGACTTGAGCGTTGTTGTTTGCGCGTTTTGCAGTAATGTATCTCCATAAATCCCAATGAAACAAAAGGTGCAATGCATATCAATCAATTTGAAATTAGTTATGATAATACTCAGAATATAATATTCATCTAATAATAACCATAATTAGTATCAAAAACCAAGCTCTAATACCAATTGATAGATATAATTGAATCGATAAACACAAATTATAGCATATTATATTTAATCAATGAATAATTAATAATAATAGAAAAGATGTACCTTGTCGAATTGAAGAGATTTCTAGTTAAGGCGAGTGAGTATGAGAAGATTACTACCCTCATTTCTGTCTAGGGTTTCAGAGTATAATAATTGTCTAATGGGGTGACACTTAAATAGCTAAATGGCTGAGGACAAACTCTCATTGAGTTAATTGAATGGTCCAACCCATCACGGTTCATTTAGACACAAAACTCAATCAAACAATTCGTCAATAATTAGTGTTTTATAATAATTGACCATACTATAATTATTAATAATTAATTATGTTAATCCACATTTGATTAATTAAAGAATTAATTTAACAATTGTCACTTGGACCTCCTACAGAGACATCATCCTCAATAATTTATCTTTAGCAGCCTTCCCTCCTAATTCCAATAAAAATATGCTTGAATTTTCCATTATCAAAGTCTGTCCCTGAACCTCATTTCTATTGTTTCTCCCTTGATCTTAGATATTTTGTGGCAACCACCTCCAATTGGCTGGATCAAGGGTAACGTTGATGGAATGGTTGCAACAACTCTCTCGCTTGCAGCTTGTGATAGAATATTCTAATATTCAAAGGGAGAGCATGTAGGCAGTTTTTCCAACATCATTAGCAAAGTTAATGCCATCATTTCAAAGTTTTTTGATGCTATGATGGCAGTGGAATTCGCAACTAAAAACAACGGGTCACAATTTTTGCTTGAATCCGACTTCTTGCTTGTGGTGGAAGCATTTTCTAAATATCACTTGTCCATTCGAAGTTAAAATCCCAATGGCTAGATTGCACAAACCTTACTCATTCAATGCACTTCATTTTATATCACATCTTCAGGGAAATGAATGCTTATGCGACAAGCTTGTTACCATCAGATTCACACATATGAATTATATTTAGTTCGATCATATACATTATAACATTAGAATAGACTTTTTGAAAAATTTGAAAGAAATTCCTTGTTGTAGATACAAATCTTAGTCAGGGGTTTGACTTGGTTCACCCTTCTATTTTTGTGTATGTTTACTATTTTATTTTAAATATTCTTGGCCCTTCCCATTCGTGTTATATATATATATATATATATATATATATATATATATATATATATATATATATATATATATATATATATATATATATATATATATATATATATATGTGTGTGTGTGTGTGTGTTACAACAACCAACAAATGGACGAATCCAATGATTTCAAATAAACTTTATTCATCCCAAAATTAAAAAGTTTCAAAAAAATTGGCCAATTAAACTATAGAAGAGTAAAAACAACCGCTATATAAATCACTGATGACAATTGACACCATCAACGAAGAAAATGTTTGTTGTTTCAGTTTTGACTTTTCAAAATCGCTGAATCAACAACTTGCTCAATGTTATAGAGTCACTAATGAAAGAGAAAATTGAAACATACACAATGTCATTCAAAAGCTAAATAGAATTTTCATTAGTGACTCAATTTCGGCCAGGAAGTCAATTAACCAAATCAGAAACTAAGGCGCGAGTTTGGCTCCTTAATGATTAGGAAGTCAATTAACATAGACCATATCTGAATTAGGGTTTTCTATTTTGGTATTGTATAATCGATTAGTTTGTCATTTCTAATCAATGAAAGAGCGATTAAGCATGTGTATTGTTGTATTTTTGAGCTAAATATTTTTCTATATAATGGAGTCTTGTGCTCACTTCTAAAGCATGAATTTTCTAAACTATCTTCTCTCCAATCTCGCTCATTCTTCTTCTAAAATTACTTTTATTCACTACACATTGTCTTAGTGTTAAGAGAGTAAAAACTTACTTTGAGAGTTGTGTAAGTATGTTTTTTTTTTTTTTTTAAGCAAGAATATATTGAAAGGAGTACAAAGGGTACTCAAACATTGATTACAAAAAAGAGGAGACTAAACTCCACAAAAGGCAGAAATTACCAACCAATTGACACCTACGACAAGTTGAGCAAAGGATTTTTAACGAAATCGTAAAAATTGCAATTGGAATTATTAATGTCCCCAATAAAAGACCACCTCCACACCGAAAATTTCACCGACCACATCGTATCTACCACATTCCAACCAATATTCCTAAAATAGATTACGTATTTATTTTTAGAATGAAAGGGAAAATATATTACGTATTTATATTATCAATAGATTGATGTCCTTGTTAATTATGTAAAATATAATTGTTGATTCAAAATTGAAATACATTAGTATGATTGCCCAATCTGAGAGATGCAATTATGGAAATTGAAGCATTAGGTTTAAACTATGGATGATGGATACTTGTGTGTTCATGTTTTGTAGGAAATGTGTGATAAAACATATTGTGTACTGATGAGTCTAGGATTTAGTATAGTAATTGCTCATGAGTTTTATGTAATGCATCAATGAACCACCCATTCAGAAGTTTTAGAATTCACTATTGATGAAGGTTCAGTGGGTCTACCTCGTCATGTATAGAATAATTTGTTTTCTGAAGGTTCTATGATAGAATCTCCATTGGTTGAAGTCTGCTATGTTTGGCTTCCCATGGAATTGGATGATGAGCAATGCAGGAATTGCAAGCATTACATACCCTCTAGGACTCTTTTACTACATGAAGCTTATTGAAGAGTCCAAAATTCACATTCATTGTAACAGGTGTGGTCAATCTTTCCAGCAGGTAGAATTGGAAAAGCACATGAAAGTTATTCACGAACTACTTCATTGCCCTTGTGGAATAGTACTTGAGAAAGAACAAATGGTAATTTGCCTCTCTCACATCCTTGTTTATTTTAGTTTTACTTTGATATTGTTCTTTTGGTCTGTTATGTTCCAAATCTTTCATTGTTCTATTCATTAATTGAAATATATAGTAGTATTTTCAGGGAACTTCCCTGCATTTATTTTGTGGAAGAAATATATGTTATTGATTCTGTAATTATATTTCTTATGAAAAAATTATTATAGAAGTGTATAAAGCTAGATTTTACTGTCCAAAAAGAAAAAGAAGTGTATGATTTTTGTTAATTTAAGGGTTGTTTGTGTTAATTCAAGATGATGCATGTTGGGATATATTAATTTGCTTACCACACTTGACCATTATACTAGTAATTTGTAATAGAGAAGGAACAAAAAACTAGTTAGTTTCATCTGACTTACCTTTTGGGTTGTCAAATATTTATTTATAGTATTAGAAAGAAAATTTACAATGTAATGTAATAAATAAAAGCTATTTAAATACCCTTAAAACCTTCACATAATAGTTCACCTTTTTAACAGTTTAATGTTGCACATAAAGTATAAAACTCAATGTAATTCATTTCTTGTAACCCCTGTATTAGGTTGACCTTACAAAGCATGGAAGAAGATGTTGAATGTTATTACATGGATGAGTCTGGTTTACTTCTTCATGATGAAGATGCTTCCACAAGAGACACAATGTGAGTTTCAAATATATGTCTTCGTGGTTAACTTTTCATGATATATTTTGACGAATTTCATGATGACGATTCAAGTGATGAGGATGAAGTAGTTGAAGAACTTCAGTAGGACGACATAGGTGATGAACTTTAAGAGGACGATATAGATGATGAAGACGATGATGGAGACGGCGATGAGTTAGAAAATCTTAAATAAGTTGGATATTCTTGTTTTAGGCTTGTGCTTAAGCTTTAAACTTAAAGAAACTATGTATTTTTTTTTTCATTTTGCTAGACTTATACTTCTAAGTATCAAACTTATAATACTAAGTAATGTTATATATTTTGTGTCTACTTTGTTTACTATTTGAGTTAATGTTTGAAGCTATGTATTTGAGTTAATGCTTAAGTATTAAATCTAAAAAAACTGTGTATTTTGTAATTTTGCAAAATGTTATTAACACAATTTTGTGGTTCATACAATTTATGTTTTGTGCAATTCTCATTTGAATTGTTTATTTTATGAAAAATATGATAAAAAAAATATTCCTTTAAACTTATAGAAATATAAGTGTTCTCACTCTTTCACTTTTTGGGGACAATTGGTTATTGTTGTTGGATATAACAACATTTGAAAATCGTCCCCATAGAATGTTCTCGCTCGATCACTTTTAGGGGACATTTTTTAGTCGTTGCAATTTTTGACAACACCTTAAAAACGTAGCCTAAGATGCCACAGAAAAACGTCCCCTTTTCCTATAATTTAGGGGACGTTTTAGAAAGGTGTGCCCAAAAAGCAAAAGAAAACGTTCCCTTAAATAATAGGCAACGCTCGCATAAAGGACGACTGAAAAATGTCCCCTATTCTTTTAGGCAACGTTTTTCACAATTGTGGCAACACTTTCCAGTTGTTGTCGAAGAGGAAAAATATTGTAGTGTGTATATATATATATATATATATGTGTGTGTGTGTGTGTGTGTGTTACAACAACCAACAAATGGACGAATCCAATGATTTCAAATAAACTTTATTCATCCCAAAATTAAAAAGTTTCAAAAAAATTGGCCAATTAAACTATAGAAGAGTAAAAACAACCGCTATATAAATCACTGATGACAATTGACACCATCAACGAAGAAAATGTTTGTTGTTTCAGTTTTGCTCTTCAAAATCGCTGAATCAACAACTTGCTCAATGTTATAGAGTCACTAATGAAAGAGAAAATTGAAACATACACAATGTCATTCAAAAGCTAAATAGAATTTTCATTAGTGACTCAATTTCGGCCAGGAAGTCAATTAACCAAATCAGAAACTAAGGCGCGAGTTTGGCTCCTTAATGATTAGGAAGTCAATTAACATAGACCATATCTGAATTAGGGTTTTCTATTTTGGTATTGTATAATCGATTAGTTTGTCATTTCTAATCAATGAAAGAGCGATTAAGCATGTGTATTGTCGTATTTTTGAGCTAAATATTTTTCTATATAATGGAGTCTTGTGCTCACTTCTAAAGCATGAATTTTCTAAACTATCTTCTCTCCAATCTCGCTCATTCTTCTTCTAAAATTACTTTTATTCACTACACATTGTCTTAGTGTTAAGAGAGTAAAAACTTACTTTGAGCGTTGTGTAAGTATGTTTTTTTTTTTTTTAAGCAAGAATATATTGAAAGGAGTACAAAGGGTACTCAAACATTGATTACAAAAAAGAGGAGACTAAACTCCACAAAAGGCAGAAATTACCAACC
Source organism: Lathyrus tuberosus (assembly GCA_022829125.1). Classification (NCBI taxonomy): domain Eukaryota; kingdom Viridiplantae; phylum Streptophyta; class Magnoliopsida; order Fabales; family Fabaceae; genus Lathyrus; species Lathyrus tuberosus. The sequence goes on along the minus strand of JALAZF010000025.1, from coordinate 12,855,770 downwards.
AATTGACACCTACGACAAGTTGAGCAAAGGATTTTTAACGAAATCGTAAAAATTGCAATTGGAATTAGTAATGTCCCCAATAAAAGACCACCTCCACACCGAAAATTTCACCGACCACATCGTATCTACCACATTCCAACCAATATTCCTAAAAGCTATGCCATTTCTGAGAATCCAAAGATTCCAACTAACTGCCAACCAAATGCTACCTTCTCTCCCCGGTTTAACTTTCTTTGCTTTACAAAAGGAAAACCAATCCAAAAAACTTCCTTTGAAATCGCTACCACTAGGTGTAGTATAACCTATCCACTCGGTCGTTTCTTTCCAAACCAACTTTGCCACCGAACAAAACAACAAAGAATGCGACGCCGACTCCGTATAAGAGTTACAAAGAAGACACTTATTGTTAGTTGAATAAGGAATAATTCCTCTAACTAATAGCAAGTCCTTAGTCGGAAGTTTGTTCAAGAAACATCTCCACCCGTGCACCTTGATTTTCAAAGGGACCTCAACTTTCCAAATTAAATTGAAAACAACATCTTTCCGATTAAAAGGTCCTAAAGTAATATGATACTTGTTGGCTAAATTGTAGATAGAACTAACCGAAAATGTGTCGTCCCCTCCTCCCTTCCATGTCACGCAATCCTTCACCGAAACGTCGAAACTGACCGAATTAACAGTCCGCCACAGCTGCTTCCATTCTTCAACAGCAGCTCACATCTCACTGCTCCTAGGCTGAGTATCAGTAAAGTTATCCAAGTGCATCTGCCCAATCTCTGCACGAGGAAAATACCGGCTGCTGCGGTCCGTATGATACCGCAAATCCCTCCTACCTGCATAATTATTGCACAAAACAGCAGGTCCTAAAATATAATTGCCCATATTATCAGCAGAAAAAGAAACGGGCACTAAAGGGGACGTCTCCATTTCCTCATTAGCGTGAGATTGTAAGCCATGCAACCTCCCAGAAAAAATTGAAGTTGTGTGTGCTGATAATTCCCCCAGGACAGCTAACTGAGCTGTACCGAAATCCCCCCATGTCCACACGCCGTTCGTCCAGCCTCCCATTCCCGCCACTGCTACATCCTTGAGACGAGATAAAGCATACACCTTCGGAAACCTGTGTTTAAAACTTCCTGCCCCGGTCCAATCAACATTCCAAAACGAAACCGTGTAACCGTTTCCAACCTGAAAATAACAGTTATTCAAGAAAATATCGTCCGGGCTTTTACGCGGTAGGGAAAGAATATCCATCCACCACGAAGAACAAGAACTCCAACTATTGCGAGAAAATTCACCGCCTAAGATATACATTCTAATATCACCTTAACGAGCGCTTAACACCTTAAGCCAAAGATCGTCCGATCCTTGAAGAATTCTCCACCGCCACTTGCAAAGGAGAGAAAAATTGAAATCCTTGATTCTCTTCAAGTTTAAACCCCCGTTTTCAACCGGAAGACATAAAGAATTCCAATTAATCCAATGTATCCGACTTTTAGTTTCCGAACAACCCCAAAGAAAGCCATTTTGAATCTTAGTGATAACTTTGCAAATTTTCACCGCAGCCAAATAAAAAGAGAGTTGGAAGATCGGGAGACTAGTAAGAACGGAGTTAAGGAGAGTGATTCTTCCCCACATGCTCAAAAAACGATTTTGCCATCTATACAACCTTCCCTCCAATTTCGAGACCACATTGGACCAAGTGGATGCCCTCGTTGGATTAGAACCAATCGGAATTCCAAGAAAAGTAAACTCCTTCCTTTCCGTTCTACAAGATAAGAAAAAAGCCGCCACCTCCAAAAAGTTAGAAGTGGTATTGATTCCCATGAGCTTACTCTTATGAAAATTAATACCAAGTCCCGAGACTAATTCAAAACCTCTTAAGACCGCTTTGATCGCCCACAAGTGTCTCCAACTCCCATCCCCGACTAAAAGAGTATCGTCCGCAAATTGGAGAATATCAATGAAACAACTACCTTTAACGTTGAATCCCGCAAATTCTCCAAGCATCACCGATATCCTCACCAAACCCGTTAAACCTTCCGCCACCATAACAAAAAGAAAGGGAGATAGAGGATCTCCTTGTCTTAACCCCCTTTCCACCAAGAATTCCTTAGTCTGACTACCATTAAGCAAAATGGACATCTTGCTAGAAAAGATTGTGGCCTCCATCCATCCCATCCAAATATCACCAAACCCCATTCTCCTCATCATGTATCTAAGAAATCCCTAATTCACTTTATCATACTCCTTCTCGAAATCAACCTTGAAAAGAGTAACTTCCTTATTTTCCTTAACCGCAAAATCAACCACTTCATTCGCCACTAAAACTCCATCGAGCATTTGCCTACGGGGCACAAAAGCACTTTGGCAATTCGAAATGATAGACTTTAACACCAACTTAAGTCTAGACGCCAAAAGCTTCGCCAAAATCTTGTATAAACAACCCACCAAACATATAGGTCTATAGTCATCCAAATCCAACGGGTTCTCAATCTTTGGAATTAAAGCCAAAAAAGAATAAGTTATAGCTTTCGATAAAACAACCCCGCGATGAAAATCAATGAAAAACCTATTAAAATCCTCTTTAAGAAAGTACCAACACATCTTGATGAACATCAAGGAGTATCCATCCGGCCCCGGGCTTTTAGACCCATCGCAACCCCACACCGCTTCCTTAATCTCGACTTCCGAGAACGGTTTCTCTAGCTCCTCCCTCTCTTCCAAACTAATGGAATTAAAAAGGATACCCTCCAAAATAGGTCTATGAGACTCTCTATCCAAGAACTTCAAAGCAAAATGATTTCTCACCTCCTCCTTGACATCATTAACCGATTCTAATAGTCCTCTATCCGAATTGATACCACCGATCACTACGCCATACAAGGGGAAAGAGGGCGCTTTTTTTGGCCTATGACAGCGCTTAAAAGCGTTGTCTAAGCCAGCGCTGTCGTAGGTAAAGACAGCGCTTTTTTATTTATGAAGAAGCGCTCTCTAAAATGGGACTTTAGACAGCGCTTTTTAAAAGCGCTGTCTAATGTATATGGAAATGATTATTTTAATATAACTTTAGAGAGCGCTTTTTCCCTAAAAGCGCTCTCTAAATAGGATTTTAGTGTGCGCTTTTTTCTTAAAAGCGCTCTCTAAAGTATACCTATAATTTTATTGATTTTTTTCCTATAACTTTAGAAAGCGCTTTTTCCTCAAAAGCGCTCTCTTTTGTCTACGTATAATTTTAAAGATTTTTTTTAAAAATCCCATTTTAACCATTTTTTTTATGCAGAAACCTGCATAGTTTCAAACCTGCATTTCTTATAGAATTTCTTGCAACAACAGAATTATTTACATTTCAATAAATAGAATTCTTGAACAACAGAATTCATTTACATTTCAATAAACACAGAATTTCCTTCTATTCACAAAACTATAATTTACAACTGAATTGAATTTACAACAGAATTTTCTTATATTCACAAAACTAAAATTTACATTCCCAAAACTATACATTCAATAAATTTTGTTTAGAAGAAAGAATTCGCACAATGCATCCGTAATATAATTCAATTGTTTCCTTGTGTAAGAAGAACACGCCATATCTTCGAAATACTACATAACAAAACAAAATATGCATTATTTAGTTAAAAATAATAAATTATATGACATATCCGATAAATATTAAAATAAATCCTAAGTTATAAAACCATGCATACCCTTTTAGGAATCTCCAATTGGTCCATTTGAATGATTTCTCTCATGAACCTCAAAACGAAGTACCCGCAGTCTATGCCATTACGCTGACGAGGGCACTACACATAGACAAATAATTAAGAAATAATATATAGATGTTTTGTGTTATTAAGTAGCATCACTAATAAGCAATATTGTGAAAATTAATATACCTCCACTTTGACCCATGTAATATTGGTTGACCTAGCCCGTGCTACTCGAGTCTCTCTTTGTGCACGGTATAGTAGTATAGCTCTATAAAAGAAAAACGTAAACTTAGAACAATGTCACAGAAATAATTAGATATACAAATACACACGAATATTACGAACAGTCTCACTTACGTGTCAACCACATCCTTCATATTCTGATATGTGGACCAATCAGTATCCAATGAATTAAGATAATAGACCACTTCTGTAATAGGATTAATTGCAACCAACAACCAGTGTCCACTATAAAGTATAACAAAAGTTTAGATGGATAATTTGTACGTAAAAGATACAAATTAAAGATTAGAATGAAATTATAATGAAAATCTTACCCGTTTCCAGTATTATACGGTAAAAGAAACAGACATTCTGTGGTGCTGGCTGTAAATCGCTCAAGTAAGTGGTCTCTTACGTCAATTGCATTCGTACCAACTCTCGGTGCATTCACAAGGCTGCAAGAGAAGAAACGGAATTTGTTTGACAAATTCGTCCCCCGCAAGAATTTTTCATACATGCACCTTAAATAAAAACATAATAAACATTAGACTATTATCATTGAAATGTGTAAATAAATTGTTCAACTAAATAAATAATAGATTGATTGGAGTACCAGATGTATGAATGCATAACACCGATGCCTAATTCAGTATGATTCAGAACCTGCCTCATGTCCTCTTTTCCGATTATCTCGAAATGAGGAAAACCAAAAACACCTTCGTCCATGTTGATTTGACGAATAGAACCTTGCATCAAATCTGACATTTCCAAAAGTGTTCCTAGACACGTCTGAAAGTGAGGTCTACTTTTTTCCTTCACGGTCCTTGTAGGAGCTTTTTTCTTGCCGGTCTGTTGGGAAGGTTGAGCAGTAACCTAACAATCATATAAGTTAGGTAAAGTAGAAAATCATGAATTCGGATAATTGAATAACACTTAAAAGCTACCTCTCAGTGTGATTCAACAGACTCGTTTTGCAGCAAAACCCCTTTATTCTTTGCTGCGGGTTTTGTAGGAGTCTAACATTACCATGAAAAAAAATGTAAGTAATGGTTCAGAATGATTTTCAAAATCGTTCAGAATTGACATTTGAATACTAAGAGATTCGTGATGGTTTTCAACGTACCTCATCACCTATGAAAATGAGGTCTAACGGCCATGCAACAAACGAACCTATTGCATCCCGCAACAATGTAACCTCTGAAACCGAGTCTGGTATCGGTAGTAACGCATCCGTATCTAAAGCGATATCAACCGACACTTTCAGATAACCTTGTGGGAGCGGATGATGGTGAAGTAACGCTCCCGCAATGTTATGCACTTTTCCCTTGCCAACCATGCGATAAGTCGGAAACGACAAATACAACTGGCAAGATGAAATGCCCTGAAGCAATAATAAATATGTAACTGTTAATATGTATAAAGGTCAAATAAAATAAATGTGTTAATTATATACTAATTACCTCGGGAATTTTAATTGGAGAATTGATACTAGCTTTGTCACTAGCATCTTTCAAACCCGAACCGCGCCTTTCCGCCTCATATCTCTCTTTATCCTGCTCCAATGCTTGGATTTTCGCTTGTAGTGTCATCATAGTTTGCATGATTTCTTGGTTGGTGGGATTTTTTTTCTTTGATTGCTTATACAAGGATGATGGAGTCACACCAAATCCTTTACCTCTCACCCGACCGGGATACTCAAGAGCATTAAGTACTCGACTAAGAATGCTCCTGCAATCAGCCACATCTGCGGGTATGGATTTAGATATATTCTCCTGAAATTCATTGACATATCGAAAATAATTAGTGGGGATTAAAAATTAATTATAATTTAATAAAATTTCAATTAACTTTGAGACATAATGTTATACTTACACATTCTTCATAAACATGTTGAACATCTTCTGTAACAGCTCCACCCTTACCCACGCGTGCATCCTTCCACAAAACATGGTCCGGAAGTGATGATTCTTCACTTTTAGACTCTTCTAACTACACATTTAGATATGTACTAATTTCATCAATTATAACACAATAATACAATTAATAAAATCATAGCATTAATATATATACTTACCAATTTTTATTGTAACCGTGCATATCCCAAACGCCTTTTTTTGTATGGATACGCGGGCTTTGATGCTCTTTCGCGGTTAATGGCACTCAATTTCTGGATAAACAAGTTTAAGTCATATCAAAACAAACTAATGAAACAAATATATAACACAATCAATAGACATGACAAGATAACATTACATTGAATTCTTCGGTTTTCCGTTTGTCTACAAAAAGGCTCCATTCTTTCGGTGTAATCAAATCCGCATACAACGGTGGAAGTTCTCCTTCAACAAAATTTTTGTCTTCATCCCTAAGATACTTGTTTGATAACAAGGCTCTAAACCCTCTATGTCTCTTTCCGGCCAATTGAAGACAATACTTTTTCCGGGTTTCTTCAATATTAAAGGACCTCTACAAAAAAACATACACATATAAACATAAAGTGTGTTAGTATAAGTAAATTAAAGACTTAATCGTCAACAAAAATCTAATAACATCAATCATATTTGGTAAGTACCTCTATCTCGGTCCATATCTTTTCTTTACCGGCATCCAACGCTTTACTCCTCCAATTATCACAAGTGATTGGAATATGCTGACGGACGAGTGAACCAATGTATGAAGCCAACATTGAACCGTTAGGCTCAACTAGTTGGTTCTGTTGACTCCAATGTACATCAAATCTCATCCCCTTATCTCTAGCACAGATGATGCTCTTCATAATGGTTTTTCCTCTTTTTATTTCATGTTCTACATTCGAAGCTTCATTCTGAGCTTCCTCTGAATCATGTGTCTCGTGGGTGTCTTCCTGGTTATTAGACATTTTACCTGTAAGAAAGAAATAACAGTCAAATACCAACATTTAAAAGCAACAAAAGAATAACTTCACTAACTCTCTAGTATCAATTTAACCTACTTCACTAACTTTATCATCAACAGTCTAGATTTTTTAATTCTTCACATTGCAACAATTTATTTTCCAAACAGTCCAAACTTCACACCAAAACAATCTTACATAGCATTCAAAATTATTATGCATCACAACATGTCAACATCTTGATTAATATGCAATTCAAGTTGACAAACTAGCACAAGGCCACCATCTTTCAAATAATTAACAGTTCCTAATTCTTTTTAGTATAATTAGCCACTCCTAACATTAGCTTAGTTGCAATTCAATAACATCAATCACATTTCCATTATGCTAACAAATCCATTTAAATCACTAACAGTTCTGTTTCAAATTACAAGCATGCCATAGCTCAATTAAGTCACCACATTATCATTCTAATATCATTTCCACTAACCTAATGCATCCAAGCATAACTAACACCAAAATCCATACAATACCAGTTCAATACTACAACAATAATTTAAATTCATATCTACATGCAACAACAACAACAACAAAAATAGTTTAAAAAAACGAAGAAGTTGCAGTAGAAGTAACAACGAACAACGAACAGCAACAACGAACAACAGTAACATGCAACAACGAACAATGTTAGAAGTAAGAACAATGTACCTCTTCTTCGTCACGACGGCAGCAAAACGACGGCAGTAGTGGTCACGACAATGAACGGCGAGGGTTTAGAGAAACGGTCGAGAGAGAAAATGAATAAAAGTGCTCTGAAAATGTTTAGAAGTGTTTTATATTTTAATTAGTAAAGCACTTTAGAGAGCGCTTTTCCTTAAAAAGCGCTTTCTAAGGTGGCCTTTAGAGAGCGCTTTTTATAAGCGCTCTCTAAAGTGACACCTATAACAGCGCTTTTTGGAAAGCGCTTTCTATACCTAAAAATGTCAAAAAATCTAAAAATGAGTCTGGGGCGAGGGGGATTCGACCCCAGACTCAAAGCATGGCAAACATATACACAAACCTCCTTGACCAGCGGTACTACGCCCTCATCCATAGTTTATTCTCACTCTATAAATATATATTTTAAATACGTTAAAATGTTTGTATTAAATATAGTTTGATATAATTTAAATACGTTAAATTATAATTTAATATAATTTAAATATATTAAATATAGTTTGATATATTAATATAATTTAAAGTATATTTTAAATTATATATTAATATAATTTATATATATTAAATATAATTTAAATATATTAAATATAATTTGATATATTAATATAATTTAAAGTATATTTTAAATTATATATTAATATAATTTATATATATTAAATATAATTTCAATAAGTTAAAATGTTTGTATTTAAAACATATATATTTAAATATATTATTTGAATAATTTTAGGAATATTATTCTGAATTAATTTCAAACATTGAAACAAATACGCCTCATATTTATTTTAAACTTATAATAAATTTTTAAATAATCAATTTAGTATATAAAATTAAATATTATTTCAAATTTATGTAAAAAATTAGTTTTAGAAAAAAATATTTGTGTTTGACCTTAGAGGGCGCTTTTCAGAAAGCGCTTTCTTATGTGCTACCTATAAGAGCGCTTTGCTTAGAAAGCGCTTTCTAAAGTGAAAAGAATTTAAGACGTATAAGAGCGCTTTTCTGAAAGCGCTTTCTAAGGTTACCTTTAGACAGCGCTTTTTAAAAGCGCTGTCTAATGTAATACCTATAGCAGTGCTTTCCAAAAAGCGCTTTCTAAGGTGGCATCCATTTATGGCATTTAACAGCGCTTTTTTAAAAGCGCTTTCTAAAGTTAGTCTTTTACGGCGCTTTTTTTTAGCGAAATTTTTTTATTGTTTTTAACAGCGCTGTTTTATAAAAGCGCTGTCTTTTTGGTGCTGTCTATTCCTATTTTTGGCGTAGTGGATAAAGTTGCGCCTCCTTCTCTCTTTCATCACACTATGGAAAAACCGACTATTATTATCTCCATCATTAGCCCATTTTAATCTAGACTTTTGAATAAGCATATTCTCCTTAATCCTAAGATTCAACCAAAACCGACTAGAAGCCTTCTTATGATTGTTCAAAATTTCTTCCGTAATTAAACCGCTAGCCAACTCAACCACTTCATCCCCATCATTCACCTCCTTAACACTATCCGCAACCTCCAAGTCGAATTTACCGAAGACCTCCACATTCCACCTCCTAAGACTCCCTTTAAGTAATCTCAACTTCTCCTTCAAAACGAAGTCACTCATACCTTCGATCAATAGCGCTTTCCACTCTTTCTCAACAAAAGTGATGAAACTTGTATCACTAAACCATTCGTTGTTAAATCTAAAAGGTTTCGGCCCTCAATCCGCGGAGTTCACCATTAGCCAAATCGGACAATGATCCGATAAATCTCTCATACCGATAAATTGACCCACAACTCCCCATCTACTAATGATTTCGTTAGAAACAAGAAAACGATATATTCTACTCATCTTAGTTCCATCTCCACTGTACCAAGTAAACTTCTTTCCTTTACAAGGAACATCCACCAACTCGCTATCCTTAATAAATTTAAAGAACTCCCTATTCTCTAATGAGTGATTTCCCTGAGTCGTCCCTTTCCTTTCATACATAGAGGAGGTAGCATTAAAATCGCCTCCAATGCACCAAGCTCCGTCCCCATGACCGGATTTCAACTCCAATCTCACAAGGAGAATATACATTAACAATATAATAAAAGTTGTCCTTCCAAAAAAATTTTACCCCTAAATAACCAGCCCCTTTGAAGCTACAAATTACCTTCACATTATTCTTCCACAAAATCAGAATCCCCCCGGACATTCCCGTTGAGCTAGAGTAAGACCATCCTATATCCTCTTTAGACCAAAAACTTTTCGCTATACACTCCGAAATAGAAAACATTTTAGATTCCTGTATAAGGAACATATCCGCATTACCCTGCTTTATTACTTGACTGATTCTTTTTCTCTTTACCAAACTGCCTCCCCCTCTGATATATTATGAACCGATAATCATTTCCACGCTGATAAGTTCGCCTTCCCTCGTAACATTCTTTCCTTGTCTAGTTTTTCCATCATGTCAATCTTACTTTTGTAATCCTTTTTATTTTCAACATCTGCTACCCCTAACTTTGAAAGTGCCTCCCATATCTTTCCTCCTACATTTGAGTCCAGGTTTTCCCACAATCGAAGGTTGCTTCTGGTAATATCTGATTCCGCAGAGTTTTCCCCGTAGTAAGCCGTTGTATTTGAAGAGCTCTTTTCGTTGAGAACAGAAAATCCATTTGAATTCTCTTTTCCCTTTATGCAGTCTGCTGTTTCCGATAAAGATGAGGACTGAATATTGATCCTTTTTTTGTTGTTTCCAGAAGGTTTGCGTTTCACCTTGCCTTTTTGTATGTTCCCCATTATTCCTCCGGTCCCACATAAACTTTTGTATTTTATTTTCTTACTACTCTTTTTTCTGTTTGCCTGGCCCCCTCGTTTCAAATTTGAAATCATAACCACACTGCTGCCTATGTTTTTTGCGTCTGAACCACCCTTGCCTAGGTCAGCAGAATTATCACTTTTCGAAGAGAGAGACTGCATAGAGCTGCGCGCCATCCCTACACTTTTCTTAATTGCTTCGTCAAAAGTACCTGCTACTAACTGCATACCTTTTAAACCAGACTGCTGCTGAGTATTAAACAAAAAAATTTCACCCAAAGTATGTGAATCCCCATTCGTACCGGTACTAACCACCTGTTCCTTCTGGTTAATGACTGTATTTGTTGCCAACCCATCTTCCAAGTCAAAGTCCTCAAAGGAAGCGTCATCTTCAACCTCGGTTCCTGTTTCTTCCACCATCGTCCCAAAACCATAGTCGGAATCTGATGAACTAACAACATGACCACCGGGTTTAGGAGTAGAAGTAGTCATCGGACCTCCAAAATTTTCCCTTAATACAATCTCAAAAGGTTTACCATCTATTTCGATCTCCATCTTTTCTTGAAGAGCAAAACAAATAGGTACTCTCACCATGAATATTCCAACCACCATGTTGTTACCTCTCTGCGTGTTTTCATCCGAACAGACATAACTACCGAAAGAGTTTGCCAATTTCTCAAATAGATCCAATTTCCACGCATGGCAAGGGATACCATACGCTCTTATCCAGGTAACTCTTTCCTCATCCACTGTTTCTTCAGACCAAGGAATGATCTCACTGAACCATTGCCTCCACCAAGTAACTCCCTCGGAAATTAGTTCCTTTAACGCACCTGTTTCGGTTTCCTCCAACAAGCACAAGCTAGGTCCCAAGGGTGTGACTTTGACATAGAAAACTCCCTCTATCTCGAAATAAGTCTGAATGTTGTAAGACATCCCTGCTTTAATGGTTCTTCCCACGAAAGCCTTCTGCAATCTGACCTTGTCTTCCATTGAAGAAACAAACTTAATTATGCTGTTCTTGTTAACGTCGTTAGTACTCTTGCTCAGAACCTTCGCATAGGACCTTCCTGCGATACTGCTTCCGTCTACTCTATCCAGACGTCTACCAGCCCTTCTAACTTGCACTCCCGTCTTCTTTCTCCTCGGAGGGTGTTCTTCCATCTTTCTAACCAAGCCTCTCTCAAACCTAGGTGGATTAGCATGTATTTTCTTCCCATCTATCAACACGTTGTCGAGTTTGACTCCCAAAAAATTAACATCCTCCACATCTTTGAATCGAGCAAATCCGAACCTTTTCTCCACATTATTCCGCCTTGGTGAGATTACTACCTCCACCACATTGCCAATGCAACCAAAAAGAACAAACAAATCTCTTGCCTTTGTAAAATCAGGAAAATCAGACAAATAGAACGAACTCAATCCCTCGATCTCCCTTATATCTAAACCCTTACCGAATGGAAAAATATCCCACCTCGATGACAAGGCAGTGAAATTCCTTCTTTGGACTTTGACCCACGCCATAAGAACCTTATGAAGAAGAGAAGAGAAGTTAGAGAGAGTTCATAGCTTCTCTCTCTAACATTTCTTTACTATTCTGATTGGTGATGAAGTTGTTGTGTTGAAATTTGCTTTTCAAGAGTTTAGTTCTCTTGTACATTTGCAATTGACTTTGAGTTTGTAAGTTAAACCTGTAAAAAAAAATTGGTGTAAGATAGTTTGTTGGGTTAAATGTTGTGTACTATGTTTTAAGGAAGATGATGATTCTAGACATTTGTTTCATTTTTGCGAGTTGTCAAAGAAGATTTAGGAAGCGGTGAGGATGTGGACGGGGTTTTCTTTTGGAATTGAGTGGAGTGGTGTTTCGTTCCTATTGATTCTTTACAATCAAGTGATGAATGAGAATAGTAGGATCATTTTACTTACTATTTGGATAACAACAATTTGGAATATTTGGTTGATGAGAAATTCAATCTTATTCAAAGAAGGAGTGTTTAACTTTGAAGAATGTTTTTCAATCATTTAATTTATGGCTTGGAAATGGAGTAAGATAGGTAGAACTTCTTCTTTGTGGTGTAACTATTATGATTGGCACAAGTTTCCTTTGTTTTATATTAGGATGAATGGTTAGAGTTAGTGTTTTGTGGAGGTGTTGAGTACCTCTTGTACTCTTGTTCTATTTTTATAAATATCATTGCTTATACAAATTTTTTTTTCCATTAATTAGTGAATAAAAAGAGATTGTGCGGCACATCGAGTCAATTGCATCAAAAAAAGAGGTAAATTGATATATATGCATAGAAAATGTTAATTTTATCCTCCGAATTCAAAAGCTTCATGATCTTATACATTACCTAACTCTTATATGATTTTTAGATTCATGCTCAAGAGTTGCAACAAGCCAGCAAGGATATCTCCAACAAAAAAAAAAGATCTTGCAAAGACCGAGCCTAAAAAAGCATCTATTCCTCGAATTAGGTTGTGCCTTGAAACATATGTAGGAACAACAGATGTGATGGAAGGTGGTATTCGTGAAATAAGTATGGAGGAAGGTATTTATGGTTTTTCTTATGCCGAAACAATTGGCAAAGAGGATTTGGATCAGATTTTTCAATATTCTGAATTAGGAATCGGTGTTATGAATTCATACATCAGGTACTCCAATCAATTTTATTTAATTAATTGAATAATTTATTTACTCATTTCAATGAATATTCTATTAAAGTTGATTGTGTTTTTATTTAAGGTTCTTGTATAACAAATTGATGCGCCCGCGTCAATTGACAGAAAGATTCTCTTTCTTATCTCTCAGCTGTATCAACGAACGATTAATCAATCAAAGTCCAAATGCAGTCAAAGATCACTTAGTCGATGCATTTATGGAAAACAGAGATACATAAAAGTTGTATCTTTTACCATATAATATTGGCCATGGGTTAGAGTTTCATTCTAACTTCATTTATTATAATTTTTCGTTTTTTGAGCTTATGTAGAAAATGTCCATCTAAACTTTTGGTTGTTGGTTGCGATTAATCTGATAAAAGAAATAGTATATTATATGGATTCGTTAGATGTGATCAAACAAAATACCCAGATATGAAGAAGATGATTGATACGTAAGTGATGAGATTGTTCTAAATATTCGTGTGTATTATGTTATTTATTTATGTGAGATTGTTCTAAATATTCGCTTATATTATGTTAGAGCTATACAAATATTTCGATCACAAAGAGAAGCTCGAGTACCAAAGAGTAAAGCAAAGAACATTACATGGATCAAAATGCAGGTATATTTTCACAATTTTGATTATAATAGTGATGCTACTTGATAAAACAAGTTAAACTATATATCCTGATATATATATTCGTATTTTTTTTCTATGTGTAGTGTCCTCGTCAGCGTAATGGTATAGATTGTGGTTATTTCGCATTGAGGTTTATGAAAGAAACTATTCATTTAGATCAAATATAGATTCCAAACATGGTATGGATTTATAAGTTAGGATTTATTTTTAATATTTAAAGAATATTTCATCTAATTAATTAGTTTTAACTAAATCATGCATATTATGTTATATTATGTAGTACTTTGATGAATTCAAGTGTGCTACTTACTCGAAAGATAAACTGGAAGAAATTAAGGAGGAATGGTGTCAATAGATTCTTGAGATGAGAATTATATAAGGTATATTGTCTTTCTTTCTTTTGTGTGAAGTTTATAATCCTAAGAGATTTTTGTCGTTGTGATGTTCTGTACTGGATAGAAATAGTTTTGGAAGTTGTTGTATTGATGGAATTTGTAATTATGTTTGGTGAATCTTTAGAAGTTAAAGGTTTTGGAAGTGGGTAGAATTATGGATGTTTTCTTGGTGTATGAGGTTTGTTTTGAATTATTAATGGTTATAAGGTTTATGTGTTGAATTATAATGGTTATAAGGTTTATTATGTTGAATTATAATGGTATATAAGGCCTATGTGTTGAAATAAAGGCTTGTGTTGAATTATAAAAGGTTTGTGATAACTTTTGATAAAAATTTGAATTCTAATGGTTTGTGCTGCCATTTTATAATTAAAATATAAGACTTAGGCCAACGCTTTTAACAAAAAAACCGCTTCCTAAAATGCACATTAGATAGCGCTTATAAAAAACGCTTCCCAAAAAAGTGATTTTTAAAAAGTGCTTTTAAAAAGTGCTATTTACGTGGAGAAAAGAAAGCGCTTTGTAAAAGAAGCGCTGCCTAAAATGGATAAAAGAAAGCGCTTTTAAAAAAAACGCTGCCTAAAGTATAACAAAAATATACATAAGACAGTGCTTTTAAAAGCGCTGCCTATAGGGGGAAAAAGTGCTTTCCATGAAAAAGCACTGCCTAAAACATAAAGCAAAGATACATTAGACAGCGCTTTTAAAAGCGCTGCCTAAAGGGGGGAAAAAGCACTTTTAAGCGCTGCTAAAGGCCAAAAAAAAGCGTTGCCTTATGTATTATATGGCGTAGTGATTAAAGCAAAAACCAGTGTAATCTTCTACATCCACTGCCTTATTTGTCAATCTACTCAGCCCCTCCATCGCTAAAACAAACAAAAACAGGGATAACGGGTCACACTGCCTTAAACCCTTCTCCATCTTAAATTCCTTCGTTGCACTTCCGTTGACCAAAACTAACATTGAACTGTTGAAAATGCACTCCTCCATCCAACTTTTCCATTTATTTCCAAATCCCATCTTATCAAGACATACTCTCAAGTAATTCCAACTCACGCTATCGTACACCTTCTCGTAATCGACCTTTAGAACTAAACAACTCCTCGTTTTCCTCTTAGCATAATTAAGAACCTCATTCACCACAAGCACCCCATCCAAAATATTTCTCCTAGGGACAAAAGATGTTTGGTTCTTAAAAATAATCTTACCAATCACTTTTTTCAAACGAAAAGCCAACAGTTTTGCAAGTATTTTGTAAAGACACCCTACAAGACAGATGGGCCTATATTCTGACAAAGATTGAGGATTGTTAACTTGGGAATCAAAGTCAGAAATGAAGAAGTACATGCCTTAGACAGCTTGGCCTTGTGAAAGTCATTCAAAAAACGAAGCACGTCTTCTTTGATCACCTCCAAGTTGTGCTTTAGAAAATTAAAAGAAAAACTGTCAGAGCCCACACTCTTACTCCCATCGCAGCTCCATGCAACCTCCTTGATCTTATTCTCACTAAACACTTCTTCCAAACTATTATTATCTTCTTATGTTAAGCGCTTGAAAGAGATACCATCTGGGACAGGTCTAAAGAAATTGTCCTATTTGAAAAAGTTTTCAAAATGACACTTCACAGCTTCCTTAACCTCTAACACACCTTGTACTCTGCTGCAAGGAGACTCGACAACATTGATGAAATTCCTATCTAACCTTCATAGATTTATGAAAAATATCTGGTATTATTATCCTCATCCCTAAGCCACAATTGACCAGATTTCTTCCTCAGTAAACTTTCTTTTAGAGCCATGTTTCTTCAAAATTCTTCCGTTGCCTTTGCTCTCCCTTCGACTAAATCAGAACAGATGCCTCCCTGGTTCTGAATAAGTGAGTTGTCTAAATCTTTCAAGTCATTAAATGCAACCCACGTGTTTAAATCAATCCAGCCGAAAACCAATTTATTCCATCATTTAAGTTTCTCCTTCATCAACTTTAGTTTCTTTTTAAGTCTGAAATCTCCCATCCTTTCAATCACAAGATTCTTCCATTCCTTAGCAATAAACTCCCCATACTCCTTAGGTTTAATCGAACGGTTATTAAACTTGATAGGTTTGGGACCTCAATTCTCAACATTAGATTTTAGCCAAATAAAACAATTGTCTGAAACGTCCTTTTTCCCTGTTTGTTGCCCTGTGATCTTCCAAATTGAAACCAAATTTGCATACAGCAGAAACCGATCTAATCTGCTCATAGCATTTCCTTCCCCATTAAACCAAGTAAAACGGCCACCGATACAGGGCATATCACAAAGTTCCATATCTTCTATGAAAGCTTTGAACTCCTCCATTTCTGACCCTCTATAACTTGTCCTAATTCCAATACGTTCCTTTTTACCTAAAACAGTGTTGAAGTTTCCCCTCAAACACCACTCTGCATTCAAATTCTTCCTTTTCAATTGAATCAAAGCTTTCCACAAGCTTCTTCTATGCACCATGTTACAAGAAGCATAAATATTGATGAAGTTATAAGTTCTACCTTTCCACACAGCATTCACACTTGGATGTAGTATTTACTTTGTCTTATTAAATAAAATATAAGACATTAAAATATATAACAAAAAATTAGCAAATTACACACTAAAATATTTTTCAAACAGAATAATAAATGAGTTTTATTGATATGCACTGACAGTGTAAAATAATTTTATACTGTCATCCAATAGAGATTTATATGTCATACCATTAATTTAAAATTTACTGTTTGATGTGGTGAGATACATGATACCGATTAATTAACAATGTAAAATTATACTCATAATAAATTTGGATATGACATACTTTCTATCATTAAAAAAACTATGTCACACTATATATATATATATAAAAGAATGAATCTGAACCATTAGTTTTAAAATAAATAGAGAAGTTTATTTAGTTTTTTTCTCTCTCCACCATTTATTTTATGCTTGGTTTTACTTTTTCAATATTCTGCTATTTGGTCTGAGTGTTAATGATTTTATTTAGTAGTAGTTACCGACAGCAGGAACACAATCAGTTAGCCATGTTCAGTCCAGGTACTATTTGGTGTTTCTATTTCGCGCTCTCTGTATCTTTGTTCTGTTCATTTGTTACTGGATTGAATAACCATTGTTCTTGTCTATTTAAAATGTTAATGTTGCATTGCTGTTAAAAAAAGGCTATCTTATGTTGTTTCAGTAAGAGGTTAATTGTATCATTGTATGTGTTATGTGATTAAATTAGTTCGATGATTTAATCACAATTGTGTACTAATTGTTTCTGCAGCTGTCATCAATCTTTCTAAATCTGGTAAATTAATGGTTTGGATTTAGTGTCATTTTTATCACGATTCTTTAATATAAAACTGCTTTTGTTAGGTTTAACCGCAAAGCGATTGCTCTTCTACTTTTCGGGTTGCAACTCATCAAAATCTCTCTCGGTTCCAATGATAGAATCAGCGACTTACAGGATGACCTACTTCTTCGCATTCTCTCTTTACTTCCAATCAAACTTGCTTTCTCTACCACAGTTCTCTCCATGAGGTGGACCCCACTCAGCAAATTACTCACGGCTCTCTACTTCCATGACGAATCCGTTAAAAGCAAAGACGCCTTCTCCCGTTTCTGTAGCTTCGTCGACACAGTCATGGTCTCTGTAGAACTTATCAAAACGTTTCACCTCAACTGTGATTCTAGATATTGGTGGCATCGTAGAAGTTTCAGCATTGGCAGCATCTTCAACAACTGGATCCAAATTTTAAAAGTGCATCCTCTTGAGAATCTCCACCTATATTCCAGTATAGTTAATTCCAATCGCACAATCACTTTGCCACCTAATATTTTCACCTTTCCAACGCTTGTGGTTCTCAAACTCACGAAATTCTGTTTGAAGGGTAATATCTCCGTGGATCTTCCTTTGCTTAAGACCCTTCATTTGAATGATGTTTATTTCAAAAATAGCGAGAATTTCAACAAGCTTCTCTATGGGTGTCCCACTTTGGAAGATTTGATTGCTCACGTGTTCTACTTGAAACCAGAGGAGAGTGACACAGTTAACACAGGACAGTCAAAAACCTTATCCAAGTTAGTCAGAGCCGATATCTACGATTCTGATGTTCCCTATACAGCAATTTATAATGTCCAGATTTTAAAACTTAGGGTAAGTTACATATTTGATTTTATTTTTTATTTTTTAGGGTTAGTTACAAACTTTATATAAATCACTTCTTCAGTAGCCGTAACAGGAAGCTTAAAGACTTTTGCGATTTCAGTTGGTACACGTACATGCCTCAGGCAGTCACTCTTGTCGTTAACTTAGATGTTGGTATTCAATTTTGTTTTGATATTGTAATTTGTTTTTGTCTTGTAAACTTTTTTTAGGTGAATATGAAGCTTCCTGCGAAAGATAACAATTCCTATTACAGAAGCTTTCATAACTTAATCCACCTTGAATTGTTCTTACACGGCTATGATCAAAACTTCGAAGATGTAATGGCACTGCTCGAGAATTGCCCCAAACTTCAAATTCTTTCTATTGATAAGGTTTTTAGTGTTTGTGAATTCCTTTTGTTCCATTTTCTTCTTTGTTGTTTCAAAAATCTTATTTTTTGTGTATGTTTTGCAGTGGATAGAACAAGATAGGTTCAAAGTTTGGAAATTCCCAAATTCTGTTCCTAAGTGTATATCTGATCACCTCAAATCATGTACTTTAAATTTTGACGACGAAATAGTTGACCTTCGAATAGCAACATATATTCTAAGCAACGCGCCATTTTTAGAGGACATGAAAATCACCATATTCAATGGAGTGGTAATAAATGATGTTTTCGAAGAATTAGCCCGGTGTTCAAGCATTTCTCCCAAATGTAAAATTTCAATTTTGGGACAAAACTCCACATCTTTTTCTTTTTTTAAGAGGTCTAGTTTAGGGGGATGAATGTCTATTTGAACCATTTTAATAGTATTTGTTTTTTCATCCCGTTATGTTATCACAAACAATCCTTATGTTCTTATTTTTAGTCCAGTTCTATTGTTTTGTATTTAAATTTTATTGCTTGCTATTTTAGATTTTAAATGATTTTTCATCTCTGCAATATGATCTATCATGCTATCTATCTGCTATACCGTTATGTAACATTTTAGAGAGTCGATGCTATTTGGGATTAACAATGGATTATCTTATCATACCTAGGGTTTAGGGTGATATAAAAACTATAGTTAACTATCTATTAATTACCGTATATCTTCAATACTTAGGAATTTATTTTTATTAGGAAATAAAAAATATTATTCTATTTTATTCTTGAGTAATACTTGTTATAAATTAAGAGATTACAATTTCGTATAGAAAAGGAATATTTTAATATATTTTAATAGAAAATTTTAAGAAAGTATCATTATAATAAACAGGAGTAAATATAATTGATAAATAAATAAATAAATAAAATTTGTTTATGACTATGGCAGATTTTGTCAAATAAAATTGTATATGCATGGAGATTACTTCAAGAGAAGGAGGTGATATGGTTGAAAATATTGAGGCATATGTACGGAGACTTTCAAAGTGAATCACTAAGAAGCGAAGATAAGAAGATTAGAAAAAAAAAATCATTATGGTGGAGCTGGTGGGTCATCAAGACTCAAGAGGGTATAGAGGAAGATAGCTTCTCTAAATCAGTTTTATGCTATGAAGTACGAGTACTTCTAAAATGATGAAGTACCGGTACCGGGTACGCACCCGTACCGGATATTTGTACCGTATTCGTGGTACTTCATTTTATATTATTATTCGGTTTTGAGTAAAATTTCTGATTTTCTTAAATATCATTATAATATATTTATGTATTTTAATTTATTTGTTAGTATATCTTAACATTATTTTAGTTTTTTAAATGTGAACCTAACAATTTAGTTCTCCACTCATGCACTTAATAGAAAACCCTTATATTTTATTAACATATCCGTATTTTAATTTTTTGAAAAATGTCGTATCTCGTACCAGTACCGGTACCCGCACCGGGTACTGTACCCGTACCTATGCATCATAGGTTTTATGTAAACTATGATATGGTAATAAAATTGCATTATGGATAGGTTGTGCTTCTTTAGCTTCTCAATTTCCTGCTTTGTTTGATATAGCATTAAACCATGATGGAAAAGTTGTAGATAATGGTCATTAGAGGAAGGGGGGTATTGGGAATGGAACTTGCCGTTCACAGGTGGAGTTGAAGATAAAGATAATACACTCATAGAAGCAGAGAAAAACTTGAAGACAATTCTAAAAGATATTCAACCTGATAGAGGGAAATATGATGAGTTTGTGTGGATAGGCGGTGCATATAAGGTCTTTTTTGTACACGTTGGTTACAAAATGTTGATACAGAGAGATTCACTTGAACTAATGTGGGAAGCTAAAGTTTCTCCGAAGATTAAGGTATTCTTTTTGGAGACTCATACTAGACAGATTGCCGACTAAAGTACAACTCATAAAATGGTGCCTAACGTCAATATGTTTGCATCTTTTACTTTTTCTACCTTTTTGAATTAGTATATTATCAGGAAGAGTAGGGTATACTTTCTATTTAACTCAGGGGGAGTTTAATCACTCCAAAACATACTTATTTTCATTTTTCTACCACCTCCTCTAAGAGATGCATTGTCATCATCAAAAGGTGCGAGAATGTCAATCTATGTGCTTGTAAGTAATGAAGATCAGTATCTGAAGTTTTGATGGTGACAAAGCATGGCAAGAGCTTTCAATTCTGATGACAACCAAGAATCTTATAACTCAGCAAATGACTCAAGAACAAAGTTCCTGATCTGGTATGATCAGTCTGGATCGTCGTGGCCTTCATTGTAGGGCAGAGATGATGATGTAGGAGAGGAGGGGGTGTACCTGCAAGGTACTCTGATGCCAAAGTAAGTTTGGGCTAGAGAGAAAGCAAGTACAAAGCTTTTAGGAAAGATTTAGAGTATTGAATAGTGATCAAACCTGACCCTCTCTCTTGAGAGGGAAGCGCAGGGCCAAGGTCTCCCATGTGGCCGAATTATCTGGTCGACCAATGGGAGACTGCCAGGTGGAGGCTCAGGCGCGTGACCCTTTGACCTGGTCTAACTATTTCCATGAGATCCAGGGAGGCAGTTTGTCGCGCGAATTGTCAAGCGCGTGAAGTGGACCTTCCCAACGGTCATATTGTGCCCAACGGCTATGTTCTGCCCAACGGCTAGATTGGCTGAATCCAATTATAGGGCCTTGCCAAGAGCTGGACTGGATTTGGCCTTGCCCTGCTGTGGGCCAAGCACCATCCCAGTCCAGAACAGGAGCCCCTCAAGTCTTTGCTCTGAGGAAGAGTGATGACTTGAGATAGCCTTGTAGACTGTCGCCTTTGCATGACAATGTTCAGAGACAAGTCTTTCGTCTGCTCCATAGTTAGCGTGGTCGACACTTGGTACTTATCAGCCCGACAACCCTTTTGTATGCGAGGACATGCCCGTGAAAATGGTGTTTTTATGTCGACCAGGTTTTATAAAGGTGTCTGCGAAAACGGCGTTTTTATGTCGATCATCCCTTAAGAGGACATGACTCGTGCATACTGTCGAGGAAGATATGCCCGCGGGGGACCGAAGAAGACTTACGGAATGCAACTCTTAGCTTTGGGAATTCCAAACGAAGATTCTCTTCTGACACGTGGTGGTGCATTTAATTTCTGTCAGGCCTAGGGGTCAAGGCTATGATGGCCTTTGCACTTCCCCAAGCGAGCAACTGCTTATAAAAAGGGGAAGCGAGGATTCATTTCCACACTTCACGCAAATTTCTCTCCTCAACTCCTTTTGCTCTGAACTCGTACTTTTGCCGGAGTTTCTTTGCCGTCGTCGATCTTCATCGTCCACGCCGAGATCTTCATCTTCAACCTCTGAAACCAAATAAGTTCTTTAGCTTTCTTTGTTATTTCTATGGTGTTCTTCGTTTTCTGGAAATCAACATGAATTTTCTGGTGATTCATGAACTTTCTGGTTGAATGTTCATGTGCTCTTTGATGAACACATGAATTTTCTGGAAAATTCATTAAGAACATGAAGAACATGGAGAACATAGGATGAATGTCTTTGAATGTAGCGTAGGACTGTGTAGATCTTCCTCGATTTCTGGTTAGGATTAGCATTAAGTTTGTAGTCGGGCACTAGGCCTCCTCGACGCAAAAATTAATTTTCGTGTGACAAGTTTTATTTCTTCGAGGAGACTTGTCCTCGTGGAATCCTTTTGTAGAGTCGTGGGGATTCGTCCCCGTTTTATGGAGAAAGGATGTCGTCGCGTACCGGCGCTATCGACTAGGGCTCGAGGGCGTCCTCTACTTATTCCTCGCCCTTTCACTTGATTAGTGGTGGAAGGGTGGATTTGATCTTTGTCATCGAAATCACTTCTTCTTCCTCTGCTTTTTCAGGTGAAATGGCTGACAAAAATGAGGGAGTCGTCCCCGACGTCGAGGCTGTACACGGGGAGGCGGAGCTTCCCGTTGAGCATGCTAATGTATGTATGGATGAGGGAGACATCGCCTGGATTGCCCAAGAGCCAATGTCGACGAGATCGACTTTTACTGAAGAGTAGGCTCGTGAGTTTCCCTACCTTGAGGATCGGGCAGAGGGTGTGCCCATCAACTGGAAGGCTATTTTCCCCACGGAGGCCGACTGGATATGTTTGGTGTATCTTGGGATGAGATTCCCCATGTACGAATTTGCTTTCGTGGAAGCAGGGCATCGTCTGCCCTTCACTGACTTTCAAGAGGCCATCTTCTGTCATCTTGAACTGTGCCCTGCCCAGCAACATCTGAATGCTCTGGCGTTTATTAGGGCCTTTGAGCTGGTCTATTGATATCAGAAGGTCGGAGCCACAGTAGATCTTTTCTTCTGTATATTCCAAATTCAAAGGAGCGCAATAGGCCCGAAGCAAAGCTGGGTGTCCTTCAAGCAACAGAGCAGGCTCTTTTGGCCGTACTCGGAATCTGTCCGAAATTTCAAGTACAGGTTCCTGGTCGTGAAGCCTGTTTTGGAGGCGGCTAAGGAGTCTATTTCCACCATGGAAACCGTGGAAGTTGATGGCCGGGAGGTGGTGAAGGCGGTGTCAAAGTTCCCGTTGGAATGGGTGTATGCCTATTTTAGATATAGGACCGGTCAGTTCCTTGTCAAGCACGAGAAGCTCTGTGACGGGGACAAAGAATATTTTTAGGCATTGCATGCCTATGTAGAGAGTTTCAGCCCCGCCTTCGTAGTGGACAGGGACGACAATGAACTGTGCAGGGAGGATGGAGAGCCTGCTCGAGCGGCTCGATATATAAATACCAAGGCCCTCCTCGAATGTGAAAACGACGATGTTGCGTTTGAACTCCTTGGTATAGATTATCTCTTTGCCCATGTTTTTAATTTCTTGTTCAATGTGTTAACCTCCCATTTTACTTTTGCAGGGAAGATGTCGAACATGAGGGAGCGTCTGGTTAGGTCCGCAGCGGCCAAAAATATGACGAAGTTTCCAGTGCCGAAGGCTGACGCTGCCAAGCAGCAAGCAACGCTGGAGAAGTTTGTGGGTGATACTACCTCCTTTTCGGGGACCACTTTGAACCCTCCTACTCCGGACACAATAAACAAAAGGAAGCGGGACAATATTGGCTCTTCCCCAGCTGGTGGTTCGAGTGGTTTTGTCGGGGACAAATTTGTACTGCCCTCGTGCTATCTCCAAGGAAGATTATTTGACGGGGAAGGCTCTGTTGTGGTCCCCAACCTTGAGGCGTCGTCCATTCTGTCCGCCGACCCTAAGGTGAGGAGGAAGCTTCTCTTCCAGGACGCGACCGCTGTTATGAGAGTGCTGGAGGCAGCGCTAGCCCTCGGGGATGCGAAGACAGTTCCGCTCGGAGACCTCAAGAGGGTACAAGCCAAAATCATCGACTTGGGGCTGCAGAATGTGGATATACATAACAGGCTGACAAATCTCGAAGGCAATCTGGAGGCCAAGATCGTACTCCAGAAGGATGTGACCCAGATGAAGGGGGAGGTGTCGATGGTGAACGAAGAAAATAGCATTCTGAAGGCGAAGGCAGCCGAGCTGGAGGGATCGTCTGCGGTCGGTCAGGATGAGACCGAAGATGAGAAGGCCCTGAAGACCCGGAGGGACCTGATCGGGAAATCCGTATCCTCGCAGGACAACTTGGGGACAGCTGAGTTCGGTTTCAACGCTGCGGTGGAGCAGATGAAAGCTCTTAATTCCAATGTCCAGCTGTTGATCGAAGGGATGGGTGTTCTCGACGTAGTCGTCGACGGCGAGGTGATTCTTCCATAGGTTCCCAGTGATGTAGCTTAATTGTTTGTACTTGTGTACTTTGTTGCCCTGCGTACCATTTGGTTTGTAACCGTTTGTCGGGCATAGCCCCCTTTTGTAATATTAACAACTCTGGCCTTGTGGCCATATTTATATAAATATCTTGTGTTTGACGTTATGTATGTTGCATTTTATTTTTGTATGCTTTTAACATTTGAATGCTAAGTATGGATGTTTTGCTCGACTCGTTATTGTTAAGCTCGATAGTTTGGGAGACTCGTCGAGGAGGCGAAGTGGTTTCACTGGTGACGGGACTAGGAACTAGGTCGAGGTACTAATCCAACAGGGCTTGGACTATTCCCATCGCGAGCTGGGTGTCCTGCCACGTTGGTGCGGCAACACCGAAGCTCGATTGAGGTATCCCCGTTGTGCACATAGTCTGCTCGTCCCATAAGCAGAAACTGGTCGGTGTTGTATAGTGAAGGATCATGCTTGCACCGGGGCATGGTCTTGTTGTCGAGCCATCTCCCCGTAGCGGGGTGATCTCGTCGGTCGTTAGTCTGAACTAGTGGTTGGTCCTAGTTGTAATATTGTTTGAGCTTTTCAGCGTTCCATGATCGAGCAAATGGTTCTCCGTCTAGCGTTTCTAGGTAGTAGGCTTCAGTGCTTGTTTTTTATTTAACCCTGTATGGTCCTTGCCAATTTGCTGCCAGTTTTCCCTCACGCGAATTTTTCTGATTTCTGCGTAGGACCAGGCTACAAACGGGGAAGTCAGGCTTTACGACTTTGGCATCGTGGCGCAAGGTTATTTTTTGTTTCAATGAAGCTTCATGAAAAGCTTCCCCTGATTGGATCTCTTCAACCAGGTCGAGCTCTTCTCTCAGAGCCTCTTCGTTCATTTCCTCGTCGAGAGGAGCTTCCGTTCGTCTGGAAGGTTCCCTGATTTCCACCTGTATCACCGCCTCGGTTCTGTAGGCTAGTCAGAAAGGAGTTTCCCCGGTGGTGGAGTGTGGGGTTGTTTTGTAGCGCGATTTTTGTGGTTTCGAATCACTATCGCTTTGGTACTACAGTTCGATTCATTTTTTATCCTATTGAGTTGATTAAGGAAGGAAAATAGATGTCTCCAATTAACCCTGCTTGCAAACTGAGGTTAAACAATCAAAATTGTTGGTTTACAGATGCTATCAAAATAGGGGGTTCTCCCTTAGGGTTATTTGCTTAAAAACAGTGTCTAGGCTATTGGTAAGATGTTAGGACTGATTCTTTTCAATTGATGTATGAAGGTACGGGATTTTGGGTTTTTTATTAGTATGCTCGCTAAGATTTTTCCAATCTTATGCCTACGTATTCCCGTTTAACGAAACAGGAAAATCAGAGCGATCGTAGTTCCTCCTATTCTATGGGAGGAAAAAAGGTTGTTTTGGTGTCTTGTTCAAAGCCCAAGACGTGAAGCTAAGTGTGGTTTGTATCATGTTCAAAGCCCAAGATGTGAAGCTGAAGGGTCTATTTGTATCTTGTTCGAAGCCCAAGATGTGAAGCTGAAGGGTCTATTTGTATCTTGTTCGAAGCCCAAGATGTGAAGCTAAATGGTTTTGACTTTAGAGAGAATTTGTCATTTCTAAAGGGGGATGTTTGGTCTGTTTGTCACAACTGTTGGGTGACCGATTATAAAGGAGAATTACTTTAACTGGGATATGTGAATCCAACAATGCCATAATTTCCTTTATAGGGGGTTTTTAACCTAAAGGAGAAGACTTTAACTCAGTTTAGAGCAATGTCATCTTTCCTTAGGAATTTCTCATGCTAAAAGAGGGACAATGACGTGGATGTAAATAAACCAGAGGCTTGCCGCTTACAGAAATTAGATGAAGGAAAATGAGTTGTTGATGTTTGTATCCTGTGAGCAAGGCACAGATTTTGATGCTAAAAGGTTGATTGACTCAACCGGGGTTTTCTTATACAAAGCCTAAGAGGAGGCTATTGACCCAACAAGAGGTTGTTTTTATGTGTCTCGTATGAAGCCCGAGAGAGAGGCTAAAAGGGGTTGACTCAACAAGAGAGTGCTAACAAGTGACTGACTCAACAAGAGAGTGCTTTCATTTGTGTCTTGTACGAAGCCCCGGGAAGTCTTTGCTTGGTTGTCTGTCCTTTTGACTGATCCCTAGTGATCAGGTTCTTCTTCCTGGTTCCATGCTCAGGAAGAATGTGGATTTGTTTTGTCCCCAGTAGTCTATCTCCCCGGATCTTTCCCCAGTGGAGATTGTTCTGTGGTCTTTTCCCTAGTGTTTCTTTGGAGTCTCCCCGGTGGGTCTTTTTTTTGTTGGTTAGCTTGTATCCCTAGTGAGGTGTTTCTCATGGATGCTAGCTTTCGTCCTTCCCCGGTGAAGCTCTGTGATCTTTTTGCTTCCTGTTTGCCCCTTGGTGTCTCGTTGTGTTTGCATTTTCTTGCATCTTCTTGGCATCATGTTTGCTGCATTGCATGTGTGTGCATCTGAGGGAAAAAATTTTGGTTATCTATATTTAAATATCTTTCGCTGTTGATTACATGAGGATCTTCATCTCTCATGTCATCAGGTGACGATTTTTAAATAGGGGCAACTGTTGCACCCCAAATTTTACCCTCATCTTTTTGCTAGATGCTATGTGATTTATTTTCTCTGTTTTTTTTATCTTAATTTCTTTTTATTTATTTTGCCTTAATTTATTTAGCATTTTATTTATCTTATCTTAATTAAATTTTAACATGTTTTTATGTTTATTTATTTTGAATTTTAAATATTTTAGTTGGTTATTAGTTTAATTAATTAATTTAGTTGATGATTTAATTTTAGTTTAATTTGTTTGATTTTGAATTAATTATCCTTTTATTATTTTGGTTAAAATTTATTCAAAGTGCCTTAATTTTAATTTTAAAATAATTTTATTAATTGAAACTAAGTTAGATTTTATTAGTAATTAATTTAATCATCATTAGTTTTCTTTTTTTTTAAATAATCTTAAAGCTTTGATTTAGGTGTGATAAGTTAATAAAATGTCATTTATTTTTTTATTGAAAAGAAAACAAATACGTGTATAATTGTTTGATTTGGTCTTTTTGAATTTATGAAAATTCTGATTGGAGGATGACCCAAAACCACTAGCCAATCAGAAGACTGTTTTTTCTCTTTGACTTTTCAACGGCCATTTTGGACCAATTGGAGCCTTACGCGTGTCAGGGAATAGTTTTCTTCTTCCTCTTTTCCGTTTCATTTTCGATTTTGCAGATTGAAACAAATTTCTCCAAGTTTGTTGCAAGCTTCGTTCAAATTCAATTCCCAATCTTGGCGCCACAACTTCAATCTCGTTTGCCCTAAATTTTCCTCAATTGCTCAATGGGATTTCAATTGCACAAAGCAAAGCTTCAACCTTCCATTCTCGTCATTTTCTGTGCCACCTGCGAGAGGAGCAGAGCAACGTTGCTTTCACTTTCTCAAAGAGCACATACATAGGCTGGCAATAAAAGAAAGGTGGGAAAATGCTACCTGTTTCAACCCTGCAATGCCTACTGCGTGCTCAGAATGGAGGAGCGTTTGCCTCCTCGGAATTTCAATATTTGAGTCTCATTTCAAAACCCTAGCCGTTACCATGGGAGGGGGACTAATTCTGACCAGACCCATAACACCAGCCCAATCTCCTTGCCTATATAAAGAGGCTCAATTTCAGTTCTCATCATCAACTTTTTTACTCAAACACAAAAAACACTTTAATTCTCGAGTAAGTTCAGCAAGTATCAAATTTGGGATGTGTTGTGAGAGGAAGAGCACTCAAGGCTTCAATTGGTATCATTCTAATTTCCCTTTTGTTTTATTATGCTCATTTAGTATCGTTCTTGCTCATGATCATTCTTACTTGTATGATGTTGTTACTCTAAATGTTGTTACCAATGTTGTTATGATTGTTTATGGTCATCTATAATGTTGCAATGCCCTGATGTTGTTATGCTGTCAAATATGAATACCTCCATGTGTTGAACATTTGTTTTTGTCACTCTGAGGTTATTGATGTCTAATCTATAGTTATCTTTTTTAGTATGGCTGTAGTGTTGACATGCCTAAAATATGCTTTGAATCAGTTTTGCCTTAACTAATACTGCTGAGCTATGTTTGAGTTTCATTGCTTTTTTTACTTGACTTGGTAAGATTTCCAAATGAATTTTTGTCCTCTGTGGTTTATGATGTTTGGTCATTTGCTTGTGGATTTCTATGTCCAGTTGAGTTATGTTCTGTAAAAATCATTTTAGCATAACCACAGCCACCAATCTTCACTTTGCACATTTAGATTGATATGTTAGTATGTTGCCATCAGTTATGTGTTTTTCACTTTGAAATAATAAACTTGTTTTGATATGCCATTTACTTGTCACTTAAATGATGTGCATCAGTTCTGCAACATTACCTCTACCATATCATACTTGTTTTCTACATGTCATTTTGATTGACATTTGGTATAAGCCTGAACTTATCGTATGTGTGCTTGGCCTTAGTTTAATCTATCTATGTGTTGAAGGTTGACGTGTGAATTGCTAAAGTATGCACATGGTTATGCTGAGTGTTTTAATCTAAATCTGAGTTATTGTTATCTCATGGTCTAAGTCTTAATATACCAGCTATATGTTGAAGTTGTGCACTATATCTTGTTATCAGCTTGTATGTCCAACACCACCACCTAAATTTCTGGTTGTTTTTTGAATTGAATGATTGAGTGTACTTTGATTGGTTACTAGCTGTGATTGACTGTCTTAGAAATCCTAAGCCAATCTGTTTTCCACACACTACCACATGTATGATCTATTGTTAATAACATGAAGCTTTGAACTGTTGCTGTTAAGGTGAACTCATTGACAGATATTCAGCTCTGTTTGTAACCATTTATTCTAAGATGTTTTTTTTACTTGAATTGTTGTTGTTACATATTTTCATGTGTGCAATGTTCTTTTCTTTTGGTTCAAGTGTGAACTGCTATCTTGATAATATGTCATCTATCAATGCATGCCCACCTTATGTGTTAGGATAGAAGTCTTTGATGTCTATGTTTTTTATGTTGATTGTGTGGTCTTGATGTCACTTATGAATCTATTGATGTATCTGCTTTTCTTGAGTGCTAAACTTCTCTTTATGTCAAATTCATTCTCAGTTTTTTAGCCATGTATCTCAATATTGCATATTTGGTCATCATAATATGCATACTATAGCTGCCATTTGAATTTTACTATGCTTAGGGGATTTGATTCCATGCCATGCTACACTTGATTAGACTGTACGATATGCCTCAAATGATTATTGACTTGTCTCCAAAACTGTGGACATGATTGCCTAAACCTTATACTCTTAGTATGTGTGCAAATTAAAACTCTGTCCATAAGTGTATGTATGCTTGCATGTCCATGATTGTCTTCATTTGGAAATTCTGTCTGTGTGATAATGAGGTACTATGTTGATCATTGATGTCCCTTAGTGCTATGTCACTTCATATTGTATATATGCCCACTGATCACACAATCACACACCAGTCACAGTTGTGGGTTCTTTATCTTTTGGTTTGTCTCTAACATGTGTTGTAAATGTATGGATATCTAAGTAAGGTGCATGCTTAATTATTGAGTTTGTTATAGACCATTCAATTTGCTCAAATCTTGGTTTCATTGTTTTTGTGGAAGTATGCCAATCTGAACTCACCATTTGCAAATATCCATGCTGATTTTATCTGAACTGACTTTATAACTTTCATTTGTAACTGATCATGTTTTGGCACCCTCGTTTTCCTTGTTTGCTACTGATCATTTTTAGGCTTTGTTTTGTTTAATTTGAGGGAGTATTAACTGAGTTATACCTATATGAACATGGCTGTGAGAGTTGGTTTGGGTTGGAGTTTCGACATGGATGGCATGCGTGAGTTTCATACATTTTGGGGCATTTAGGAACTTGTTTCACTTTATTTAATTTTTGAGTTGTATTATTACCAGATGAAACACGCCGTCCCAACGGTCACACACACTAGCACGCCTTCGCCTTTCACTTGCCTTGCACGGGTTCGATCCTGCGGATCAACCCTTTTGTTTTTTGATTTTCCATTTCGCTTGTTTTTTTACATATATTTGCGTTTGCATTTTATGTTCAATCGCGCGTGCAACCCAGCTGGTCTTGGTTTTGTGTTGCTGAATCCAAGGGCATGGGTTCCAACCCTACACGGGACACTTCCCCTTTTTTTGGTTAAAATCATTTTCTTTGTATCTCATCATTTTCTTTTTATCTCATAATTTCTTTTTTATATCAAGCTTATTAAAAATGCAAAAAAAAAAAATAGTTATTTATCTTTTAAAAAAAATCTTAGTTTTATTCTAAACTCCAAAAATATTCATTTTATTTAGTAATTTATTTTCTTAAATATTTATTTAAGTTGATTTATTATTAATATGAGTTTCCACTCTCTTTATCTTGGTTAATTTGTTTAACCTTTATTTATGGCCTTATTGATATTTTGAATGTTTGGTTCAATTTATCTTATCATTTGGTTGTTGATTTAATTTGAGATTGGCATTGTCTAACTTTGAATATCATCTTAATTAATCTTTTATTCATGACTATGTCTTGACTTATGTTGTGATATATTTCTCAAATTTAATATCTTTGGTTTGTCTTTGTCTACTTGATATCTTGATATTTATCTCATGTCTACTCATCATTTGTCATGAAACATATTGCCTTCCTCATGCTTATGTTACTTGCATTATATTATCTTATATCAAATATTTCATCTTCTATGACTTTTATTTCTTTTATCATCATATTTCCCCTATTCCAAAGGAAGGTGAAATACACTGACTTTTAAAGTCATTAGCCCCCACCTTAACCTTAGTAACCTCTTAGGAGAAAACCTCATTTCTTGGCCTCATCAGAGCCATAGAAATCATAACTAGCTTTAGGAGAGAGCTCTTAAACTCTTAGTGATATTCATCCTAATGAATTTATCACTTTCCCTACTGACTAAAACATAACATAGGTCCATTACAACTAGATTTAGGGAGTTCTTAAACTCTACAATGAGCTTGTACTCATTTCCCCTCTGAATATTGACCATAGTCAATAATTCAGTAGAAGTAGAACTACGCATACTCTGATTCTATTCCCGAGGATACGTAGGCGCAAAGTGCGATGCTTTGTCGAGTATACTTAGATACTAACCCCTAGGGTTTCAACCTTTAGCATAGAACCTTTAGCAAACATGAGATAACATCAAAACAAGAGGTTCCCGTAGAGTACTACGGACGTTTAGGGTGCTAATACCTTCCCTAGGCGTAACCAACCCCCGAACCTTAGATCTCCCCCCTTTAGGTTTTTCTAACGATCTTGAACCTTTCCTTTGGATAAATCAAAGTCAGTTGTAAAAGAAATATGATGCAAATTAATTAATAATTTGTGTTCCGATTTTCACCGCAACAGAATGCAACATGTCAGGCATACAACGACAACATACAACGACAACAAAATGCATATAACTAAATAATACGCCAATACATCGCACCACAACTATCCAACACGCGGCATATACTTGCCAAAACATGCAACAAATACAATTCACAACTACATCGTGCATCCACACAACCAATTCCATCATTTCAATGTACAACACCTAACACATACACGAAAAACCCAACTAATGCATCAAATAGTTAGAAATCTAGTATTGAAATTAAATTTATCAAAAAGTATATGAAACCAGCTTTCCAACGATTCGAACGATGAATGAAACGGACATACGAATTAAAAGTTATTAATTTTTAAAAGTTAGGAAAATTATGTCCGTACAGCAGCAAAACAGCACTGTCATGCTCGCTACGAGTTCGCTCAGCAAACTCTCATTCGCTAGGAGTTCGCCTAGCAAAGTCCCCAGCGAATAACCCCTCCCATACAAAAACCCGAGAGTCACATTTTCTCCTCTCTCTTCGCTCCCCATTCGCCCAGCGAACCTTGGGAGAACTTTCCCACCACACATTCCAGAATTTCTCTTCTTTTCCTCCGCTAGCTGCCTCATTAGCTTAGCGAATCTGGGGCGAACATTCACCCAGCAAACTTTCATTTGCACAGTGAACAGCGCGATTCTGCAGTTATGCAATTGCGATTTCAGCATGATTCCACCCCAACCCTTCTCTGATTCTACTCCCAAATAACCCCCAAAAACACACATATAATCACAGATTAACATACAAACAAGTAGGGATACAAGAGCCACAATTCTACCGATAAATTTATGTATTTTTCCTCTTATTAAAACCTTCGATACGTAAAACCCCAATCCCCAAATCAATGCAAACAGCACATAAGGATGATCCGAAAGTTTTATCTACCCTTATACAAATATTATGCAACCCTTAGAGATTAAAGAACCCCACCCTTACCTTAGAGTTCTTGGACAAAAACCTCGCCTTCAACAATGGCTTTTCTTATCCCTTTTTCCCTAGCTCTCCTCTTTCTCTTTTCCTCAAAACACGTACTGAATGGTTTTCTCCTCTAATCCCCTTTTTCTATTTTCTAATATATTTAAATTCATAATATTATTATTATTATCTCAATATTATTATTATTATTATTTTACTAATTAAATAATAATAACAATATTTCTTAATAATTTAAAATAATAATATTAACCAAATGACCATTCTCACTACACCACCAAGTTCTACCTAATTGGTCACACACCCCCAACTTCTTAATCCCTATAATTCTAAGGTCACTACCCCATACTAAGGGCAACCTCAAACACAACCACACACAAATACACAACAACATATAATTCCAATTACGAAAAACAATAAAATAAATCAGGGTGTTACAAAAGGAGGGTGTTATCATAAGGAAAAAAGGGAAGTGAGTTTCTTGTTCATTACCTTTTCCAGTTCATCCATTAAGATGCGGCACACTCCATGTCGACGGTATTGAAATCTTGTACCAAAGAGAGGAATTTCGGCTACCTTATCTCCTAAGACCGTAAAAAGTTAAAGCAGTAAATCAAGATTACCATAACACAAGCCATTAAAAAACAACATCTCAAAAAGAAATATAATCATTCGGTCAAATAGAGCCTAGTTTTTTATGGAAGCAAATCTTATACTCACCTAATAGTTGCCACGCTGAGCATAGCACATGTAGTATCGGAGGACTGCAATTGATAAATATATTACTATGAATATTAGTTCTCTACCAATATCAATAACACAAATATAAAAATGTATTCTAATAAAACACCGTGAACATATTTTCATGGATATGAACAACCAACCATCGGATGAATATAACATCTTCCACCAGATCTCTTCTAGAGGAGGGTTCCTTTAGGAGCTCAAAACATTCATGCATCACAGAAAGAGCAACATTCAGTTTGCTCTAACTTTCTGCCAATAATCCACTTTTACTACTATCAATATCACAACTCTCAGAGTCATACACTTCACCAATGTCCACGTTAGATCGTCCACGCCCACTGAAACTGGCTCTCCCAACATTCTTTGAAGGCATTTACATAACTGTGAAAAAATAGACACAACTAAAATTTAGTATGGCATTAAACTTAATTGGACTTGCTATTGCCAAGTCATAACATGCAATTTCTCCAAAATCAATCCGGATTAATTCCATTAGATTTCATGTGCAAGCACTGACAAAAATCACATATACCAAAGTATCAACAAAAAATATAATTTTATTTCAAACAAGCAGATAAATTACCAAATTTCTACAAAAACATTGCTAAAACTTTCCAATAAATAAGGGGATGCATTGAATATATACCCGTTCAAAATCTTTTCCGCATAACCGGCTTTTCGCATAACTTATGGACTTACAAGTATCTCTACTAACGATTAACATATCATTTTATGATGAATCCAAACATCAAACTAAAACGAAGAAACACGACCACTGTAGATCGGATTTGAATCATCTATAACAAGTCACAAACTGTTAGATTAAGAAACAATTATCTTTCTCAATCGAACGGTCTACAGCAAACTGCACCATAAAGTTGACTGCAGAGAAGTTATTTTGCAACAAACCTATAATGACTATGAACTAAGGAGTTTTCTTTTATTGGCATGTCATTTGAGGCAGCCTAAAAGAGCCACCGACATAAAGCATGTGGTAAACGGGCTTTATTCTTAATGTCAAGATAATGGTGGAGATTACATTCACAACACACACACAGCTGTAAGTACATGAAAGGTAACCTTAAAACAATCTGGACCAATACATGAAACACTTGAAGCAATGAGACCAAGTGCTTGTTGCTTTTCCAACTCATTGTCGTATATACGGCCCGCTAGAAGCGCTGAGAAAAGTAATGCACCAAGTGGATTACCTAATAACATGAAGTTGAAAAATAAGCCAAAGTGCTTCAAACCGAAAAGCTCTGAAATTGTTGGAATCAGTATTGAAAATTGTGCGCCGTAGTAGATGCCGAGAAATCCAACTGCTGGATAAAGTGTTCCTTTGATGGCATATGCAAATAAAAGGTACAATATTATCATAATTAACTGTGTTCATATCATCCAAACCGTCTGCGGAATCGTTCTCGTCCTGCAAATTGTCAATCAAGACGAGACTCAAACTTCAAGAGGAGATGTGGTCCAATATGAGGATTAAGGAAAGTATGATTGCTTAAAAGTCTAGAGTGCGTTGGTTGAGTGATGGAGACAATAACACGAAATACTTCCATAATTACCTAAAAGCGAGGCGAATATCTAATTATATTGCAGCTGTGAGTGTTGGGGGTGTCCTTATTGAGGAACCTGAATTGATTAAGAAAGAAGCCACAAAATATTTTGATTCTAAGTTTCAGAACCTGGCCGTGCATAAAAGAAAGTTCAATTCTGATAACTTTTCCTGTCTTGTTGAAGCTGACAGATGCTTTCTTGAGGCTGACTTTTCTATTGAAGATGTGAAAGAGGTTGTTTTCAGTTGCGATAGCAACAAATGCCCCGGGGTCGATGGTTTTAACTTCTCTTTTATCAAAACCTGCTAGGATATCGTTGGAGAGGAGTTCTCCAATTGTATTTTAGAGTTTTTCATAACTGGATCCTTGCCTAAAATGTTCGTTTCTTCGTTCATCATGTTAATTCCGAAGATTGACAACCCTCAAAGATTCGAGGATTTCAGATACTTTAGAAGTTCTCCAATACTTTAGAAACCAGATATGGCAGTTTGAGCATAAAATCTCAAAGTTATTATGATGTAGGAAGCTCGAGACTCGATTCGACGTGGATGAGGGATATTTTGGCCATCACAAAGTCTGAACCTGCCTCTTTATTTAGTGAGTTCATCGAATGTGCGATTGGTGACGGGAAAAACGTGGCTTTTTGGCATACTAAATAGCACGGTAATGAGGCTTTGCAGGACCGATTCCCTGGTTTGTATCATACCTGCAGGAAGCATCATTGTTCGGTTAGTGAGATGGGGGAGTGAGAAGGAGATAGGTGGAAGTGGAAAGTCCTCGACACTCTGAATATTGAAGACCACAATCTGCAGCAGGATTGGATCGATTGTAGTCAACTTCTAGAAGATTTGTCCCCGAAGAAAAACAAGAAGGACGAATGGAATTAGATTAGATACGATTCCTTGGTTTTCTCGGTGAGTTCTTTTTATTCCATATTGAATGCTAACTCTGTTAATCATGGGAATGCGCTGGAAAACAAGACTTTGCTTCAGCTAATGTGGAAATTCATTTTACCAGCAAACATTAAAATTTTTGGGTGGAGATTGATATTAGATAGGTTGCCAACTAGAGATAACTTGGTTGCTAGGAAGATAATCGAAAATGATCTTGATAAGTTGTGTGTCTTCTGTTCTCATTTCTTAGAAGACTTGAACCATCTCATTTTTTCCTGTCAAAAATCCATATTGGTTTGGAGGCAGATTTGCATCTGGTTGGACATTGATCTTATTACGGAATCGACCTATATCAATCATGCAAAGGAGTGGATTACAAGACTCAAAGGTCGTAGCAACATGGCTACGACGTCGTCGTTTTGGTTTATT
Source organism: Lathyrus tuberosus (assembly GCA_022829125.1). Classification (NCBI taxonomy): domain Eukaryota; kingdom Viridiplantae; phylum Streptophyta; class Magnoliopsida; order Fabales; family Fabaceae; genus Lathyrus; species Lathyrus tuberosus. Next base: position 12,819,391 of record JALAZF010000025.1, on the reverse strand, counting down.
ACCTGTTGGATTATATGGAGGGCCCGTAATAACATTTTGTTTAATGATTGTGTGTTTAATGATAACGACATTGTAAATGAGATCAAAGTTTCTTCGTGGAATTGGATGATATTAGGTAGGAAAGTTAGGATCCCATGTCGTCTTTACGAGTGGTACAAATTCTCGCTCGACTATTTGTAATTTTGTTGGTTTGGAGATTTCCTTAATCTCATTTATTGAATTGCCTATAAAAAAAAACTCAGCAGAGTTATACATCAATTTTGTTAGAGCAACAACCCCAGTTATAAAACAAGATGTACATACACTTCTACCACAACTGCATTTGATAGCAATATGGTTCGCAATATCAAGTGATACGATGCAATCAAAAATATAACATCAAGTTAATATAACCGATTTCAGATCTATTCAAATTTCATCTGATACGAGCTTGATAGTAATTGTTAAAATTACCTGACAAAATGTTCATATACAACTCCACCAAGGCGTCCGACAAAATTGAAAAAATTGAAAACCGAGAGTAAGATAGTGATATCTTCAACACCTTGAGAAGCAGCTACTTGAGCCAGATAATTAATCATAGTAACACCATTTTCAATACCGTCGAAGTAATGATCTCTAATGATAGGAACACCATTGTGTCAGCTGATGCAGAGCTTAAATTAATTCCCTATTGATTATAGGAAAATATAGCTTACATATAAGTTATATGGTAATCACTTATTGAATAAGCACTTAATTAACTTGTATATATTTTAAGTATCAGGAAGGAATGGAAAAATGCAGAAAAACTTAATTCTGAGGCAGCCACTAAAATTTTGAGTATCAGGAATAGTGATAATGATATGTCTAGATTGGATTTGCATGGTCTTCATGCAGCCGAAGCAGTTTAAGCATTACAAGAACATCTCCGTAAGATTGAAAGTCAAGGCTTCTCGAAGAGCTCAACCCTTTCGAATGGTGTGAAGAAGAATGGCCATGCACAACCAACTCTTGGATCTCTTAACTTCATGGAATGGGAAAATTTGGATAAGCTATCAAGGCTTAGATCGTTAGCTATACATGTCATAACAGGTATTTTGATTTCTTTTTTTGGATTCTGCCCCCAAGAGAATTGCTTTTTGATTGTATAGGCATATACAGAACATGTGAAAACATAGGACGAGGATGCTATTTTATTTTCGATCTGATGTTGCATCTCTTTAACACATGGAAAGTAATAATTTATTGCAAAAACATGCCAATTTTCTTTATCTATCCAAAATTGAAACATTTCACCTTCGGTAATTTGTTTCTGTACAGGCGTTGGCAATCACAGCCGAGGATAAGCTGCTCTTCCTACAGCTGTAAGAAGTTTCCTCAGTGAAAACAGGTGCAACATGATATCTATTCTCAAACTTTTCTTTGTCTGCACTTAAACGCACAAATTAATAATGGATACACTGAATTGAGGCACTGTATGTTACTCATTAGATTGGTGATGAAAAATTTATATCAATCTAACTGTTATATCATACAGTATATTGGTGCACATATAAATGATTCTTGCATTGTAAATATCCTTACTTTAGTTCAATTCTAACTTTTTTGTGTAACTATAGAAAGATAGGTGTAAGATTTATTCTGGCTCTTATTATTTAATTCATATATATTGTTAGTATAAAGAGAACTGGTTTAATGTAAATGGACATGGATATTCAGTGCAAGCTTAATCTAAATACAATGCAAACCAAATGATATATTCAATGCTCAGTGCAAAACCAACACTACAAAACGCACGGTGACATTTCAACAAGCACCTTGTTTGCAAAATCAAAGCATGTACCAAAAGAATTGTTGGAATTATAAAATAAATTGGAATTTGTTTAGGAGATTAATAACTAATTAAATGCCTAATAAATCACATTCATGCACTTAGGAACTAGAAACTACATTAATGTCCTTGTAACTCTCACATTGTATTTAATTTCTAGTGTGTATATAAGCAAATCAGCTGAGTGGAATTTCACTCAAGCATTCCATAATAATTCAGTATTTTAACATGGTATCTAGAGCCTCTTAAGGGTCACTACTGTCTCTGGTCCAACAGTACTCAAAAAAAATTTTCTCTCTGTTTTTTTCATTTAAAAGGTTGGTCTTTCATACTTAGTCTTTTCTATTTGTTGTCCTGTTTCTGGTTCCAGGATCTACTTTTCTGGTTATTTGGTCCTCTGTTTTTTGGTTATTTCTCACAACTCTAACAGTCCCAAGTATTTAGATGGCCCCAAACTCTTCAAAAAATGATGAACCTACTTTCTCTTTTTCTGGAACACCAACAATCACTTCAGAAAAATTGAATGGAAAAAATTATTTAGCTTGGTCTGCTTCAGTAGAACTTTGGTTTCTTAGTCAAGGATATGAGGAACATCTGAAATAATCATCGGAACAGATTTCAGCGGAAAAACGTGACCAATGGAAAAAACTTGATTATCAACTTTGTTCTCTTCTATGGCAATCTGTGGAGCCAGCCATCTTGACAAACTTTAGAGCCTTTAAAACTTGTCACTCTTTTTGGAAAAAGGCTCAAAGTGTCTTTGCTAATGACATTCAACAATTGTATGATGCTGCACAAAAATTGGCCACTCTAAGACAAACTGATCATGACATGGTTTCTTATGTTTCAAAAGCTCAATCTGCAGTCGAGGGGTTAAAATTATCGTTGGAAGCTGACACAATTGAAGATATGAAGAAAAAACTTGATAACTTGTATATGGTGCTGGTTCTACGAGGAATGCATCCAGATTTTAATCATGTTCGTGATCAAGTCTTAACTTGTCAAGAAGTTCCTTCATTAGAAAGTTTAATAACTCGACTCCTTCGAGTCCCCTCGTCAAAAACAGAAGTGAATTCGGTTGATATCATGGAAACTTCTGCCTTGGTTTCCAATCGAGGGGGACGAGGAGGTCGTGGAAGCCGAGGAGGACGAGGCGGAAGAGGAGGCCGACCTCAATTCTTTTATTGCAAAAGAATGGGCCACACTCAAGACACTTGCTACTCTATATACGGATTTCCTGGAAAGTCTGTAAATGTTTCTAAGGCTGAAACATCAGAGATAAAGTTTTCAGAAGCTGACTATCAAGAATACCTTCAACTAAAAGCTGCCAAGGAATCTGCAAGTTCATCTGCCATAGTTGCTCATAACTCTACTGCTTGTATTTCTCAATCTGTAAATGATCCAAGTTCATGGCTAATTGATTCAGGTGCCTCCGATCACATTGCCGGTAATGTCTCTTTATTTTCTACTATCTCTCGTCCCAAGATTCCTCATTTTATTACTCTAGCTGATGGCTCCAAAGTTGCAGCAAAGGGTATCGGTCATGTGTCACCCACTACTTCCCTATCCTTAAACTCTGTCTTATTTATACCTGGCAGTCCTTTCAATTTGATTTCTCTCAGCCAACTTACTCGTTCTCACAACTGTTCAGTAACCTTTGATGCTGACTCATTTGTTATACAGGAACGTGGTACGGGTCGGACGATTGGCGTAGGACATGAATCTCATGGTCTTTACTATCTCAAGTCTGATTCTTCTTGGATTTGCAGTGTCGCTGCCTCACCAAAACTTATTCATGAACGATTAGGACATCCTCACCTGGAAAACTAAAAATAATGGTTCCAAGTCTTGAAAAAATAAAAACTTTGTCATGTGAGTCATGTCAATTAGGAAAACATGTTCGATCATCTTTTGTTAGACATGTTGAAAGTCATGTTGATTCACTGTTTTCAGTTATTCATTCAGATATATAGGGCCCTAGTCGTGTGCCTTCTATGGGTTATAGATATTTTGCTACTTTTATTGATGAATTTTCTCGATGTACTTGGGTTTTCTTAATGAAAGAACGATCTGAAATTTTGTTCATATTCACTTCTTTTGTTAATGAAATTAAGACTCAATTCAGTAAGACAATTTGTATTCTTAGAAGTGATAATGCAAAAGAATATTTCTCTTCTGCCATTACTTCTTTTTTGGCATCACAGGGCATTCTCCATCAATCTTCCTGCCCACATACCCCTCAACAGAATGGCATAGCTGAAAGGAAAAATAGACACCTCGTTGAGACTGCTCGAACATTGTTACTTCATGGAAACGTACCATTCCGTCATTGGAGTGAGGCAATTTTGACTGCTTGTTTTTTAATTAATCGGATGCCTTCTTCCTCTCTTAATAACAAAAAACCTCACTCCATCTTATTTCCTAAAGAACCTTTGTTTCATGTCGCTCCACGTGTTTTTGGAAGTACTTGCTTTGTTCATGATCTTTCTCCAGGTTTAGACAAGTTGTCTCCCCGAGCCATCAAATGTGTTTTTCTTGGATACTCTAGATTGCAGAAAGGCTATCGTTGTTACTCTCCAGTTCACAACCGTTATTATGTTTCTGCAGATGTAACTTTCTTCGAAGAAAAACCATATTTTCTACCTTCCTCAGTTGAATCCAATACCATTCAAGAAGTTTTTTCCATTCCCTACTTTAGTTCACCTTTTTCTCCCTTGCAGCAATCAGCTTCAACTATAGATTTTACTCCAAATAATCCTTCACCCACGCCATCTCAAAGACCAATCATTACATACCAGCGACGCCCACGTGTTCCTAATGGTGAATTGGAGGGCACTGAGAGACCAAGTGAATCATGTCCTACTCCAGCAGCTTACCCTACTACAGACCTGCCTGACGAAAATCTTGATTTGCCCATTGCTCATAGGAAAGGTACTCGATCAACTCGAAACCCTCATCCTATTTATAACTTCTTAAGTTATCATCGTCTCTCTTCTTTTTATTGTTCTTTTATAGCATCCTTATCTTCTATCTCCATTCCTAAAAATGTTTGTGAGGCACTTGATCATCCAGGATGGCGGCAGGCCATGATTGATGAAATACAAGCTTTGGAGCATAATAATACTTGGGATCTAGTCCCTCTTCCTCCGGGCAAGAAACCTGTTGGATGTCGATGGGTCTTTGCCGTTAAATTTGGGCCGAATGGAGAGATTGATCGTCTCAAAGCTCGTTTGGTGGCCAAGGGTTATTGTAACACCCCCTTTCTATACCCCCAAATAATCACATAATCATTTAGGCACATATTAAAATTTCGTCAGAGTATAATTATAAACATGGTATAAAAGAGGTATGTCACATCAATTATGAAATTAAAACATACAACACCTACTCAACATTGATATGCAACAGCGGGGTAACTTGCAACAGAGGAACTTAGTCCTTACACCCACATCTCAATATTTAGAATAAAAGCGGAAAATCTAAACATTGAATAACAACAAACATATATACATATATACATGAATCATCAAATATTCTCCACCAACATCATACATGTTTACATAAACATTCATCAGCAAGATACATATACAATGTATCACAAAAGAATCATAGCCCTCCTAGCTACCCGGTGCTACATATCAAAGCCAACCGACCAAAAGAATGAAGACACGCTTCACAAAAGACCACCAGCATACCTACTCTGCAATGCCTCATAGAGCATTATAAAACAGCAGAAGGGTGAGAAATATTATCATAATAACAATGCATATAATTATATATATAACAGCATAAACTTACACATATTTCTCATTCTCACCACAATTCATCACAACTCACTCATATACATCACAATGTATATACATATATTCACAACCAAGCATAACCATCATGTATACTTTCACCATTCTTATCATTCCACATAAACATACACATATATGTTTATTCATCAATGCATCATTATAAAGATGATAAATGCAAATCATAGAGACCGACTCACGACTCTATGCAAATGCAATGCGGTACCGACTCATCATCTCAAGTTCACTCAGGAACTTCTGCTGGAACCATCGCTCGTTACCAAAGTAACTCCCCGTCGGGCCTACGATGTTCACCCACCGCTCACACCTCCACCAAGAGAGGCTCACGGTGTTTATGGATCGCTCACACCTCCACCGAGAGAGGCTCACGACCCGATTGCTCACACCTCCACCAAGAGAGGCTCACAATCCGATTGCTCACACCTCCACCAAGAGAGGCTCACAATCGTCTATAACCATCGCTCACACCTCCACCGAGGGAGGCTCACGACATTATGGCGGGTTCTCATTAGAATCCCTCAGCACAAGAATGCACATCATTATGCTACATATGATAATGACTCAAGACATTCTTGAAATGCATACATATTCACAACATATACATGCATTCATCTCATACAATCACATACAATCTATATACATTCACGTCAATGCACTATTGTACGATTCACATTCAAACACACCGTCAAAACGGTAAAAGTCGCTAAATGGCACTATTCCCGACTTTCCGACATAATTAAATCGGCCAACGATTTCCACACCATCATAATCACAAAGTACAGCTCAATAGCTTTCCAACGATATAAGGAACGCCTAAATCGGAATTACGGTTCGAAAGATATGAATTAAAAAAAGAAGAAAATTGTTTTCAAAAACAACCAACCGCCCGGTGAAGCATGCTCACCGCCCGGCTAAACACGCTTCGCCTCTTCTTCGCCCGGCGAAACACAGGCGACACCAATCCCCCAAAATAATTCAAAGAGTCAGTAGCTTGGCACCTCTGCGCCTCTTAATTTCGCCCAGCGAAGACTCGAACCGCCCGGCGCTCTGGGCCTTTCGCCCGGCGCTTCACACCAGAAGCAGAAATTCTGCTTCGTTTTCACTGTTCCAAAACCCTCCAAAACTCCATTTTCTCCCCCAAAACACTTCCAATAGCAAAACAATTCATAGCAATGATTCATAAACATATGGAGATTATACAACACAAATTATATCGATTTCTATCCGCGAAAACATCGATTTCTACCATTTTCTACACCAATGGGTTTATACCCCAAAACTCATGAAAATCGACAAAATCAACAATACAAACATACATAATCACATACATTACTAAGATAACAAGATTTCACACCCTTACCCGGATTCCAACTTGCTATGTGATGGATCTTGATGAATTTTCCTAGTTTTCCCAACTTTCTCCTCTTCTTTTCTCTTCTTCCTTTTTCTTTCTCTTCTTTTTCTCTAATTCTCTTTTCTACCTCTTTCTTTCTATTTCTTCCTTTTCTATTTCTTTTCTCTCATTTTCCAAACAATCAATTAATTCATTTTTCTCACAAATTCTAATTCCACTTAATTTCTAATTTATCATTAATTGCGAAAAGTCTTAAATACTCTCCGTTCTAATTTCCCCGAAAACTCTCAAAATGGTAAAATAACATTTAACATACCAAATTCACAATTAAAATAATTTATCACCCAATTGAAATAAAAGACTCAACAAAATGGGAATAATTGGAATCGGGGCGTTACAGTTATACCCAGATTTATGGCCTTGATTATGGTGATACTTTCTCCCCTGTGGCAAAAATCACCTCTGTTCATTTATTTTTAGCCATAGCTGCCATAAGTCATTGGCTGTTGCATCAGTTGGATATTAAAAATGCATTTTTACATGGAGATTTAGAAGAGGAGATTTATATGGAGCAACCACCTGGATTTGTTGCTCAGGGGGAGTCTAGCTTGGTTTGCAAACTACGACGCTCTCTCTATGGACTTAAACAGTCCCCGCGAGCTTGGTTTGGGAAATTCAGCTCAGTTGTTCAGGCTTTTGGAATGAAACGTAGTGAAGCAGATCATTCAGTCTTCTATTGCCATACCTCTCCAAGTAAATGTGTTTATTTGGTGGTTTATGTAGATGATATAGTCATCACTGGAAATGATCAAGAAAAAATTTCTCAACTGAAGGAACATTTATTCCGACATTTTCAGACTAAGGATCTAGGAAGGTTGAAATATTTTCTTAGAATTGAAGTTGCTCAGTCAAAGAATGGGATTATCATTTCACAAAGGAGTTATGCATTAGATATACTCAAAGAAACTAGTATGTTGGATTGTAGACCAGTTGATAGTCCTATGGATCCAAATCAGAAATTGTTGCCCAACCAGGGGGAGCCTTATTCTGATCCTGAAAGATACCGAAGATTGGTTGGAAAACTCATCTACCTTACTATTACAAGGCCGGATATTTCTTTTGCGGTTGGAGTGGTAAGTCAATTCATGCAATCTCCTCATAAGGATCACTGGGATGCAGTAACTCGAATCCTAAGGTACATTAAAAGAAACCCAGGACAAGGATTGCTTTATGAAGACAACGGAAGTACTCAAATAGTCGGATTTTGCGATGCAGATTGGGCAGGTTCACCAATTGATAGGCGTTCTACTTCAGGGTATTGTGTGTCTATTGGAGGAAATCTTATATCATGGAAGAGCAAGAAGCAAAATGTGGTTACAAGGTCAAGTGCAGAGGCAGAATATAGAGCTATGGCTGTAGCCACGTGTGAGCTCATTTGGATTAAACAACTTCTTCATGAATTAAAATTTGGAGATACTCAACAAATGAAACTTTGTTGTGATAACCAGGCAGCGCTACATATAGCTTCTAATCCAGTGTTTCATGAGAGAACTAAACACATTGAGATTGATTCTCATTTCGTCCGGGAGAAAGTCCTTTCTAAAGAAGTTGTCACCAAATCTGTTAGTTCCAATGATCAACTAGAAGACATCTTCACTAAATCTTTAAGAGGGCCGCGGATTCAAAATATTTGTTCCAAGCTTGGAGCATTTGATTTATATGCTCCATCTTGAGGGGGAGTATTGGAATTATAAAATAAATTGGAATTTGTTTAGGAGATTAATAACTAATTAAATCCCTAGTAAATCACATTCATGCACTTAGGAACTAGAAACTACATTAATGTCCTTGTAACTCTCACATTGTATTTAACTTCTAGTGTGTATATAAGCAAATCAGCTGAGTGGAATTTCACTCAAGCATTCCATAATAATTCAGTATTTTAACAAGAATAACTAACTAACCATGAATTACACCATTAAAAACATTAAAAACATTGTATCAAATCTTATATCATGGAAGAGCAAGAAGCAAAATGTGGTTACAAGGTCAAGTGCAGAGGCAGAATATAGAGCTATGGCTGTAGCCACGTGTGAGCTCATTTGGATTAAACAACTTCTTCATGAATTAAAATTTGGAGATACTCAAATTGATAGGCGTTCTACTTCAGGGTATTGTGTGTCTATTGGAGGAAATCTTATATCATGGAAGAGCAAGAAGCAAAATGTGGTTACAAGGTCAAGTGCAGAGGCAGAATATAGAGCTATGGCTGTAGCCACGTGTGAGCTCATTTGGATTAAACAACTTCTTCATGAATTAAAATTTGGAGATACTCAAATTGATAGGCGTTCTACTTCAGGGTATTGTGTGTCTATTGGAGGAAATCTTATATCATGGAAGAGCAAGAAGCAAAATGTGGTTACAAGGTCAAGTGCAGAGGCAGAATATAGAGCTATGGCTGTAGCCACGTGTGAGCTCATTTGGATTAAACAACTTCTTCATGAATTAAAATTTGGAGATACTCAACAAATGAAACTTTGTTGTGATAACCAGGCAGCGCTACATATAGCTTCTAATCCAGTGTTTCATGAGAGAACTAAACACATTGAGATTGATTCTCATTTCGTCCGGGAGAAAGTCCTTTCTAAAGAAGTTGTCACCAAATCTGTTAGTTCCAATGATCAACTAGAAGACATCTTCACTAAATCTTTAAGAGGGCCGCGGATTCAAAATATTTGTTCCAAGCTTGGAGCATTTGATTTATATGCTCCATCTTGAGGGGGAGTGTTGGAATTATAAAATAAATTGGAATTTGTTTAGGAGATTAATAACTAATTAAATCCCTAGTAAATCACATTCATGCACTTAGGAACTAGAAACTACATTAATGTCCTTGTAACTCTCACATTGTATTTAACTTCTAGTGTGTATATAAGCAAATCAGCTGAGTGGAATTTCACTTAAGCATTCCATAATAATTCAGTATTTTAACAAGAATAACTAACTAACCATGAATTACACCATTAAAAACATTAAAAACATTGTATCAAATCCCTTTTAAATTTCCAAACTTTATCAACAAGGTTGCAAAAAAAAAATTCACAGTAATGACATTTTAAAAATAAGGAGATCAAGAACATTCAAAATCATTCAAGGTTCACATGTGATTTTTTATTTAAGAAATACAGACTACGATTATCAAAACTAGACAATATATTTCATAGTAAACCCTATTTGATAGAAGCATGAATATAAAAGGAAATCAAAACAGATACATGAAACCATAATGAAACTCCATTTGAAACAAGACTTGGTCAGAGTTTTGATAGTTATATTATCTGTGTCTTACCTTTGGTGGAAAGGAGCCTAGTTCTCCAAATACCCAGTTTGCACTTGCAATGAGGTGTGGTATAGAAACTATTATGTAGATTAAAAAACATTGCAGAATCAACCCAATAAGTTTTGTGGCTAGAAACTCAGGAAAGAAACGAATAATGTATAACAATTTATATAAAAGAAATCCAATCTTAGATTAATATTGAAAATAAAAACTTCTAATTGGACAAATATCGACCACTACACAATAACATATATGCACAAAGACATACACACTTACATTTTCAGAAGCCACAAAAAAAATCCATTTTGTTTGTCAATCTCAGAAACTGAGAGATCTCCATCAATGGATGAATCATGCATATTCGATAAAACAACTTCGCGAGACTTCTTTGCACCTATGAATACAGAACTCATTATGTTAAGCAAAAAAACAAAGAACATTGGCACTCATATTTCAGACAAGAACTTCAAGCAATAATCCCACAATCACAACAAAAGACTCAAGTATAATCTTCATTTTCGGTTTCATGATAGATGTTAAGTTAACTAACCTAAGGAGTAGGTTTCAGGAAATGCATAGCCGTCGGTACTAAACATCACCTGCAATGCAAAGTTTATTTTTGTGAGATGGACATAATTTAACAATCAAGATTCTAATCTTATGTTAGTGACAAAGCACAGTTAAATTAATAACTTAAAACATAAGCGTTTATTATATAGGTGCTTTTAGATCAAATAAATACAAACTATTTTTATAAAAACTATAAGCTATTTTCATAAGCTATCTAGAAGAGCTAATAGAAATAATCTCACAATTGTTAAGAATACTTAGAATTGGTTATAATGTTACCTTATTTATTAGAGCCATATCTAAAAGCTCTTTCAGTGATGAAATCATGCGATGTACACTAAGCTTTGGAATTCCCAACCCAGAATCAATATAAACCTAAATGAGAAGATTGTTACTTGTGACTAAACATTTAATACATATTCGAAACTAATAACACAACTAACTAAGTTAAAAAAATGTTTTCCTGACAGTACACGGATGCTAGATATGATGCATCCTTTGAGAATGGATACAATGCATGTAAAAAAACAATCCGAGATTTTGAATATCTCGTGTCCTCGAAAACTGAACGAAGATGTGCATATTTCGACAGTCGCATATTCCAATATTTATCCCCAAACCTAATTACAAAAAGGAAAGTTTAGTATTTAGGTAAAAGTAGAGTTACAAGCAATTGAAACCATTCATTACCCTGTGTGTATCAGTGAGTTTCAACAAATTTCAACTTGTGCATTATACAAGTTCACAATACTAGTACTTGTAATCAATGTTTTAAAAAACAGTTTGCTACCATGAAAACGATGGCGATACCGATACCATTATTCACTGTTTTTAGAATTTCATCCAAAAATAACACAAATCATAAACTATAACATCAAAATACCAAAATCTAATTTAAAAATCAAGAAACAACACAAATCATAATCTATATCAACAAAATGCCAAAATCCAATTTACAAATCAAGATTTAGAATTTCATACATTTTTTAAATCAAATATTATCTTAAAAACAACAAGTGATAAGAAGAGGAATAAAATTCAAAAACAAAGAAATGAAACGTGGTTGAAGAAGCTGATTAAAATCAAACCTAATTGAAATCGAGACCTAAACGAGTCTAATTGAATGAGGTTGTGACCTAATCTTTGTCGAAGTTGATTGAACGAGGTTCTGACGGAATCTTCGTCAAACCTAATTGAACAATGTTGTGAACAGATCCTTGTTGAAGCTGATTAAAGGAGATTGTGACCTAATCTTCGTGGAAGCTGATTTCTTCAAACATTGAAAGATGGTGTGACGTAATATTTTTCAGTATTTGAAACAGATCAACTATTGATTTGTAAATTTAAGAGAAAAACGAATTTTGTGATGATATCAGAATTTGAAGAAATTAGGGAATTGGTAAGGGTTATGATTTGGGGAGAAAGAAGCGTTTTTTAGCTAGTGGTTCTTCATAATCAAAGAGAGAGAAATTTGAGCCAAAAAATAGAGGGAAAATGAAAAGGGGGCGGTTTAACCGTAGCTGACACTTTTATTTGGATTGGTTTTTCTTGGTGTGTTGAGGGAGGACGGTTCAAAACCGTCGTTGTCTAAGGGCGGTTGTCCAAAACAGCGTGACAACCGTCGTAATAAGTGAAGAGGGTGGTTGTTGCTGAACCGTCGTAATTTATGTGTCGCAAATCCTATTTTTTCTTGTAGTGATAATCAATTTGATGTTATGTTGTCACATGATCACCCTTGCTTGATGCCTATTCATGAGCATTTGTTTTGATGCATTGCATGTTGCCTTGGTGTATACACTGTTGTGTTGCTAAATAGTAGTTGTTAAATGCTACCTTGCTTGATGTGCTGCTTTTTACACCTGTTCTGCCCTGAAAGTGAATGCTGTTAAAAGCTGTTTTACTTGGTTGTTGGAATTTACTGGTGTTCTGAACTGAAGTGATGTTGTAGCTGCTGTTTTTGGTTTATTTTCTTGGTTTTGGGTTTGCTTTTGCATGTTCCCTTAGGGCTTCCTAGTCCAACTTAATTTTTGATTAAGCTTGGAGTAGGATAGACATTAGGTGCTAATCCTTTGCATGATAACATTAGGTTAGACCCTTTTCAACCTCAACCTTAGGTCCATCTTTTGCATGCTAATATTAGGATAGAGATTCCATTCACATCCTCAACCTTAGGGCCATTGTTGCATGATAACATGTAGGGCCGAGTTTCCCCTTAGACTTTCCGTGCGTCTTCTTTCTCTTCTCAAAACAAAATTAAAACACTTAATAAATACGACGAGTATAGTGCGCCACGAGCCTTAAGTATATGGGAAATGATAAGTGTAACGCCCGTATTTAATTAAATATTTTAATTAAATAGTATTGAGTATTTTTCCGAATATTTGTTGACTATGTTGAATATGTTGGTTGATGCTAATATAATTTTCTACTGAATGTGTTGAAGTGTATTGATGAATTGGTTTTGTTTTTGTGGAATTTGATGTTTGCTAGATTGTTTGGTTGTTGTTCTATAGTGTTAAACTTAGGTTGGAATTTGGTTAAATCGATAGAAACCGATGTTTTCGCGGACGAAATTCGGAGTAGATTGCGTAGTTGTGTCGAGAAATGTTAGGCCGTGATCGAGAATATTTGTTTTATCGAATTTGGTTGATTTTGTAAGTTTTTGCATTTTTGGAGATTTGGGGGTTTAAGATTCGGATTGAAATCGAAAGTCGTAGAATTCACGTTTGATGGTTCCAAATCACTACTATATGTTTGGTATGAATAAGTATATGTTTGTTTCGAAGAAAATAATTGAATCGGTCGGATTTTCGAACGAAAATGTAAAATCCCGTAGGGCTGTTATGCAGAAAAATTCTGGTTTCGGAAAGTTTGGAAAACTCATATCTTTTGATCCGTAAGTCGGTTTTGACCCCCGTTCGAAGCGTTGGAAAGCTAACGAGATGTTCTTTCTAGGAAAAATGGTTTTGAGGTCTGTATCTGGTTCAATTATAGCAGAAAATTGAAACCGTATCATTGTGTTGATTTTTACCGTCGTGAATGTGTGCGATTGAGGTGTTATCGTGCAATATGCCTCAACAATGTTAACCGATTAATAATGCAGAGGAATAGCAATAATGTGGGGACTTAGAAATAACAGTAGCAAGTTTTGTATCGGAGTTGAATTTAATAACAGTAACATGATTTAGTAGCATTCGAGATTTGATATCAGGGAATCAAATAAATAGAAACAGTGGGAATTAGTAGCAATAATAGAGGTTGATGAAAATAGTACCGAATAGTAATATTAGTAGTTTTAACCGATAAAATTGTTTAACCAAAATTAGTTGAAAATTTGCAGAAATAATTCGTAAGTGGTTGTAGTTATTTTTGGTTGGTTGATGTATGGGATTAGTCGAATAAGTAGAATTAAGCGGTAAGATTAGTTGTCCGGTATTAGTTAAAAATTGTCGGAGTAAGTCATGTATAAGAGTAGATATTCTTGGTTGGATTATTTTGTTGAAATTATGTCGAATAAGTTGATTTGCAGGTGAAGTTGAATTGTGTTGAATTGTCCCGATTTATGGACATTATTAAGTTGTAGGTCTTATGGCCAACGTTGTTAAGTTGTTTTGCAGTTGCAGATCTTATGACCAACGGTGTTAAGTTGTTTTACTGTTGCAGGTCTTGTGACCAATGTTGATTAAGTTGTTTGCAGTTGTTGCATTTTTGTTGTTGTTGTGTTGTGTTGAATAAGTTGATGTTGTGGTTGTTGTCGCATGCATAGCATAGCATTATTAAGTTGGTCTAGATTGGCAATTTTTAAGTTGGAGCTAATGCTCACCACGTTGGCCTGGATTGGCAAAATATTAAGTTGAAGGCTTATGCCTTGATGCCTCGATAACCTGGCAGTTTCTAAGTTGGTAGTTTTGCTCCATCGGTACCACATGCATACGCATAGTTGAGTCGCATTTTGTGTTGCATTAATTTTGTTAATAAAGTTGTTGTTGTATTATGTTGATAAAGTTGTTGTTGTATTTGGTTGATAAAGTTGTTGTTGTAATATGTTGATAAAGTTGTTGTTGTATTATGTTGATAAAGTTGTTGTTATATTTGGTTGATAAAGTTGTTGTAGTATTAGGCTGATAAAATTGTTGTTGAGTTGTTGATGATTGTTGTTTGTTGTTGTTGTAAAGTAGTGAAATTGTATGATTTTAATCTAATGTATTGATTATCATACTTCTGTTTATATTGTTCGATATCTCACCCCTTCTGCTGATATTTCCCCTACCATGGGAAATGGGCAGGTACTCAAGATTTGCAGTGGAAGTTCGAAGTAACTTTATGAAGTCTTTTGTTGCTCTATGGCAAGTCAAAAGGGTCTTGCTCTGATACGTAACACTCAGGGGATGGACGCTTGTTATTTATTGTTGAATATGTTTTATGTTGCTGAATTTTTAAGTTGAATTTATTAAGTATTATGTTGTTTTGAAGTTGTTTTAGTCGAACAAAAATGTTAAGTGAATCAAAGTTGAATATTCGTATCTTGAAGTTGTTTTGCTTTGAAAAGAAGATATATATGAATTTTGCTGTTATCGGTTCATCCGATCAAAGTGTTATGTATCTGTTCATATGAAATTAATCGAAGTTGTTTTTAAGATGAAAGTGTAGCATCCTATTGTTTGTTGGAATTTTATAACTCTGATTTTACTATTATCCTCCAGGTAGAAATGAGGTGTTATAATAAGCGGGAGTCTCTCCATACCTTGTCTAGAGTGTTTTGTATACGTCTCGTCTTGGGTCGATCTTACGAAGCATTCGATCCTATGTCATAGACTTTAGTGCAATACAAATCTCAAACAATTTCAATTCACTTCTGTTTAAAATTCACAAACAAACTGCAAACCTTTTTGTCCTTCAGGATCATTTGTCGAACCTTTTTTCAGAAAGAGAACGTTATTTCCGTTCTACCGCAAACAGGCATCGACCCTAACTACTAGAATGCGAACTTGACGTTGCTCATAAAAAACACTTATCGGCTCGGATGTCGAACTATGATCGCTTTGATTTCCTTTTTCTCGTCCAAATGAGGATACATAGTCACAAGATGGTGAAGTCTTGGCGAGCAACCTTCCCCCATTTTCCCGTAGTCCTCTATACTACATTGACTCTGACTTTCCCATTACACGAGGGAATACGTAGGCCTAGGACGGCGAAGTCCTATCGAGTCTTCTTTTTGTTTTCCCCTTTTCCATTTCCGTTAGCAAGTAGGCTTTAGATAACACACCCTTTGACTAGAACTACAAGAATGGATCCCATTGAGTAAAACGGACGCGAGGGGGTGCTATTACCTTTCTCTCGCGTAATCGACTTCCGAACCCAGGATTTGGCTGCGAGACCAAGTCTTCTACCTTTTGAGGTTTCTTTGATTATTTCCTTTCCCCCATCGGGATAAATAACGTTCGGTGGCGACTCTTCTATTTTTTTGCCAGATGTTTTTTGCGTTGTGACAACACCAAGAGCGGATACGATAATGTTTTTCGCTTTCCAATTGTATGCCCACTTCTTATTACCTTCCTCATTCCATAGTGCTTCGGGCTTAGGAACATCAACACCATCATCACGATGTGTTATTGGTGTAGGACCATTTTGAATGGCCTCCCAAACACCCTTATCATAAGAGTTCACATGAATTTGCATACAAGCTTTCCAATAACTATAGTTTTCTCCAGTGAAAATTGGAGCTCTCTTATAGTCCCCTTTAGGTTCGTGAGCCATTTTCTAATAAGCCTTTAAAAGCACGGAATCAATCGGGCTCTTGATGCCACTTGTTAGACGACGGTGACTTGTCTGGAGGGGGGGGGGGGGTGAATAGACACCCAAGCCAAAATCACCAAATAAAATTTAGGCTTTTAAAGTTGTTAGAAAAAGAGAGCGCGTGGAAGGTTTTGGTATTGATCGAAAAAGTCGTCTATACGAACCTAGTTATTGGAACTCAGATATGCAAAGTCAAATATGGAATGACAAACACAATAATCGAAATTAACCTTTAATCAAATATCAAGTTATTACTCATTTAAACTAATGAACTTAGTGTTGGTGCAGAATAGCGGCAAGCAACAAAAGTTTTGGAAGTATTTTTCCAGGAATTTATAGTGTCCACAGAGATCAGTGCTACTGAACTGCCGTTCGACAATTTAAAAGTTAATGAGTTTGGTTTAAAATGCTTCAAACATAGAAACAGAAAAGTAAATATTAACACAAGAAAATTCATTCGTCAGAGAGAAAAGACTTATCAAGCATGTATATATTCCACTCATCACAGACTTAAACTTACCGACCAGTTATACTCAACCTACAATACTCCTCAATATCATCCAGCATCGCTCTCAAAAGTGTTCATCTCTGACACACCGAGCTGAGAGAAAAACATCCGTATTACACTCTTCGTCACTCTCGCGCACGAAGCCTTGAAATACGGAAGACATTAAGCTTTGACACCCAAATAGATTGTTAGCTCTAAATCGATCTCTAGCATCCAGAAAATAACAGATAATCATCCCTAATGAAGATTTGCGATGTTTATCTCTAACACAACCCAAACCACGCGCATAAAGCAAAAATCAGAGACAATCATCGATACAGATTTGTAAAACGGAATTTATACAACACCATGATCAACAAATATACATAAGATCAAAACAAAAAAATATACAAAACCCAACATAGAAGAAATTACAAAGAGAAGAGAGAAGAGGAACCAAACATTTCTTGGTTTGTCAACACCAATAGACGAGAGATTCGAATCCGGATCATCCAAATGCAAGTTTCCATGATGTTTTCTAAGCTAATCTACTAAAGAAATGAAGTTTGATGGAGTTGGGAGCAAAAAACCCAAAACCATCCCTAAAAAATGTGTTTTTTATGGTATTTATTGGCTGTCAAAGTCGCAGACCGCGCTTAACCCGGTTTTGGGCGCTAAGCGCGCCCTTATTAATGTTAAACCGCCTTAAAACCGCGCTAAGCCCACTCTGAGTGCGCTAAGCGTGCTACATGATGGAATCAGCTCCTTCCTTGGGCTAGGACGCACTAAGCGCGCTCGTAACATGCTTCCTTGGGCTAGGAGCGCGCTAAGCGCGCTCGTTGCATGCTTGAAAATCCAAAATTTGATTTCTTCATAACTTTTGAACAGTAATTCCGTTTTTCGCCCGGTTCGAAGCGCTGGAAAGCTTATTCAATGCTCTATACAACAATGGAAAAATCCCACTACTTTAATACCTACAAAAATGAGATAAAATAATTAAACTCAATGATATTTACACGAAACGCAATATATACACTAAAATGTAAACTATACGCATTTATAAACAAAACAGGGTTTATTCGTATGATATTTAACAAAAAGCAACGATAAGTGCAACAAAACATATATACAAAAATAGCTACAATTTGCACTTATCAACTCTCCCCAACTTACATAATTGTTTGTCCTCAAACAAAGCCAACATCAAAAGGAACAAAAGTGAAATCCAAGAAATCATGCAACAACAAGTTTTTACAAACAAAAACAAATGCAATGGTTCAAATGAAAAACGGTACACATAAAGTAAATACTTACCACTAAACTACAACGATAACATAATCACGAAACAAATGCTAAATACAAAAGTCATACCAAACATTCTAAAACAACACAAGTTCAAATGTGAATCACACCTAGCAAAAATATTCATCGGTAGATAAAAAACATAAAATGAGGGATTTTTCACTCACACAACAATCTTGCAAACAAAAGACTAAATTATTCAATCATCCAAAAAATCATGCTAAAAACACAAAAGCAAGAATCAAAAGGACTTTCAAGGTTGTAATGTGGTCGGGTGAACAAACAAGGGGTAATTCCTAAAGCTAATCGAAACAAAAACTTTCCTAAACCTAAGGGAGTGATCAACTCACAAAAGCTCAAGCACCAAAATTTCAATCAAACTTCTTCTCTAAAATCCCAAGTGTTACACCAAACACACATAATTTATTTAGCACATTCATTGTTCTACTCTTTTTGTTTTTCTTTTTCAAAGCTTTTTCCACTTTTTTTCTTTCTTTTTCTTTTCTTTTCTTTTTCACATTTTTTTTCACAACCTCATAGAAACCAACAACATAACTGAGAAAATATTGCTCTCCCCAACTTGAATTCAACCACATTATCATGTGAATACTCCCTACTTTCTAAGGCAAGGTAAAAGTTCATACAATAACACAAAGTTGAGGGTTCAAGAAAAAATACAACAATCAAGATCCACACAAAAAATGAATTTGACACTCATAGACAAGAATCAAACTCAAACAACATGGATAATGACCAAAGGCTCAAAGGGTTTACAAACGATTACACACTCACAAGATGAATTGACTATTTGGCTAAGGTAGTTGTGCTCAAAATGAAACAAGTGCCTTAATCCTTTTCATGCTTTCAAATAATCAACACAAACAAAAGATTAAGCATAATAAAATCCAGTTAAAACAACAATGTTGGTACTCCGAGCATATATGAACAATGGAAGGCTTCCTCACAAAAAGGGTGGGAACTAAAGTGACTCACATACGAACAAGTATATAAAAGACTGAATGCCATAGAAGTTGCAAAAAGCCTAAGTATCATGAATATGCTAAAGTCAAGAAAGTGATAAACACATACCTTGAACGTGTACAAAACTTTAAACACTATCATTACCATGCATTCGAAAGTTGAAACACTCAAAATCGGAAAATACACCAAATGCGACTTCAAGCAATCAACAAAAGAATTAGAAAAATTACTAATAATTACTAATATATAAAGCCTTGGTGGTAGTGGGAAGAAGGGGGAACCAAGTGAACAATTAAAAGAATTCACTGGCTCTGCATAGCAGGGTGCGCTAAGCGCGGTTGTACGCGCTAAGCACGCTAGTCCAGAACCAGAAAAAACCATAAAACATGCTTGTTTTACGTCGTAAGCTCGACGCCTATTATTTACAAACCAACACGTCGCTTCGAAAGAGCCGAATGCTTTCACTCCTGCCTTTGCTCTCATCTCTTCGAGCTCTAACCGGAACTACACATCTAACCACACTTTTGGCAAACGTGAAGAAAAACAAATATATACACTATATTCACAATTATGCAAAACATGTAAAATTCACAAATATGGTAAACATATACAAGTATCAATATAAACAAGTGAAAATAGACAATATATACGATATCTATAAAACTCAAAAACAAAAAAACTATCGCGATGCGATTCAATAAAAACATCGATCACAGGCAACGGCGCCATTTTGTTGGTGCGGAATAGCGGCAAGCAACAAAAGTTTTGGAAGTATTTTTCCGGGAATTTATGGTGTCCACAGAGATCGGTGCTACTGAACTGCCGTTCGACAATTTAAATGTTAATGAGTTTGGTTCAAAATGTTTCAAACATAGAAACAGAAAAGTAAATATTAACTAAAGAAAATTCATTCGTCAGAGAGAAAAGACTTATCAAGCATGCATATATTTCACTCATCACAAACTTAAACTTACCGACCAGTTATACTCAGCCTACAATACTCCTCAATATCATCCAGCATCGCTCTCAAAAGTGTTCATCTCTGACACACCGAGCGGAGAGAAAAACATCCGTATTACTCTCTTCGTCACTCTCGCGCACGAAGCCTCGAAATACGGAAGACATTAAGCTTCGACACCCAAATAGATTGTTAGCTCTAAATCTATCTCTAGCATCTAGAAACTAACAGATAACCATCTCTAATGAAGATTTGCGATGTTTATCTCTAACACAACCCAAACCACGCGCATAAAGCAAAAATCAGAGACAATCATCGATAAAGATTTGTAAAGCGGATTTTATACAACTCCATGATCAACAAATATACATAAGATCAAAACAAAAACATATACAAAACCCAACTTATAAGAAATTACAAAGAGATGAGAGAAGAGGAACTAAATGTAACACCCCCTTTCTATACCCCCAAATAATCACATAAATCATTTAGGCACATATATAAAAAAATATAAAAATTCGCCAGAGTACGATTAAAACATGGTATAAAAGAGGCATGTCACATCATACACGCAATTAATACATACAACACCTGCTCATTATATTGATATGCAACAGTGGGGTAACTTGCCACAGAGGAACTTTGTCCTTACACCCACATCTCAATATTTAGAATAAAAGCGGAAACATCTAAAATATTGAAGAACAACACATATGTACATCATCCAGTATGAATCACTAGCTACATCATGTTTATACACAAATTCATCAGCAAGATACATATGCAAATGTATCACAAAAGAATAATATACATCCTAGCTACCCGGTGCTACATATCAGAGCCAACCGACCAAAAGAATGAAGACACGCTTCACAAAAAGACCTCCAGCATACCTACTCTGCAATGCCTCATAGAGCATCATAAAACAGCAGAAGGGTGAGAAATATTATCATAATAACAATCCATACAATTATATATATCTTAACATAAAAATACACATATTCCACATTCTCACCACAATCCATCAAAACTCATCCGTATACATCACAATGTATATATATATATCCCCCAAGCATATTCATCATGCACACTTTCACAATTCTCCATCATTCCATATAAACATACAAAATTATGTTCATTCAACAACACATCATTATAAAGATGATAAATGCAAATCATAGAGACCGACTCACGACTCTATGCAAATGCAATGCGGTACCGACTCAATCATCACTAGTTCACTCAAGAACTCTGCTGGAACCATCGCTCGTTACCGAAGTAACTCCCCGTCGGGCCTACGATGTTCACCCATTGCTCACACCCCACATGGGCACACAATGTTTATGGATCGCTCACACCCCACATGGGCACACGACCCGATCGCTCACACCCCACATGGGCACACGATCCGATTGCTCACACCCCACATGGGCACACAATCATTCGTAATCATCGCTCACACCCCACATGGGCACACGACGTTACGACGGATTCTCATTAGAATCGCACAACACAAGAATGCACATCATGATGCTTCACATGCAAAATGACTCAAAAGACATTCTTGAAATGCATACATATTCACAATATATTCATGCATTCATCTCATACAATCACATACAATCTATATACATTCACATCAATGCACTATTGTATGATTCACATTCAAACACACAGTCAAAACGGTAAAAGTCGCTAAATAGCACTATTCCCGACTTTCCGACATAATTAAATCGGCTAACGATTTTCAAAACATCATAATAAGAAAGTACAGCTCAAAACCTTTCCAACGACACCAAGAATGTAAAAATCGGATACTCGGAACAAAAGTTACGGACGAAATCGAAAACGACATTTTGAAAAATCCCATTTTTACATTCCTCCTGTCCATACGCGTATCACCCATGTCCATACGCGTACGGACAGAACCCATTTCCTTCACAAATTCCTCGTTCCAAATCCCATACGCGTATTGGCCCATGGCTCGCCCCTGTTACGCGTATTGCCAATATTCATACGCGTATTGGCCCAAAAATAAGCCAATGATACGCGTATTGCCTTGGCTCATACGCGTATGGACATGCCCCTTACGCGTATGGCCAGAGCATACCCAGAAAAATTCTGCAGAACGAAGTTCTGCGTTTTCCACTCCCCAATCATCCAAATCTTCACCTAATACTCAGAAAAATGCCAATTTGATGTATAACAATACATACCGATCATGTATGAACAACTATGAACACAATCAACATAAGTTTTAATACATTTGGATCAATTTCTAATCAATTTCTCAAAAATGGGTTATACCCAAAAACTCACAAAATTCATCAACAACAACAACAATTCATACATAATCATATACATTGATAAGATAACAATGTTTCACACCCTTACCCGGATTCCAAGCTTGCTAATTGATTGATCTTGATGAATTTCTAAGTTTTTCCCCTTTCCTCTTCTTTTCTCTTCCTCTTCTTTCCTTCTCTCCTTTTTCTTTCTATCTTTCTCTATTTCTCTCTAATTCTCTTTTCTCCCTCTTTTCTTTCTATTTTCTTTCTATTCTATTTCTTTTCTCTCCTTTTTCCACACAAACACTTAATTCATTTTAATCACACAATTCTAATTCCACAAAATTTCTAACTTATAATTAATTGAGAAAAGACTAAAATACCCTCCATTCTAATTTCCCCGAAAACTCTCGAAAATGGTAAAATAACATTTAACACACCAATTTAACAATTAAAATAAATTATCACCCAATTAAATTAAAAGACTCAAGAATAATGGAATAATCAAAATCGGGGCGTTACAACTCTCCCCCACTTAGAAATTTTCGCCCTCGAAAATAATACCTGATTCAAATAACTCCGGATACGACTCTCGCATCCCACTCTCTAGTTCCCACGTCATATTGCCTTTCGCAGCGCCTCCCCACGCTACTTTCACAAGCGCAATATCCTTGCCTCTTAGTTTCTTAACTTCGCGGCCCAAAATCCTAACCGGTAAAGCTTCCACCGTAAGGTTATCTCTCACTTCAACCTCGTCCATAGGAATAACATGTGACGGATCCGGAACATATTTCCGAAGTTGCGAAACATGGAATACGTCATGCAAATTCGAAAGGTTCGGAGGCAACGCCACACGGTAAGCCACAACACCAACTCGTGAAGTAATCTGATACGGACCAATAAAACGAGAAGTCAACTTCTTCGACTTCAAAGCACGACCCACACCAGTAACTGGTGTAACTCTCAAAAACACATGGTCACCTTCTTGAAACTCAAGATCCTTCCTTCTCTTGTCATGATAGCTCTTTTGTCTACTTTGAGAAGCTTTCATCTTCTCCCGAATAAACTTCACTTTCTCCGTTGTTTGTTGTACCATTTCCGGTCCAACTATCGTCCTCTCGCCGGTTTCATGCCAACACAAAGGTGTTCGACATCTCCGGCCATACAAAGCCTCAAATGGTGCCATACCTATACTCGAATGAAAACTGTTATTGTAAGTGAATTCAATCAACGCCAAATAACCATCCCAAGCACCACCTTGCTCGAGTACACAAGCACGCAATAAATCCTCCAACGATTGAATCGTCCTCTCGGTTTGACCGTCCGTTTGCGGATGATAAGCCGAACTCAATCTTAGCTTAGAACCCAAAGCCTTTTGTAAACTCTCCCAAAACCTCGATGTAAACCTTGGATCTCTATCCGATACAATACTCTTAGGAACTCCATGTAACTTCACAATCACAAGAACATAAATCTCGGCTAACTTCTCCAAAGGATAACTAATATCAATTGGAATAAAGTGGGCAGATTTAGTAAGCCTATCAACAATTACCCAAATAGAATTATGACCTCTTTGCGTATTTGGCAATCCCGTAACAAAATCCATCGATATACTATCCCATTTCCATTCCGGAATATCCAACGGTTGCATAAATCCACTTGGTTTTTGATGTTCCACCTTAGACTTTTGACAAGTTAAGCATGCATACACAAATCGAGCCACATCCCTCTTTAAACCGGACCACCAAAAGATCTTCTTCAAATCTTGATACATCTTATTCGCACCCGGATGAATACTCAAATTACTTCGGTGTCCTTCCTCTAGAATCATCTTTTTCAACTCCGCGTCGTCGGGAATACAAATACGACCACGGAATCTCAAAACTCCATAATTATCAACCTTGAAATCCTCATTCTCATTCAACATCAAATCAACGAACTTCAAGTCCAACTTTTGCTTTTCACTAACCGTTGCAAGAAAATCATTCGTAACATGTAACATACCAAGTCGCACACTCCTCGGCGTCATTTCACAAACCAAACTCAAATCTCTGAAATCTTCCAAAAGTTCCCATTCTTCCATCATCAATGCGGACATATGTAACAACCTCCGACTTAAGGCATCGGCCACCACGTTTGCCTTACCCGGATGGTAATTCAAACCAAAATCATAATCCTTCAAAAGTTCTAGCCACCTCCTTTGTCTCATGTTCAATTCTTTCTGATCAAATAAATATCTTAAGCTTTTGTGATCACTAAAAACTTCAAATCTCGCACCATAAAGATAATGCCTCCATATTTTTAAAACAAACACCACCGCCGCTAACTCCAAGTCATGTGTAGGATAATTCTTTTCATGCACTCTCAATTGTCTAGAAGCATATGCCACAACTTTTCCATCTTGCATCAAAACACCACCTAAACCTGTCAATGAAGCATCACAATACACAACAAATGGTTCATTAGGATTAGGCAAAATCAAGATCGGAGTCGTTGTCAACCTTCTCTTTAACTCATTGAAACTCTCTTCACAATGAATATCCCAAATGAAAGCCTTTCCTTTACAAGTCAATTGCGTTAAAGGAAGTGCCAATTTCGAAAATCCCTCAATAAACCTCCGATAATAACCCGCCAAGCCTAAAAAGCTTCGAATCTCCGTAACTGACCTAGGAGCCTCCCATTGCATCACCGCATCTATCTTGGATGGATCAACACTAATACCACTACCGGAAATAACATGTCCAAGGAAACTTACTTCCGACAACCAAAATTCACACTTCGACAACTTAGCATACAATTGTTTCTCTTTCAAAATTTGCAACACAATTCTCAAATGCTCTTCATGCTCCTCTTGAGACTTAGAGTAAATCAAAATATCATCGATGAACACAACCACAAAACGATCCAACTGTTCATGAAAAATACGATTCATGTATTCCATAAACACACCCGGCGCGTTAGAAACCCCGAATGGCATCACAGAGTATTCGTAATGACCATACCGTGTCCTAAATGCCGTCTTTTGAATATCCTCTCCTTTCACACGAATCTGGTGGTATCCTGATCTCAAATCAATCTTGCTAAAAACATTCGCACCAACCAATTGGTCCATCAAATCATCGATCCTTGGAAGCGGATACTTGTTCTTAATTGTCACCTTGTTCAACTGTCGATAATCAATGCATAACCGCATACTCCCGTCCTTCTTCTTTACCAACAATACCGGAGCACCCCAAGGAGAAACACTTGGCCTTACAAATTTCTTGTCCAACAAGTCATTCAATTGCTTTTTCAATTCTACCAATTCCGATGCCGACATACGATACGGTGCCATTGAAATCGGTCTAGTACCCGGAACTAGATCAATAGAAAATTCAACTTCTCTTTCCGGCGGTACATCCGTAATATCTTCCGAAAACACTTCTGGAAATTCGCACACCACTGTGAACACATCAAGCTCAACTTTACTCTCCACCGACAATGATGCAAACAAACCAAACAATTGAGCTTCGTCCGCTAAAAGTTTCTTCAACTCTTTAGTGGATAGGAAACTCTCAAATTCATCATCTTCCAAAGAAGGAAACCTTACTAACTTGTGATAGCAATCTATATGAACTCGGTTAAATTGCAACCAGTTCATACCCAAGATTACGTCCAATCCCTCCAACGGCAAACATACTAAATCCATAACAAAGTCTTTACCATACATGGTCAAAGGACAACTCATACACACCAAAGATGTAATTACCGACCCTGAAGCAGGAGTCTCAATAACCATTTCAGCACCCATCACAGTTAACGCAAGATTCAAACGCTTCGCGCACTCAGACGAAATAAACGAATGAGTCGCTCCCGTATCAATAACAGCAACTAAAGGTGTACTATTAATAAAGCATGTACCTTTAATCAAACGGTCCGCATTCGTAGTTTGAGTCCCCGCCAATGCAAACACCTTTCCGCCCGCTTGAGCTTGTTTCGGCTTAGTACACTTAGTACTAATGTGACCCACTTCTCCACAATTATAGCACTTCACCATATTTCTTCTACAATCTGTAGCAGCATGCCCAAGACCACCACAATTAGAACATTTCGCTACAGGCTTCCCACACTCAAAAGATTTATGACCTATATCACCACATTTGTAACACCTAACAACACCGGAACCTCCTCCTCTAGACCTCCTATCAAAGCTTCCCCTATGCTTACCCTTATCAATGGGTGTCACATAAGGTCCACTTCTAGCTTGTTGCTTCCCCTTCCTCTCATTCAAACTTTTGTAATGTGTAGAACGAGCCTTACTATCTTCTTCGAAGATTCTACAACATTCCGTCAAATCCGCAAACCTCCTTATCCTTTGATATCCCTCAGCTTGTTTGATCTCAGGACGTAAACCATTCTCATATTTAATACACTTTGAGAACTCAGCAGTAATCGCAGCATAATGAGGATGGAATTGAACCAACTCCACAAATTTAGCAGTATAGTCCACTACAGACATACTACCTTGTTTCAGTTCAAGAAACTCCATCTCCTTCTTTCCCTTCACACTCTCAGGGTAATACTTCCTCAAAAATTCAGTACGAAATAAATTCCAAGTTACCTCTTCATCATCCACCTCAAGAACTTCACGCATACCGACCCACCAATCGTCGGCTTCTTCCTTCAGCATGTGAGACCCAAGCCTCACCTTATTCTCCTCCGCACAGCCCATCACTCTGAAGATTCTTTCAATCTCCTTCAACCACAATTGAGCTCCATCGGGATCAAATCTTCCTTTGAAAACCGGTGGTTGATTCTTCCTGAACTCGTCATTAGCATTCATGTTAGGTGCACCTTGCACCGCCCTAGCCATTGCTTCCAAAGCAGCAGCCATCGCATTGTCATTTCTACCAGCCATCTTCTGATCATTCCCAAAAATGACAACAAGGTTAAACAACAGTTCAACCAACACAACAACAAGACAGACACAACTAACTCAACTCTGGCTCTGATACCACTTAATGTAACACCCCCTTTCTATACCCCCAAATAATCACATAAATCATTTAGGCACATATATAAAAAAATATAAAAATTCGCCAGAGTACGATTAAAACATGGTATAAAAGAGGCATGTCACATCATACACGCAATTAATACATACAACACCTGCTCATTATATTGATATGCAACAGTGGGGTAACTTGCCACAGAGGAACTTTGTCCTTACACCCACATCTCAATATTTAGAATAAAAGCGGAAACATCTAAAATATTGAAGAACAACACATATGTACATCATCCAGTATGAATCACTAGCTACATCATGTTTATACACAAATTCATCAGCAAGATACATATGCAAATGTATCACAAAAGAATAATATACATCCTAGCTACCCGGTGCTACATATCAGAGCCAACCGACCAAAAGAATGAAGACACGCTTCACAAAAAGACCTCCAGCATACCTACTCTGCAATGCCTCATAGAGCATCATAAAACAGCAGAAGGGTGAGAAATATTATCATAATAACAATCCATACAATTATATATATCTTAACATAAAAATACACATATTCCACATTCTCACCACAATCCATCAAAACTCATCCGTATACATCACAATGTATATATATATATCCACCAAGCATATTCATCATGCACACTTTCACAATTCTCCATCATTCCATATAAACATACAAAATTATGTTCATTCAACAACACATCATTATAAAGATGATAAATGCAAATCATAGAGACCGACTCACGACTCTATGCAAATGCAATGCGGTACCGACTCAATCATCACTAGTTCACTCAGGAACTCTGCTGGAACCATCGCTCGTTACCGAAGTAACTCCCCGTCGGGCCTACGATGTTCACCCATTGCTCACACCCCACATGGGCACACAATGTTTATGGATCGCTCACACCCCACATGGGCACACGACCCGATCGCTCACACCCCACATGGGCACACGATCCGATTGCTCACACCCCACATGGGCACACAATCATTCGTAATCATCACTCACACCCCACATGGGCACACGACGTTACGACGGATTCTCATTAGAATCGCACAACACAAGAATGCACATCATGATGCTTCACATGCAAAATGACTCAAAAGACATTCTTGAAATGCATACATATTCACAATATATTCATGCATTCATCTCATACAATCACATACAATCTATATACATTCACATCAATGCACTATTGTATGATTCACATTCAAACACACAGTCAAAACGGTAAAAGTCGCTAAATAGCACTATTCCCGACTTTCCGACATAATTAAATCGGCTAACGATTTTCAAAACATCATAATAAGAAAGTACAGCTCAAAACCTTTCCAACGACACCAAGAATGTAAAAATCGGATACTCGGAACAAAAGTTACGGACGAAATCGAAAACGACATTTTGAAAAATCCCATTTTTACATTCCTCCTGTCCATACGCGTATCACCCATGTCCATACGCGTACGGACAGAACCCATTTCCTTCACAAATTCCTCGTTCCAAATCCCATACGCGTATTGGCCCATGGCTCGCCCCTGTTACGCGTATTGCCAATATTCATACGCGTATTGGCCCAAAAATAAGCCAATGATACGCGTATTGCCTTGGCTCATACGCGTATGGACATGCCCCTTACGCGTATGGCCAGAGCATACCCAGAAAAATTCTGCAGAACGAAGTTCTGCGTTTTCCACTCCCCAATCATCCAAATCTTCACCTAATACTCAGAAAAATGCCAATTTGATGTATAACAATACATACCGATCATGTATGAACAACTATGAACACAATCAACATAAGTTTTAATACATTTGGATCAATTTCTAATCAATTTCTCAAAAATGGGTTATACCCAAAAACTCACAAAATTCATCAACAACAACAACAATTCATACATAATCATATACATTGATAAGATAACAATGTTTCACACCCTTACCCGGATTCCAAGCTTGCTAATTGATTGATCTTGATGAATTTCTAAGTTTTTCCCCTTTCCTCTTCTTTTCTCTTCCTCTTCTTTCCTTCTCTCCTTTTTCTTTCTATCTTTCTCTATTTCTCTCTAATTCTCTTTTCTCCCTCTTTTCTTTCTATTTTCTTTCTATTCTATTTCTTTTCTCTCCTTTTTCCACACAAACACTTAATTCATTTTAATCACACAATTCTAATTCCACAAAATTTCTAACTTATAATTAATTGAGAAAAGACTAAAATACCCTCCATTCTAATTTCCCCGAAAACTCTCGAAAATGGTAAAATAACATTTAACACACCAATTTAACAATTAAAATAAATTATCACCCAATTAAATTAAAAGACTCAAGAATAATGGAATAATCAAAATCGGGGCGTTACACTAAACATTTCTTGGTTTGTCAACACCAATCGACGAGATATTCGACTCTGGATCATCGAAATGCAGGTCTCCATGATGTTTTCTAAGCAAATATACAAAAGAAATGAAGTTTGATGGAGTTGGGAGCAAAAACCCCAAAACCATCCCTAAAAAATGTGTTTTTTTTATTTAATGGCTGTCAAAGTCGCAGACCGCGCTTAGCCCGGTTTTGGGCGCTAAGCGCGCCCTTATTAATGTTAAATCGCCTTAAAACTGCGCTAAGCGCGCTACATGCTGGAATCAGCTCCTTCCTTGGGCTAGTAGCGCGCTAAACGTGCTCGTAGTATGCTTCCTTGGGCTAGGAGCGCGCTAAGCGCGCTCGTAGCATGCTTGAAAATCCAAAGCTTGCTTTCTTCATAACTTTTGAACCGTAATTCCGTTTTTCGCCCGGTTCGAAGCGCTAGAAAGCTTTTTCAATGCTCTATACAACAATGGCAAAATACCACTGCTTGAATACCTACAAAAATGTGATAAAGTCAATTAAACTCAATGATATTTACACAAAAAGTAATATATACACTAAAATGTAAACTATACGCATTTATAAACAAAATAGGGTTTATTCGTATGATATTTAACAAAAAGCAACGATAAGTGCAACAAAACATATATACAAAAATAGCTACAATTTGCACTTATCAACTCTCCCCAACTTACATAATTGTTTGTCCTCAAACAAAGCCAACATCAAAAGGAACAAAAGTGAAATCCAAGAAATCATGCAACAACAAGTTTTTACAAACAAAAACAAATGCAATGGTTAAAATGAAAAACGGTACACATAAAGTAAATACTTACCACTAAACTACAACGATAACTTAATCACGAAACAAATGCTAAATACAAAAGTCATGCCAAACATTCTAAAACAACACAAGTTCAAATGTGAATCACACCTAGTAAAAACAATCATCGGTAGATGAAAAACATAAAATGAGGAATTTTTCACTCACACAACAATCTTGCAAACAAAAGACTAAATTATGCAATCACCCAAAAAATCATGCTAAAAACACAAAAGCAAGAATCAAAAGGACTTTCAAGGTTGTAATGTGGTCGGGTGTACAAACAAGGGGTAATTCCTAAAGCTAATCGAAACAAAAACTTGCCTAAACCTAAGGGAGTGATCAACTCACAAAAGCTCAAGCACCAAAATTTCAATCAAACTTCTTCTCTAAAATCCCAAGTGTTACACCAAACACACATAACTTATTTAGTACATTTATTGTTCTACTCTTTTTGTTTTTCTTTTTCAAAGCTTTTTCCACTTTTTTCTTCCTTTTTCTTTTCTTTTCTTTTTCTCATTTTTTTAACAACCTCATAGCAACCGACAACGTAAGTGATAAAACATTTCTCTCCCCAACTTGAATTCAACCACATCATTGTGTGAATGCTCCCTACTTTCTAAGGCAAGGTAAAAATTCATACAACAACACAAAGTTGAGGGTTCAAGAAAAAAAACAACAATCAAGATCCACACAAAAAATGAATTTGACACTCATAGACAAGAATCAAACTCAAACAACATGGATAATGACCAAAGGCTCAAAGGGTTTACAAACGATCACACACTCACAAGGTGAATTGACTATTTGGCTAAGGTAGTTGTGCTCAAAATGAAACAAGTGCCTTAATCCTTTTCATGCTTTCAAATAATCAACACAAACAAAAGATTAAGCATAATAAAATCCAGTTAAAACAACAATGTTGGTACTCCGAGCATATATGAACAATGGAAGGCTTCCTCACAAAAAGGGTGGGAACTAAAGTGATTCACATACGAACAAGTATATAAAAGAATGAATGGCATAGAAGTTGCAAAAATCCTAAGTATCATGAATATGCTAAAGTCAAGAAAGCGATAAACACATACCTTGAACGTGTACAAAACTTTAAACACTATCATTACCATGCATTCGAAAGTTGAAACACTCAAAATCGGAAAATACACCAAATGCGACTTCAAGCAATCAACAAAAGAATTAGAAAAATTACTAATAATTACTAATATATAAAGCCTTGGTGGTAGTGGGAAGAAGGGGGAACCAAGTGAACAATTAAAAGAATTCACTGGCTCTGCATAGCAGGGTGCGCTAAGCGCGGTTCTACGCGCTAAGCATGCTAGTCCAGAACCAGAAAAAACCATAAAACATGCTTGTTTTACGTCGTAAGCTCGACGCCTATTATTTACAAACCAACACGTCGTTTCGAAAGAGCCAAATGCTTTCACTCCCGCCTTTGCTCTCATCTCTTCGAGCTCTAACCGGAACTACACATCTAACCACACTTTTGGCAAACGTGAAGAAAAACAAATATATACACTATATTCACAATTATGCAAAACATGTAAAATTCACAAATATGGTAAACATATACAAGTATCAATATAAACATGTGAAAATAGACAATATATACGATATCTATAAAACTCAAAAACAAAAAAACTATCGCAATGCGATTCAATAAAAACATCGATCCTAGGCAACAGCGCCATTTTGTTGGTGCGGAATAGCGGCAAGCAACAAAAGTTTTGGAAGTATTTTTCCGGGAATTTATCGTGTCCACAGAGATCGGTGGTACTGAACTGCCGTTCGACATTTTAAATGTTAATGAGTTTGGTTCAAAATGCTTCAAACATAAAAACAGAAAAGTAAATATTAACACAAGAAAATTCATTCGTCAGAGAGAAAAGACTTATCAAGCATGTATATATTTCACTCATCACAAACTTAAACTTACCGACCAGTTATACTCAGCCTACAATACTCCTCAATATCATCAAGCATCGCTCTCAAAAGTGTTCATCTCTGACACACCGAGCTGAGAGAAAAACATCTGTATTACTCTCTTCGTCACTCTCGCGCACGAAGCCTCGAAATATGGAAGACATTAAGCTTCGACACCCAAATAGATTGTTAGATCTAAATCTATCTCTAGCATCCAGAAACTAATAGATAACCATCTCTAATGAAGATTTGCGATGTTTATCTCTAACACAACCCAAACCACGCGCATAAAGCAAAAATCAGAGACAATCATCGATAAAGATTTGTAAAGCGGATTTTATACAACACCATGATCAACAAATATACATAAGATCAAAACAAAAACATATACAAAACCCAACTTATAAGAAATTACAAAGAGATGAGAGAAGAGGAACTAAACATTTCTTGGTTTGTCAACACCAATCGACGAGAGATTCGACTCCGGATCATCCAAATGCAGGTCTCCATGATGTTTTCTAATCAAATCTACAAAAGAAATGAAGTTTGATGGAGTTGGGAGCAAAAACCCCAAAACCATCCCTAAAAAATGTGTTTTTTTTATTTAATGGCTGTCAAAGTCGCAGACCGCGCTTAGCCCGGTTTTGGGCGCTAAGCGCGCCCTTATTAATGTTAAATCGCCTTAAAACCGCGCTAAGCGCGCTACATGCTGGAATCAGCTCCTTCCTTGGGCTAGTAGCGCGCTAAACGTGCTCGTAGTATGCTTCCTTGGGCTAGGAGGGTGCTAAGCGCGCTCGTAGCATGCTTGAAAATCCAAAGCTTGCTTTCTTCATAACTTTTGAACCGTAATTCCGTTTTTCGCCCGGTTCGAAGCGCTAGAAAGCTTATTCAATGCTCTATACAACAATGGCAAAATACCACTGCTTGAATACCTACAAAAATGTGATAAAGTCAATTAAACTCAATGATATTTACACAAAAAGTAATATATACACTAAAATGTAAACTATACGCATTTATAAACAAAATAGGGTTTATTCGTATGATATTTAACAAAAAGCAACGATAAGTGCAACAAAACATATATACAAAAATAGCTACAATTTGCACTTATCAACTCTCCCCAACTTACATAATTGTTTGTCCTCAAACAAAGCCAACATCAAAAGGAACAAAAGTGAAATCCAAGAAATCATGCAACAACAAGTTTTTACGAACAAAAACAAATGCAATGGTTAAAATGAAAAACGGTACACATAAAGTAAATACTTACCACTAAACTACAACGATAACTTAATCACGAAACAAATGCTAAATACAAAAGTCATGCCAAACATTCTAAAACAACACAAGTTCAAATGTGAATCACACCTAGCAAAAACAATCATCGGTAGATGAAAAACATAAAATGAGGAATTTTTCACTCACACAACAATCTTGCAAACAAAAGACTAAATTATGCAATCACCCAAAAAATCATGCTAAAAACACAAAAGCAAGAATCAAAAGGACTTTCAAGGTTGTAATGTGGTCGGGTGTACAAACAAGGGGTAATTCCTAAAGCTAATCGAAACAAAAACTTGCCTAAACCTAAGGGAGTGATCAACTCACAAAAGCTCAAGCACCAAAATTTCAATCAAACTTCTTCTCTAAAATCCCAAGTGTTACACCAAACACACATAACTTATTTAGTACATTTATTGTTCTACTCTTTTTGTTTTTCTTTTTCAAAGCTTTTTCCACTTTTTTCTTCCTTTTTCTTTTCTTTTCTTTTTCTCATTTTTTTAACAACCTCATAGCAACCAACAATGTAAGTGATAAAACATTTCTCTCCCCAACTTGAATTCAACCACATCATTGTGTGAATGCTCCCTACTTTCTAAGGCAAGGTAAAAATTCATACAACAACACAAAGTTGAGGGTTCAAGAAAAAAAACAACAATAAAGATCCACATAAAAAATGAATTTGACACTCATAGACAAGAATCAAACTCAAACAACATGGATAATGACCAAAGGCTCAAAGGGTTTACAAACGATCACACACTCACAAGGTGAATTGACTATTTGGCTAAGGTAGTTGTGCTCAAAATGAAACAAGTGCCTTAATCCTTTTCATGCTTTCAAATAATCAACACAAACAAAAGATTAAGCATAATAAAATCCAGTTAAAACAACAATGTTGGTACTCCGAGCATATATGAACAATGGAAGGCTTCCTCACAAAAAGGGTGGGAACTAAAGTGATTCACATACGAACAAGTATATAAAAGAATGAATGGCATAGAAGTTGCAAAAATCCTAAGTATCATGAATATGCTAAAGTCAAGAAAGCGATAAACACATACCTTGAACGTGTACAAAACTTTAAACACTATCATTACCATGCATTCGAAAGTTGAAACACTCAAAATCGGAAAATACACCAAATGCGACTTCAAGCAATCAACAAAAGAATTAGAAAAATTACTAATAATTACTAATATATAAGGCCTTGGTGGTAGTGGGAAGAAGGGGGAACCAAGTGAACAATTAAAAGAATTCACTGGCTCTGCATAGCAGGGTGCGCTAAGCGCGGTTCTACGCGCTAAGCATGCTAGTCCAGAACCAGAAAAAACCATAAAACATGCTTGTTTTACGTCGTAAGCTCGACGCCTATTATTTACAAACCAACACGTCGTTTCGAAAGAGCCAAATGCTTTCACTCCCGCCTTTGCTCTCATCTCTTCGAGCTCTAACCGGAACTAAACATCTAACCACACTTTTGGCAAACGTGAAGAAAAACAAATATATACACTATATTCACAATTATGCAAAACATGTAAAATTCACAAATATGGTAAACATATACAAGTATCAATATAAACATGTGAAAATAGACAATATATACGATATCTATAAAACTCAAAAACAAAGAAACTATCGCAATACGATTCAATAAAAACATCGATCCCCGGCAACGGCGCCATTTTGTTGGTGCGGAATAGCGGCAAGCAACAAAAGTTTTGGAAGTATTTTTCCAGGAATTTATCGTGTCCACGGAGATCGGTGCTACTGAACTGCCGTTCGACAATTTAAATGTTAATGAGTTTGGTTTAAAATGCTTCAAACATAGAAACAGAAAAGTAAATATTAACACAAGAAAATTCATTCGTCAGAGAGAAAAGACTTATCAAGCATGTATATATTTCACTCATCACAAACTTAAACTTACCGACCAGTTATACTCAGCCTACAATACTCCTCAATATCATCCAGCATCGCTCTCAAAAGTGTTCATCTCTGACACACCGAGCTGAGAGAAAAACATCTGTATTACTCTCTTCGTCACTCTCGCGCACGAAGCCTCGAAATACGGAAGACATTAAGCTTCGACACCCAAATAGATTGTTAGATCTAAATCTATCTCTAGCATCCAGAAACTAATAGATAACCATCTCTAATGAAGATTTGCGATGTTTATCTCTAACACAACCCAAACCACGCGCATAAAGCAAAAATCAGAGACAATCATCGATAAAGATTTGTAAAGCGGATTTTATACAACACCATGATCAACAAATATACATAAGATCAGAACAAAAACATATACAAAACCCAACTTATAAGAAATTACAAAGAGATGAGAGAAGAGGAACTAAACATTTCTTGGTTTGTCAACACCAATCGACGAGAGATTCGACTCCGGATCATCCAAATGCAGGTCTCCATGATGTTTTCTAATCAAATCTACAAAAGAAATGAAGTTTGATGGAGTTGGGAGCAAAAACCCCAAAACCATCCCTAAAAAATGTGTTTTTTTTTTATTTAATGGCTGTCAAAGTCGCAGACCGCGCTTAGCCCGGTTTTGGGCGCTAAGCGCGCCCTTATTAATGTTAAATCGCCTTAAAACCGCGCTAAGCGCGCTACATGCTGGAATCAGCTCCTTCCTTGGGCTAGTAGCGCGCTAAACGTGCTCGTAGTATGCTTCCTTGGGCTAGGAGGGTGCTAAGCGCGCTCGTAGCATGCTTGAAAATCCAAAGCTTGCTTTCTTCATAACTTTTGAACCGTAATTCCGTTTTTCGCCCGGTTCGAAGCGCTATGAAGCTTATTCAATGCTCTATACAACAATGGCAAAATACCACTTCTTGAATACCTACAAAAATGTGATAAAGTCAATTAAACTCAATGATATTTACACAAAAAGTAATATATACACTAAAATGTAAACTATACGCATTTATAAACAAAATAGGGTTTATTCGTATGATATTTAACAAAAAGCAACGATAAGTGCAACAAAACATATATACAAAAATAGCTACAATTTGCACTTATCAACTCTCCCCAACTTACATAATTGTTTGTCCTCAAACAAAGCCAACATCAAAAGGAACAAAAGTGAAATCCAAGAAATCATGCAACAACAAGTTTTTACAAACAAAAACAAATGCAATGGTTCAAATGAAAAACGGTACACATAAAGTAAATACTTACCACTAAACTACAACGATAACATAATCACGAAACAAATGCTAAATACAAAAGTCATGCCAAACA
The DNA here is from genome assembly GCA_022829125.1 of Lathyrus tuberosus. Classification (NCBI taxonomy): domain Eukaryota; kingdom Viridiplantae; phylum Streptophyta; class Magnoliopsida; order Fabales; family Fabaceae; genus Lathyrus; species Lathyrus tuberosus. The sequence continues at coordinate 12,782,012 of JALAZF010000025.1, read as the reverse complement.
TTCTAAAACAACACAAGTTCAAATGTGAATCACACCTAGTAAAAACAATCATCGGTAGATGAAAAACATAAAATGAGGAATTTTTCACTCACACAACAATCTTGCAAACAAAAGACTAAATTATGCAATCACCCAAAATATCATGCTAAAAACACAAAAGCAAGAATCAAAAGGACTTTCAAGGTTGTAATGTGGTCGGGTGTACAAACAAGGGGTAATTCCTAAAGCTAATCGAAACAAAAACTTGCCTAAACCTAAGGGAGTGATCAACTCACAAAAGCTCAAGCACCAAAATTTCAATCAAACTTCTTCTCTAAAATCCCAAGTGTTACACCAAACACACATAACTTATTTAGCACATTTATTGTTCTACTCTTTTTGTTTTTCTTTTTCAAAGCTTTTTCCACTTTTTTCTTCCTTTTTCTTTTCTTTTCTTTTTCTCATTTTTTTTAACAACCTCATAGCAACCAACAACGTAAGTGAGGAAACATTTCTCCCCCCAACTTGAATTCAACCACATCATTGTGTGAATGCTCCCTACTTTCTAAGGCAAGGTAAAAATTCATACAACAACACAAAGTTGAGGGTTCAAGAAAAAAAACAACAATCAAGATCCACACAAAAAATGAATTTGACACTCATAGACAAGAATCAAACTCAAACAACATGGATAATGACCAAAGGCTCAAAGGGTTTACAAACGATCACACACTCACAAGGTGAATTGACTATTTGGCTAAGGTAGTTGTGCTCAAAATGAAACAAGTGCCTTAATCCTTTTCATGCTTTCAAATAATCAACACAAACAAAAGATTAAGCATAATAAAATCCAGTTAAAACAACAATGTTGGTACTGTGAGACAATCCTTTATTTTGGTTTTGTTTTGTATGATTGCAAATTGCGCGTATGATTTGTTGTGCTTCATTCTACATGTGAATATGTGTGATTTTTGCCTTTGCGTTTGTCTTTATTCAATACTAGATGATTGGAATTGATATTCATCTTAAAATGATTGTTAGAAACAATTTTTATAAGGTTTGAATCAAAAGAATTAAATTTGTTCAGTTGGCATCGATCCATACGTGTCTGGTATCGATCCCTGATTTAATGGAAATTCTGTTTTTCAGTTCACCTTCAGTAGGGATCGATTCATGGATTTTGGGATCAATCCCTAACAGTTAAAAACTGTCTGGCATCGATCCATACGTGTCTGGCATCGATCCCTGATTTAATGGAAATTCTGTTTTTCAGTTCACCTTCAGTAGGGATCGATTCATAGATTTTGGGATCAATCCCTAACAGTTAAAAACTGTCTGGCATCGATCCATACGTGTCTGGCATCGATCCCTGATTTAATGGAAATTCTGTTTTTCAGTTCACCTTCAGTAGGGATCGATTCATAGATTTTGGGATCAATCCCTAACAGTTAAAAACTGTCTGGCATCGATCCATACGTGTCTGGCATCGATCCCAAAGTCTGTTTTTCTGCATAATTTTTATTCTAACAGTTCTGTCTTGTTTAGTATAAATACAAAGTGGCAGGTATTGGCTGACATATGAATTCACAAGTGAAAATTGCAAAATACACAAGTCATAGAGGTCTTTGTAGCAGCAATTGATTTGAGCATTAAGAAACCTGAAAGATACTTCGTCTTCATCATCTTCTCAATCTCTTCAATTCAAGAACAATTACACACAATCATTCTTGTTCTTCGGATTGAAGGATCAACGAGATAACGTTCAGTGGTACGATCAACGATCTAGCTGTGGAGTCAGTGGAACGATCAAGGATCTAGCTGGGTTGAAGAGTGAAGGGGGTTTCGAGGAAAAACCTACTGGTTTGTCCTTCAAGAACGGGACTGTTCTTGCGGGTTTGTTAGTCACGATTGCAGAACGGATTCAGCCGCAGCGTAGGGTTTGGAAACGGGGTTGTTTCGCAAACAGGTCGTGGAACCGGTGAATCGTTTGCAAGTCTTGCGGGGAATTCTTGATCCAGCTCTGATCAAGTCGAGGTTCTATACGAGAAGAAGAAGTTCTAGGGATTTAGAATTCTGTCTTGGTATTGTAACCTTTGTAAGAACGAATTCAGCAACTATTGATAAGAAAAGGTCTCAATTTCTTTTGAAATTGAGAGGGAGACGTACCCACACGCGAGGACGACAGTGGGGAACTTCCTTAACAAATCTCTGTGTATCGTATTCTATCTCTATCTCCCTTTACGTTTTCGTTAACTGTTTTGTGATACAAATTGGCGCAGTACGTTTTACGTGTCGTGATACAATAGTGGCAAGAAAACCTTTTATTGAAACATCACTATTGTTTATCATAGAACACATACACGCCAAGTGTTTGACAAAACGGTTTGTTGTGATTTACTCATTGGAATCAGAATTTGTGATAAGTGCATTTAGTGCGAGAAAATTCTGTGTTAACGTTTTCTATCAATCAATTCAAATCCAGCATCATACTTGCGTGTCTGGTCTTTTTGGTAGCGGTTCAGAATAGACGGAAGTCGATTCGGGACCAAAACTTTCCGCTATATTTCAAAAACTCTGTTAAGGTTTTTAAAACCGTATTTTACAAGCGGTGATCTATTCACCCCCCCTCTCGATCACTAGCCACACCGTCTAACAAGTGGTATCAGAGCGCCGGTTCGCTGGTGCTCTGTGGCTGCCTGTAACGATATGGATTCTGAACCAAAGGGGGCGTACAATAGAGCTCCCGTCTTTAACGGAGAAAACTACGGCTACTGGAAAGACTGCATGCGAGTTCATATAAATTCTGTGGATAGGCTAGTATGGACAGCCATTGAGAATGGTCCTTTTCAAATAACCATGACCAATGAGGCTGGCGCCATAGTACCTAAACCAGAAGCTGATTGGACTGAGAAAGATGAGAAAAAGTGGTCGAGTGATTGGAAAGCTCGAAATATACTAATTTCAGCACTTGGTGTTGATGAGTATTATCGAGTATCCCATTGCACGACTGCTAAGGAGATGTGGGACGCTTTAGAAATCGCCCATGAGGGTACTACTGAAGTGAAACAGTCCCGCATTAACACACTTAATCAAGAGTTTGAGCTCTTTCGCATGAAAAATGGAGAATCTATCTCCGACATGCAAAAGAGGTTTACTCATCTTACAAATCGATTAAATGCACTTGGAAAACCTGTTTCCAATGAGGTAGCTACTAACAAAATTCTGAGATGTCTTAGCAGGGAATGGCAACCTAAAGTGACAGCTATCAAGGAAGCCAACGACTTGACGACTCTTACGATTACAACACTTTTTGGAAAGCTGGAAGAACATCAGCAAGCTCTAGAAAGTCTTGAAAAGTATGAGAACAAAAGTAAGAAGGAGAAAGAGAAGAAGAAAGACAAAGAGGGTGAGAAGAAGCCAATTGCTCTTGTGGCCTCTAGCACTAAGTCCTCAAGAAAAGAGCAAAGTGACAATGATTCAAGTAGTGACAAAGATTCGGATGATGAAGAAATGGGACTTTTTGTAAGGAGATACAATAGATTCATTCGAAGGAATGGATACAAGCATTCCGACAAAAACCTCATGAAGTTTAGAAGACAATCTAGTGAGTCAAAACAGGAAGAGAACAAGAGGCATAAAGGTAGAGGATCTTGTTTCAATTGTGGCAAATCTGGACATTACAAAACAGAATGTCCTATGAAGAAAAAGGATAAAGGGAAGGATTCACCTAAACGGTACAGCAAACAAAGGAGAGCTTATATAGCATGGGAAAGCGATAGCGATTCATCAAGCTCACAAAGTTCAAGTGATAGTGATGAAACCGCAAACCTATGTCTTACGGCTCACATCAAAGACCATGCCTACTACAAGAAGAAACAAGAAGAAAAGAAGGTAAAACAAGCCTACTATAATAATGTCTCCTCTATGTCTTTTTCTGAACTGAAAATCGCTTTTGAAAAACTGCATAACGAAGCTGTAGATGCTTTCAAAAGATTATCTTCCGACAAACAAATTTTTTCATTCTTGGAAGGTAAAGTATACAAAGCTGAAAAAGATTTAGAAAGCTTGAAGGCTAGTATTGCAGAAAATTCAAAAGATATTGATGTTAACGGATGTAGTAAAGTTAGGTATTGTGAAGCTTGTCATATTTGGCAACGAGAGGTTAATACTCTTAAAGTCAAATTGGAAAAAGCTTTACAACCCAAGGTGACTTACGCCGTTGATACTAGATTGTTTAAGAAGTCATTGAATCCTCCATATGCAAAATACTCTTTTATTCCAAAGGATTCAATGAACAAAACTAAACAATTGCATCATCATGGTTTATGTCATTATTGTTGTCGTGCTGGCCACACCATTGAGAAATGCAAGTTTAGGAGGTCTCTTGTTCCTAAAGGCATCTATCAATGGAAGCCAAAAGGCAACCATGTTACCACTTACCCCTTTGGACCCAATGAAAATTGGGTACCAACCACTCTCTTTTGATATTGTAGGAAGAGTGCCTTGCATCCGAAGATAGGAGATGGTTCCTAGATAGCGGCTGCTCAAGGCACATGACCGGTGACATATCGCTTTTTATAGACTTCAAAGCAAAGAAAAAGGGATATGTTACTTATGGAGACAATAACAAAGGAGCTATACTTGGCAAAGGTAGTATAGGTAACCCCTCTACCACTACCATTTCTGATGTCAATCTTGTAGAGGGACTTAAACACAATTTGTTAAGCATAAGTCAATTGTGTGACAAGGGTTACAAAGTTTCTTTTACAAAAACTTGTTGCATAATTGAACATGATGAAAATAATGTTGTGTTTAAGGGTGTTAGAGTAAACAATATCTATATGCTTGATCTTTGTGATGTATCTTTAACAAGCACTAAATGTCTAGTTACCTTGAATGATGATTCTTGGCTTTGGCATAGACGTTTAGCGCATGTTAATTTCGATTTGCTTAACAAGGTTGTATCTAAGGATCTAGTAGTCGGTCTTCCAAAAATAAAGTTTTCAAAAGACCACCTATGTGATGCATGCCAAATGGGAAAGCAAACAAGGGTCTCTTTTAAATCCAAAAATGTAATTTCAACTTCACGACCTCTTGAGCTTCTCCATATGGATCTCTTTGGTCCGTCTAGGACAAAGAGCTTAGGTGGAAACTATTATGGTTTTGTAATTGTTGATGACTACTCTAGATTTACTTGGACTATATTCCTTCATAGCAAAGATGAAACTTTTTCTGCTTTTAAGAATTTTGCAAAACTGTCCCAAAATAAAATGAATTCTAAAATAGTTACAATTCGAAGCGATCATGGAGGAGAATTTCAAAACTATCTCTTTGATAAGGACTGTGATAAGTATGGTATTGAGCATAACTTTTCAGCTCCTCGAACTCCACAACAGAATGGCGTTGTGGAGCGCAAAAATCGCGTTTTAGAAGAGCTGGCAAGAACAATGCTAAATGAGGGTGGATTGCCAAAATATTTTTGGGCTGATGCTGTTAGCACAGCCTGTTATGTTCTAAACAGGATTCTAATTCGCCCTATGTTAAATAAAACCCCTTATGAGCTTTTAAAAGGAAGAAAGCCAAACTTATCACATCTTCACGTATTCGGTTGTAAGTGTTTCGTTTTGAATAATGGTAAGGAAAAACTTGGGAAGTTTGATGCAAAAGCGGATGAAGGTATTTTTCTTGGTTATTCACAATCAAGTAAAGCATATAGAGTGTATAATAAGCGTTTACTTACTGTTGAAGAATCTGTCCATGTTTCCTTTGATGAGTCTTATCCGAAAAATGTCGGCAAAGGTATTTCTTTTGATGACGCAGGTGTATCTACAGAAGACATACTCAAGGAAGCTGTTGCGGAAACTGATCAATCCAAGACAGCTCCCATTGAGAAGGAGGAAGATACTAGTCATGAAAAAGATAAGGAAGAAAGGACAGCTGATGTGAATGACCTTCCACCAGCTTGGAAGTCTTCAAAAGACCATCCCATTGACAACATCTTGGGAGACATTTCAAAGGGAGTCATGACTCGTTCTAAGATAAGTAATTTTTGTTCTCACTTCGCCTTTGTTTCACAAGTGGAACCTAAAAATGCCAAAGAAGCCTTGATTGATGAATTTTGGCTAATGGCCATGCAAGAAGAGCTTAATCAATTTAAAAGAAATGACGTTTGGGAACTTGTCCCGCGTCCGCGAGAACATCATATCATAGGTACTAAGTGGGTTTTTAGGAATAAGCTTGATGAAAGTGGAGTGATAACTCGGAACAAGGCACGTTTAGTAGCACAAGGCTATAACCAAGAGGTGGGCATAGACTATGAGGAAACTTATGCTCCAGTTGCTCGCCTTGAGGCTATACGTCTCTTGCTCGCTTATGCGTGTTCTAGAGATTTTAAGCTTTACCAAATGGACGTAAAGAGTGCGTTTCTAAATGGTGTCCTAAATGAAGAGGTATACGTCTCACAACCTCCTGGTTTTGAGAATGCTGAATATCCAGATTATGTTTACAAATTAAAACGAGCTTTGTACGGTCTTAAGCAAGCCCCCCGGGTTTGGTATGAAAGACTTAGCAAATTTCTACTTGATCATGGATATTCAAGAGGTAAAGTGGATACTGTAATACCCCAAAATTTGCTCTTCCCTTTTGGCATCATAGCATGGCATTATCATTTATCATATCATATCCATCTCATTAGCATTGCATTGCATTTAACATAGAAAAATGAAGCATGGCATCCTTCTTACCATCAGGGCATGTGATCAGGTGGAAGGTGGACAATCAAGGGATCATTCAAAGCACAAAAAGGTCAATCAAGTTGGCTCTAGACAAGCCAAGAGGTCTCTCATGTCTCATACTATCTCAATTGATCTTCCAAAACCTCAAGGAAGTGAGATTCAATGGAAGATTGAAGCACTACATCTTTCACTATGCAAGAGATTCAAAAATTGAAGGAAAACCCTCAAAAGAGATAGCTCATTGATTCAAAATCATTCTCAAGTGGCATTTCTCATCATCCTTTAAGAGGATACACAACATACTCTGAGGAATTTGGATTTGGAAGATGTGCAATTTCCTCCTAACCAAAGGGGGTCAAAACTAGGGTTTCCCATTAAATCAGGGAATCTTTGATTTTTTGGACAAAGCTTATTGTCATGGTATTCTACATGTTCTTAAGTGTATATGTGTGGAAGATTGCATCTCAATTGGTTTTAGAAGTGGTTCAATTGGAAGAAAGATCAAGAATCAGAGAAATTGGGGCCAAGACAAATAATCAGAGGAAAAAGTCAACTCTTGAATTTTTGAGGCCAAATTCATGAAATTCATGTTATATGTGTCCAATGTACAAAATTTGATCAAGAAACTCCAAAGGAATCATGAAAAAATCAAGATGTGGAAAGTTGCCATTTTTGGATGAAGTAGGGTTACTAAAAATAGCAAGTTTTGGCCATTTTGCATCAGAGTTTGAACCAAGGCCATTCAAATTTGGAGTACCAAATGAAAATTCCACTCTGCCTCAATGAAAGGCCTTGCTTTGAGCTTCAAATCCATGGGTAGAACATCTCCATTGGATAAAAATTGAGTGAGATACGATTGATCAAAGTTTGAGCAAAGTAGGTTCAAAACTAGGTCATGACCAAGATTTTCAGGGCACGCGCGCAGTCATTTTCTCAAACACTTGGTGGGCCAAATGTATTGATCAATTACTCATGATTAGAGGCTTCAAATGGAAAATCTTTCAACATCAAAATTGTTCCTCTATGTGAGATCTTCAAAGTTGGTGTTTATCAATTTTTCATCTGATCAAAGGTTAAGGAGTTATGATGGCTCAAAGAATGGTCATTGCAACTGAAATTTGACCAGGTCACAACCAGGTCATGCCACAAGTCTGCGCACCCATGTACCAGCTTCTTTTTCCATCTGTTTGAGGTCATTTTTAGACATGTTTGAGACCTCATTCCACTTCAATTTCCAAATCAATATTGTGCTCCAATGCATCCTCTTTCCAATGAACCCATAAACTCCCTAATGCAGCCATTGAGTAGAGAGAAAAACCTCCACAAACTACCCTATGTTGGCATGGATACATTGACAGCATGTTGCATGATTTTGGTTCACACACACCACAAACACTTCTTAACCTCAGCTTTCCTCTTTAAACCAAGCACACATGACATAAAACTCATACACTAGCACGTGCCTTGCATGGAAATAGAAAAAACAAGCTTGCTGAGCAAGTTTCTAATGCAACAGTCCTACCATTCCAAGTCTTACTCTTCATCCTCACCATAACTGTCATGAGATTAACCTCACCATAACCCAGCCTTGATCACTCGCCCCCTAACTAACTTGACTCAGTTAGTTAGGGTGGACTCAGTTAACCACATTGACTCACCTAACTCAACTCATTAAACCCTGATTAGAGCTCACTATAAAAATCACACACTCCAATTTCAGAGTGGAGTTTTGATTATTCTCATTTTTCACTCTCTCTCTCAGTTTCTCTCCACCATCTCTCTCTGCTCAAATCTTCAGTCACCTTCATTTACTTCATCTTCATCATCATCATTGGCACAAGACTGAAGCTCAACTGCATTTATTTTGCACGAATCAAGCTCCATATCAAGAGTGGATCTCTGGTTTTCTTTTGCTTCAAGGATCTGCAAACTTCAGGTCTCAATCACTCCAACTCTATTGCATTGTTTTAGCTTGTTTCTATATGGTTTAAAGCTTATTAGAAGCTGCGTGAGTCCTGGCTAGTTGATAGGCTCTTTAGGAGTTTAGGTGTGATTTTAGGGCAAATTGTTTTGGCTCGGTTTGTGTTATGTGTGCATGATCTACGAGAAATAATGGTGTATTCTTGATCTCCATAGTTTCCTCTTCATTTTGGTATATGAATGATGCATTTCTGGGGAAGTTGAAGTTTGCAGGTGGTGGTGGTTCGCCGGAGAAGATGACCGGAGGTCCTTCTCCGGCCAGTGGGTGAATGTTAGGGTTTAGCACGTTTTAATCCTGTTCGTTCATTTTTCCTCATCGTATGGCTAAGGGCGTGACAGCACATTAAAATGCATGTGCATGTCATGTGCATCATTTCTGAACTCACTTAAGCAATATGTGGTGTGGTACACAGTAGAGAGTGTGGTCATTCGCGTGTGCATGTTGATTGTGATTACTTTGACCACGCATTGACCTTGACTTGATCCATTGGCTGAGAATGAGTCAATTTCTGTTGACTGAAGTGCATGCTTGCTATTGTGTTATGCGCTGAATTGGACCTTATTCAGATTGATAATTACACCCCCCATGTATTGAAGCCCAATGATTTTGAACTGTCCAATTGCTATGTTCATACCCCCCTGCATTTTGCATTTAATTTTCATTTTTATTTCTTTCTACACGTTTGATTTCTGATTTTTAAAAATACCAAAACATATTGGAAAATTCTACAAAAATTCATGTGTATTCTTAAAACATTTAGGAAATTTTTCATGATTTTATTTTCTGATTTTATGACCATTTTGCCCCTGTTCCATTATTTCTTTTGAATTTCCATTTGCATGCATACTTAATGTGACATATGATTTTGTGCATTTTTGTTCTTGATCATAAAAAATGATTTTGATGCCTTTCTTTTTGCATTGTGGTCACAATATGTTGAGGTATGTTTGAGATTTATGATATGATTTTTAAGTCTTTTTTGGATGACTTTTGATGTGTTGCTTTGAGCATGAATGCATGAAACTTCCATGAGACTTTGACCTAATTGTTGAGTGACTTTGGTTCTGATTCATTGCTTGTGGACTTGATATGTTAATGGCATGTGTTTAAGGTGTTTGATTGGTGAAAGTCATAATTTTTGAAGCATGTTTGCTATTTGTTTGAAGCATGAAGTTTAACTTGTTCATTTTGTGAATGCATGCCTCATGTTTGGTTTGCTTGATCATGAAGGCACTTGTGCCATGAGTTGTGGTTTTGTTTGAGGATGTATAGCATGTTAATTGACTTCTGATTGTGACATTTGGGTTTCATCTTTGCATGTTTGATGTTTATCTTGCACCTTAAGTCACTTGTTTCACAAGTATGAACCACATTCACATCACTTCACCTTTTCTTCTTTGCTTCTTGTTGGATTGAGATTTTGTTTGCATGATTTGGTGTGCTCATTTAGGATAGCATTAGGTTGTGTAAATATGAGTTACATTCTGACTTGGAAGCATGTATAGCATTCAATCTCATTTTACTTTGTTTGTCAACTTGTTTGAATTTGATTTGTTCATTATATTTTCTTACTTTACTTGTAAGTGATTGTGCTAACCATGTAGGGGCTTTGGTAAGTTTCAATTGAGTGTGGATAAGGAATCCACATTCAACTTCTATCCTTTCTCTTTTACAATTCCATGTTATGTTTTGTTAAGCACTTATGTGCTTTCTTTTAATAACTCATTACTCTCCCTTTTGAATTACAATTCATCTTCTACTTTGGAAGTGAATTGTTTAATTCTTTCTTTCTTTAGATTTTAGGTTGAAACCTCACAAACCTTTAGGATCACTCCCTTTAATCTTCAATTAGGATTGAGTCTTAGTCCATATAGGTTTTACCTTTTCTCCTCTCTTGAGTCTCTCTTCTCATCTCAAAGAAATACAAAAATATCTAATAAAGGTAGGCATTTATTGCATTTAGGCCTTTCATATAAAGAAAAGATTATAAGGGGTCTTCTCTTATAATCTTAGAATGTGTAGCATGTAGCCCATCTTGGGTCAATGTGTTAAACATTTGATCTTGTATGAGGGACTTAAATGCAATACTTGTTGAAAGTGCAAATAATAAAAAACACTTCTTCATTTCTTAATCAACAAAAACACTTAATAAACACAAGTATGCTAGTGTGTTTGAACCTTGATAATTGGAACTAAGGGTGAGGGTCTTCTTCACTCTTAGTGTGCTTTCTTACCCATTCCATCTTGGAATGTGAGAATGTACACATTCCAATGACTAAGATTCAGATACACTATCATATGCAAACAAATGAAAAAACTCTTAAAAGACAAAAACAAACAATAACGTCTTTCCTTCGGGAATTCTCTTCTCATCTCATTCATTCTTAGCGTACGAACGCGCTTCTACTCGTTCTCTTGCAAGATGGTAACGCACTCGGACCAGCGAGTCTGCAACACCTGAGCTAGAACGTCAGCCGTTCCCTAAAATACAAATAATTCATCCCTAGTGAGGGGAACTACGTCGCTCTGATTCTCATGCTCCCGATGAGATACGTAGGCAGTGGGGTAGGGCCCATGCGAGCACTTCTTTTATTTTCCCTACATTTGTTTCTCTTTCTCTTTCCCTTTCTTTCTTTCAGTTCCTTTTTTCCAGCATTCTTTTCTATCACCCTTTGATCGAGACAAGCAAGCGTGGATCCCATCGGGTACGATGGACGTGAGGGGGTGCTAATACCTTCCTCTCGCGTAACCGACTCCCGAACCCTTTTCTCTTGGTCGTAAGACCATGCTTTTCCTTTCTCTCAGGTTTATGCGGTGTTTCCTTTCCCTCTCATGGGATAAATACACATTGCTGGCGACTCTGTTCGGTGCCACTTTCGCGTTTGTACTTGGATGAAAATCCCGGGAGCGACAGCTGGCGACTCTGCTGGGGATTATTTGACCTATTGCTGGTCCATCCCTAAGCGAGTCAATCCTAGCGCTTGTCTGTTTTTCTTTCATTGGGTGTTTACTGTTGTGCTATATTTACCGTTTTATTGTATGGTTATTTACTGCTTTACTGTACATTACTGTATTTACTGCTTTTTAGCATTACATATCATATTATTACTGTTGTGTTGGACTGTGCTATTTTCCGTTTGGCGGGATGGGATTTCTGAGAGATAAGCCCATTACACAGGCTTGAGTATACACTTAGAATTAGAGTGGAGAGTAGTGGGACCTACGTGCCGTTTGGAGTGCGTTGGGTGTTCACGAAATTCACAGCTAGACGAGGCTATCTTGGGACACGTCGTGGCATACGCATCTTGCGTATTCCAGGATGTAGATCTAGAGAGCTGTCGACTCTAGTGACCGATCATGAGGACCTTAGTGGAAATATCCCTCTTTAGTGGTGACAATGGCAGACCACATTCTGTGGCAAACCCATTCGCACCCGAGGGCCCACTTTGGAACTTGCATAGGATGACCGTTATTTTCTAAGGGGAGTCAGTGGACGACCTCTTTGATTGGCATAGCATTGTATCCTACGGGCTGAATGTGCTATTGCTTCTCAAACCTCCGAAGCTGACAAGCCTTATTTTCTAAGAACCACATGTGAGTATGGGCGGAATGTTTACAGGTTTGCAGGAAACCCAGCCTCCTACCTACCTTATTTGTGATTCTATGATGATTTCAGACATTGTATCCTATGACAGTGATTTAAGTGTTCATCTCAGATATTGCTAGACTCAGTACAGAGACACAGTGTACACAGTTCAATACAGACACCGACACTTGATTACCTGATCACATGCCCTTTTGCATTGCATTACCATATCATAACAGTTATGTTTGTCATTTTCAGGTGCATAATACATTTTTGATTCCAATCCATGGGGTCAACAGAGATCGTCGCCGAGAGAAAGAACAATGTGTCTTACAAGTTTCCAGATCCTGTCTTGGATTCATTGCTCAAAGTTATAGATATGGCTGGTCCGGGTATTCTTGATAGGTTTCAGAAGAGCTACGGGAATTTGGTTGGGATGGTCCGTACAATCACCAAGTATGAACATGATGCTTTGCACACTCTGCTGCAGTTCTACGAGCCTTCGTTGAGGTGCTTTCTTTTTTCAGATTACATTTTGATGCCAACACTGGAAGAATTCTCATTTATTTTGGGAATTCCGATCACGTCGGCAATACCATTCTTCTCTGGTAGTTCTCCCAGCGTAAAAGAAATTGCTGCTGCTTTACAAATGGATCAGGCAGTGATAAAGAGTGGTGTGAGCAGTAAAAATGGAGTTAGCGGATTTCATTTAGAATTTCTGTCTGGACAGGCCCAGGAGGCTGCAAGTGCTAAAAATTGGACGGTTTACAATTCCATTCTGGCTCTCTGCATATATGGCCTAGTTTTCTTTCCCAATCAGCAAGACTTTGTGGATATGCAAGCGACAAGAGTTTTCGTTCTTAAAAATCCAGTCCCTACTTTGTTAGGAGATTTTTATCATTCCGTGCACTATAAGAATGAGAAAAGGAGGGGAGGATCTGTTAGTTGTTGTACTCCACTGCTGAGCCATTGGTTTTTCAAACATTTGCCTCAGACAGGTGCCTTTGTGGAAACCAAAGATGTGGCGAAATGGTCTAAACGATTGATGAGTTTAACTGCTGATAACATTGTATGGTTTGATCACCGGTTGTTGAGAATAGAGCTTGTCACAAGATGCGGAAATTTTCCAAATGTGCCTTTGATTGGCAGAAAAGGAGGGATCAATTATAATCCAGTTTTGGCCATCCGACAGTTTGGGTATGCTTCCAGAGATCCTCCTACAGAGCAAGATGTGGAAGAATCTTTATTCTTTACAGGAACTAAAGATGCGAAGGTGGTAGAAGTAGTGAATGCTTGGAAAGATAAGCACAAAATTGGAAAAGCAGTTTTTGGAAAAGGAGATTGTAGATCTTATCCTGAATATGACAGGTGGATTGAGACGAAAGTAAAGGAATTGCTTTTACCCTTTTCAAGGGGACCTCTTTTATGTGCAGTACAGCCAGAACAACCCACTATGGTGGCTATTGAAGAATGTGAGAAGTGGAAGAAAATGGTCAGAGAGTTGCAGATAGAGAATTCTGGAATGAGCAGATGTCTTCAGAAAGCTCTAGCTGACAACAAAGAGTTGGAAAAGAGAGCCTTGAAAGCGGAAAAAACCTTGGCTGACAAAGAGGAAGATTTTGATGACCGAGCTCGGTACTTTCGGAAACTTACTTTGGGAGCAGATGACACTAGTCAGGCTCACAAGATTACAAAACAGGCTTTAGCCCGAAGCAAGGATTCATTAGCTCAACTTCGTCAAGCTTGGGATGAAGTCAGAATTGAAAATGCCGAGTTAAAGGATCAGTCGAAGACTAAAGACGAGGAGCTTAAAAAGGCACATGAGCAGAGGAGAAAGTATCGGGAAAGTCTCGATAAAAGTCAAGAGCAGTTAGAAGAAGCTAGAGGTGAGCTGAGGAATACCAAGAAAGAGCTTGAAGAAGTCATGATAGAAAGGGAGATACTCAAGACGCAAGCCGGCATAAAGAGGCATAAAGGAGTGTGTGATGACGAAGCTCTGATGCTGCACGTGGGTTCTTTAACTGAAGCTCTTGAGAAAAGGGATGTCTTGATCAAAGAAATGATTGAAAAGCCGAATCACCAGCGTACCCGTATACTTTTTGAGGAGATCAAATACTCGAGTGATAAGCTGAAGGATGTGGAATTGTCAGACTGATGTTCTTTTCCTTATATTTTGTTATTAATGGTTACCATCAGGCTTGTTGATGGATCCATTTTTTCTTTGTATTGCATTTGCGGTTGAACCTTTCTTAAATGTACTTGAATACTTTGTTGAATGAGTATGAGCAGTTTTATTCAGAATTATTCCTTATCAGATAGCTGCACACAAGCACATGACCACAATACGTCTCTTTATATCACGATTTCTGGTCTTCAGATTTCTGTGGTTTGGATTGGAATCAGGGTATAAAGCACCTCGGAAATGACAAACATGGCATTGCATGGCATTGCATATCATTTTGCATTTTGTTACTTGCTTTTCAGGTACTCGTTGCAGGGACTCTAACCTTTATTTGGTTTCAGGCAGTATAGCGGAGAGTCATATTCACCGATATTCGACGCGAAGGAACCAAGTAAGAATCATGGATCAAGTGCAAAGTGATTTGGCGGAAATGAGGGCGCGTATGGACCAGTTCATGACCCTCATGACTGGCATGGCGCAAAATCAGGAGAGACTGAGGCTTCTGGTAGAGCGTCCCGACAATGGGCCCGAAGGTGATCATCATGACAATTCACAGGGACATGGCATTCCTCCTCCCGGTGGCAACCCTCCTCCTGGTGGTAACAATCGGGGTAATGGAAATGGTAGGCAGGCTGGTGTTACTCTTGAAGATACTCTGGAAGACCAATTTACTCTGCTGGATGCTGATGTGGGTAATCAAGGGGATCGAAGGTATGATGAGTTAGCAGAAAAGATCAGGGCCATAGAATGCAAGAACTCTATGGGTATTGATGTTACCAGCTTGGGGCTGGTCTCAGGAGTCAGAATTCCCCCTAAATTCAAACCTCCTACTTTTGATAAGTATCACGGCAATGCGTGTCCCCAAACGCATCTTCAAGCTTACTTTGGGAAGATTTCAGCCCATACGGATGACGAGAAGCTATGGATGCACTATTTTCAGGACAGTCTGGCTGGGGCATCCTTGACCTGGTACATGAAATTGAATAGAGCTGCTGTGAAGAATTGGAAAGATCTGGCAGAAGCGTTCCTGAAGCAATACCAGTATAATATCGACATGGCGCCCAACCGCACCCAATTGCAGGGATTGTCCCAGAATGCCAAGGAGAGTTTCAAAGAATATGCACAGAGGTGGAGGGAAATGGCTGCCCAGGTCCAACCTCCCTTGTCAGACAGAGAAATGGCAGATATGTTCATGGGCACCTTGCAAGGGGCTTATCTTGATAGATTAGCTGCTTGTCCGTCGACTGGATTTGCTGATATTGTGATTGCGGGAGAAAGAATAGAAAGTCTGTTAAAGCTTGGAAAGATCCAGGATGTGAATGGGGCTGGCTCTTCGGGGACGAAGAAACCGTTTGCTAGTAACCAGAAAAGAAGAGAAGGTGATACGAATGCTGTGTTTAGAGGACGAGGCAGAGGGCGTTCTCGAGCTTATTATCAGGTAGATGCTGTGACAATCCCCACACCGTCCGTTCAGAAACAACAACCCCAACAACAAGTTCAACAGCAACAACCTTTTTTCCAGCAAAGGTCTAGACAGAGGGATCGTAAGATGGACCCTCTCCCCATGACTTATGCCGCGCTGTTGCCCCGACTACTCGAGTTAAAGTTGGTAGAACTCCGTACTATGAAAGCTCCGGTTGCTGGAAACCTGCCACCTAACTTCGATGCTAATGCTCGTTGTGAGTTCCACTCAGGTGCTCAGGGGCACTCCATTGAAAAATGCTGGGCTTTCCATCATAAAGTACAAGATTTGATTGATGCTAAAGCCATCAATTTCTCTCCCGCTCCTAATATTACTCAGCATCCCATGCCTGATCATAGTGCATCAAATGTGTACGCTATTGAAGATGGGAGGAGATTGAATTTGGTGTTAGACGTTCATCAAGTGAAAACTTCTTTGTTGGTGGTAAAAGATCGTTTATTGAAGGGACAGGTGTTCCCGGGCTGTAATCAAGATTGCTCTGAGTGTATGAATCAGGAGAACGGCTGTGATAAGTTGAAGATGGGTTTACAGAATCTGATCGATGAAGGATGTCTACAGTTCGACAGAGTCGTGAAAGACACTGATGAGATATCAACCGTGACCATCTATTACACTCCCGCTGAGATTCAAATGCCGGTCAATGCAGTTCCCGTGGCGAGTGTTGCGCCAGAAGGGCCCAGTCCTGTCACTATCACGGTGCCAGGACCAATTCCGTTCACATCCACGAAAGCTATCCCATGGCACTATGGGGCAGATGTATATTACGAAGGTAAAAAGCAGGAAGTTGAGTCGTCAGTCAGCCCAAATATTGATAATGTAGGGGGTGTAGGGGGCTTTACAAGGAGTGGAAGGTTGTTCGCTCCCCAAACCTTGAGAAGTGATAAAGAGGCAGAAGCTGCAGCAAAGGCTAAGGGTAAACAGGTGGTTGAAAGTGCGCCTACACCTGAAGCAGAGACAAAGATTATTTTTGATAAGGAAATGGAAGAATTTATGAAGATAATCAAGAAAAGCGATTATAAGATTGTGGACCAACTGAATCAGACCCCTTCAAAGATTTCAATCTTGTCACTATTGATGTGCTCTGATGCGCACCGGCAGGCGTTGTTGAAAGTGTTGAAGAGTGCATACGTGCCACAAGAAATTACTGTTAATCAGCTCGAGGGCGTAATCTCCAATGTCAATGTTAGCCATGGCTTGGGCTTTACAAGTAGAGATTTGACTGTTGAAGGAAGAAACCATAATAAGGCTTTGCATATCACGATGGAGTGTAAGGGCGCAGTGTTATCTCATGTACTGGTAGACACTGGTTCATCACTCAATGTCTTGCCCAAGAAGGCATTAATGAAGCTGGAAGTTGACGGTTTGATATTAAGGCCTAGTGAATTGGTGGTCAGAGCATTCGATGGAACTAGACGATCTGTGTTTGGTGAGGTGGAATTGCCCGTACAAATTGGACCACAGGTATTCAAATCCACGTTCCATGTAATGGACATACAACCTGCATATAGCTGCCTATTGGGACGCCCTTGGATTCACGGAGCCGGGGCTGTTACTTCTACTCTACATCAAAAGCTGAAGTATGAGTTTGAAGGGCAGGTTGTGACAGTGTGTGGGGAGGAAGACATCTTTGTGAGTCACTTGTCCACGTTCAAGTACATTGAAATGGATGGGGAAATTCATGAGATGCTGTGCCAATCATTTGAAGCAGTCAATATTGACGATGCGCCTGAGTCTTCTTCTGTACCAGTTGGGGCTGGTACCTCCATTTCATCTTACAAACAAGCTGTCGAAGTCGTCAGGGCAGGCAACGCCCAAGGTTGGGGCAGGTTGATAGAGACCCCAATGAAGGAAGACAAATTTGGTATTGGTTATCATCCCTCTCCAACTTCAGATGCGGGGAGCAGGGGACCCATTACTTTCAATAGTGGGGGAATTATCTACATGGACCAGTCTTGTGCAGCCACAGAGGATAGTGTTGACAGTAATTGTGACCTGGACAACTGGGTACGCCCTCGTGCTCCGGAACAACAAGTGCAAAACTGGTCCGTTGAAGAAGTCATCCGGGTTACTCTTCAGACAGAGTAATTTTTCTTTGTTTTTTCTAACCATAATGCATGACAAAATCTTGCGCTCTGCCCAAGGCGTATAGATTCATTTGTAGGGCCACCATGGTTGCATTTGCAATGTTTAATCATTAATAAAGGACGTTTTGCAATCAAATTTTGTTCTCTGTCTTTCAGTTTTTATTTTTGCACAAAAAATATAAAATGGCAATGTTTCATTTTCTTTTGTTTTGCTTAAAAATAAATTCTAAAATAAGGCATGAACCCGTTCATGCAGACTTGATCCTCCGGATACCACTGATAACGATTTTGATATGGCCATGTATGACTTTGACAATCCGATTTATCAAGCCGAAGAAGGGGATGAGAAAGATTGTGAACTTCCTGAAGAACTGGCCAGATTGTTGAAACAAGAGGAAAGGGTCATCCAGCCTCATCAGGAGACTGTAGACATCATCAATATTGGTACCGAGGACGCCAAAAAAGAGATCAGGATTGGTGCCAGCTTGCAAGCAGATGTGAAGCAAACTTTGACGGAAATGTTGCGCGAGTATGTTGACGTCTTCGCCTGGTCGTATCAAGACATGCCGGGGTTGGATACGGATATTGTCGTGCACAGGCTACCATTGAGAGAAGAATGTCCGCCAGTCAAGCAGAAACTTCGTCGGACCCACCCCGACATGGCTTTAAAGATTAAGGAGGAAGTCCAGAAGCAGTGGGACGCTGGTTTTCTTGCTGTGACAAAGTATCCTCCATGGGTAGCCAACATCGTGCCAGTACCGAAGAAAGATGGAAAAGTGAGAATGTGTGTGGATTATCGAGATCTTAATAAAGCTAGCCCGAAAGATGATTTTCCACTACCTCATATTGATGTGCTGGTCGATAATACAGCTCAGTTTTCAGTGTTCTCATTTATGGACGGTTTCTCCGGGTACAACCAGATCAAGATGGCACCTGAAGATATGGAGAAGACCACGTTCATTACTCCGTGGGGTACATATTGTTATAAAGTAATGCCTTTTGGGTTGAAAAACGCAGGGGCAACGTACCAGCGGGCGATGGTGACATTGTTTCACGACTTGATTCATAAGGAGATCGAATGTTATGTAGATGATATGATTGCCAAGTCGAGAACCGAAGAGGAACATCTGACTAACCTGAAAAAGCTGTTTGAAAGGTTGAGAAAGTTCCGTCTGAGATTAAACCCAAACAAGTGCACGTTTGGGGTACGTTCTGGAAAGTTACTGGGTTTCATTGTGAGCGAAAGAGGAATCGAGGTTGATCCTGCCAAGGTGAAAGCAATACAAGAAATGCCTGAACCGAGAACAGAAAAAGAGGTTCGTGGTTTCTTGGGTAGATTGAACTACATTGCAAGGTTCATATCTCACCTAACAGCCACGTGTGAACCAATATTTAAATTGTTACGGAAAGATCAAACGGTCAGGTGGAATGACGATTGCCAATTGGCATTCGATAAGATAAAAGAATACTTGCAGGAACCTCCGATTCTAATGCCTCCAGTTGAAGGGAGACCACTGATAATGTATCTGACAGTGCTTGAAGGATCCATGGGTTGTGTTCTCGGTCAACATGATGAGACAGGTAGGAAGGAGCATGCTATTTACTACCTGAGCAAAAAGTTCAATGATTGTGAGTCCCGATACTCAATGCTTGAAAAGACATGCTGTGCGCTTGCATGGGCCGCTAAGCGATTGAGGCAATATATGGTTAGGCACACGACCTTGTTGATTTCAAAAATGGATCCTATCAAGTACATTTTCGAGAAGCCAGCATTGACAGGCAGAGTTGCACGGTGGCAAATGGTCTTGACAGAGTATGATATTCAGTACACTTCACAAAAGGCCATCAAAGGAAGTATCTTGTCTGACTATCTTGCGCAACAGCCGATTGATGATTACCAACCCATGAAATTTGAATTCCCTGATGAGGACATCATGTTTCTCAAAGCTAAAGACTGCGAGGAACCACTCCCGGAGGAGGGGCCAGACCCTGAATCCAAATGGAGTCTGATGTTTGATGGGGCTGTCAATATGAATGGGTGCGGAGTTGGAGCAGTTCTTATCACGCCGGAAGGTGTTCATATGCCGTTCACTGCCCGAATAACTTTCGGATGCACCAACAATGAAGCAGAGTACGAAGCTTGTATAATGGGTATCGAGGAGGCGGTTAATCTACGGATTAAAACCCTCGATATATTCGGTGATTCAGCTTTGGTAATCAATCAAGTGAAAGGGAGTTGGTACACGCACCAAGCAAATCTAGTGCCGTATAGAGATTATACAAGGAGGTTGCTGACGTTTTTCACAACAGTGAAACTGTACCATATTCCTCGAGATGAGAATAGGTTCGCTGATGCCTTGGCCACTTTGTCTTCCATGATAAAAGTGCAAGGATGGAACCATGTACCTAAGATTGAGGTATCCCGCCTTGACAGACCAGCATTTGTGTTTGCGGTCGATGCAGCGTCTGATGACAAGCCATGGTTTCATGACATTAAGTGTTTCTTGAAAAGTCAAGAGTATCCGCCCGGGGCATCGTCCAAAGACAGGAAGACGTTGAGAAGGTTAGCTGGTAGTTTCTTCCTAAACAAAGATGGCGTGCTGTATAAAAGAAATTTTGACACGGTCCTGCTTAGATGTGTGGATAGACATGAAGCAGACTTGTTGATGATTGAAGTGCACGAAGGCTCTTTCGGTACCCATGCCGGAGGGCAGGCAATGGCTAAAAAGTTGTTAAGGTCGGGATATTATTGGTTGACTATGGAGTCAGATTGTTGCAAATATGCCCGCAAATGCCATAAATGCCAGATCTATGCAGACAGGGTGCATGTGCCTCCGAATCCGTTGAGTATCATGTCGTCGCCTTGGCCGTTTGCCATGTGGGGCATTGATATGATCGGAAAGATTGAGCCTACAGCTTCCAATGGTCATCGTTTCATCTTGGTGGCAATTGATTACTTCACCAAATGGGTTGAAGCCTCATCCTATGCCAATGTTACAAAACAAGTGGTCGCTCGTTTCTTAAAACGGGATATCATTTGCCGATATGGAGTTCCCGAAAGAATCATTACTGATAATGGTTCTAATTTGAATAATAAGATGATGGCTGAGTTATGCCGGGACTTCAAAATCGAACATCACAATTCTTCTCCGTACCGCCCAAAGATGAATGGCGCGGTCGAAGCGGCCAACAAAAATATCAAGAAGATTGTACAGAAGATGGTTGTCACGTACAAAGATTGGCATGAGATGTTACCATTTGCTTTGCATGGGTATCGAACGTCGGTACGCACGTCCACTGGGGCAACCCCATTCTCACTTGTATATGGTATGGAGGCAGTGCTACCGGTTGAAGTAGAGATTCCGTCCCTCAGAGTCATGATGGATGTTAAGCTAGATGAAGCTGAATGGGTACGAGCCAGATTTGATCAGCTGAGCCTTATTGAGGAAAAGCGATTGGCAGCTGTATGCCATGGGCAACTATATCAGCGCAGGATGAAGCAGGCATTTGACCAGAAGGTGCGTCCTCGGGTTTATAAAGTCGGAGATGTGGTACTCAAAAGGATCCTTCCTCCCAATACAGATCACAGGGGCAAATGGACTCCTAATTATGAAGGTCCATTCGTGGTTAAAAAGGTCTTTTCGGGCGGAGCTTTATTGCTTACAACCATGGATGGCGAAGACTTTTCATCCCCTGTCAACTCGGACGTAGTCAAAAAATACTTCGCATGAATAGACCCGCTGGATAATAAAAATAAAAAATCCAGGCAAAAAAAGGGCATCCCGGCGAACCAAAAACAGAATAAGGTTCGGGCAAAAGTTAGGGATATAATTGAAAAAATTGTACACCCGGTAAGTTGAAAACCCGAAAGGGCAACTTAGGCAAAAAAGGGTATCCTGGTGGATCGAAAACCTGAAAGGGCGGTCCACACAAAAGAGGGATTTAAGCGAATGACTACAATTTGAGTTATCTGTACCCATTACCGTTTGAACAACTGACGTTCTGAAGGATAGGAATCGGTCTGATCATTCCTCAGAAGGCAAGGTCGGGGAGTTTTGAAGACATACTGGTCATAACAGAATGGAAACTCAGTGGAATTCCGTTTTCACATTGCCATTAGGATAGTTTCTTTTCTCAATTTTCAGCGATCACCTCTTTCCAGGGATTGCTTCCGGATGTAATTGCCTATTCTGGGCTTTCAGTCAATAAATTGAATTTCAGTAAAAAGCTTTCTATTTTTGTTTTATTGCTTTGTTTGCAAAAACGTCCTAATTTTTGATAAAACATTGCATTTGAAAACATGGCAGCCTTGCAATAACATGCGCAGAAAAAATATTTGAAATTACTTCGAATGTTGAATACTCCCGGATGGTGGGTTCTAGCCACGCAATATTCGGGGCATGTGGGCATATTCTTTTGTTGCAGGTAGCAGGTGCAGATGATTTTAAGCACAAGACCAGCAATAAATCACCCCACGCAAAAGACTGGGGCAATTATGGGTAAGGAGATCGGCGTTCATCGTTCGGTCGACGATTGTTCATAACGGGTCGATATCAGTGAATTAAGTTCAACTGGGTACCGTTGCATCTTATTAAGTCGATTCTCTCATTCAGTACTTCCAACAGCTACAAGCTTTTCTATATCGATAACGGTCACAGGTTCCCCAAAAGAGTGGTCTCGTCGACACCGAAACTGATGGTCATTATCCCCAGCGAAGTCACAAGAGTTGGAAGAGGCTAGATCTTCTGTAAAATCCTCTTAGGACATCCGCTCCGGGGACAAATTGTTGGTTTTCTTAAGCATGGGGCATGTTGTTTCCCCAGCATGAAGTGTTGATCACCCCCAGTAGAATTTGATGGTCATTATCCCCAGCGAAGTCGCAGGAGTTTGAAGAAGCTAAATCTTCTGTAAAATCCTCTTATGACATCCTTTGCGGGGACGAATTGTTGTGTTGTCCAAGCATGGGGCATGATTGTTTCCCCAGCATGAAGTGTTGATCATCCCCAGTAGAGTTTGAGGACAGTTGGTCTTCTGTAAAATCCTCTCAAAAGGCATTCTCCAGCACGAGACGTTTTAAAGCAGTTTCCTCCAGCAGAGTTTGTTATAAACTCGTCATCCCCAACGGAATTGTCTAAAGGAAAGCTCGCCTAACATGGGGCATTGTGGTACTTATCCTAAGCTTGACAGTCATATTCTGCGGCAGACTACTGTGGATTTGCTTTGAGTTTCCCCAAAGGACTCTTTCCTAGCAAATTGCAGGGGAATGTTCTAACCAGGATTTGCATATCCCTGGCAGAGTAGCCCTGATACCCAGCAAGATCGTATCTCTGGTCATGGTATCCCCACAAATGTCAGCATCGAATCTTGTCAGCAATACTCCCCAGCTGAGTTGTCGTTCTCCCCGCAGAGGTTTATAAGATCGGCAGAATCTATTCCTCAACAAGGATGGTACCGCCTTTCCCCAGCTGGGTCAGAAGGTTGATAATCCCTATAAAGGATTTTGGGTTGAATAAATCCCCAAGCAGAGTTTTAATGGCTCATTTCCCAGCAGGACGTCATTAAAAATTCTCATCCCCAGCGGAGTTGCTGTGACCAGAATTCATTCCCCCAAACAGATGGAATAATTCCTGGCAGAGTCATCATTCTCTCATATCTTAAAGTCCAATTTATTTTTGGCAAACTTGGCAATTCGAAGCAGACGGATTGTTCATCCATTCGCCAGCAGAGATATTATCCTCTCAGGAACCTCTAAAGTCAAGTCATTGATCATTGTTCCTCAGCAGAGTCAGCAGAGATGTCTGACACGGATGCAGAGAGTAATACAATTTTGCAAATTCTTAAAGTCCAACAGTGGATTGGCAAAAGTCCGTCTTCGGGTGGCAAAAGTCCAACAGTGGATTGGCAAAAGTCCATCTTCGGGTGGCAAAGCAGCCAAAAGTCCAACAGTGGATTGGCAAAAGTCCATCTTCGGGTGGCAAAGCAGCTAAAAGTCCAACAGTGGATTGGCAAAAGTCCGTCTTCGGGTGGCAAAAGTCCAACAGTGGATTGGCAAAAGTCCATCTTCGGGTGGCAAAGCAGCTAAAAGTCCAACAGTGGATTGGCAAAAGTCCGTCTTCGGGTGGCAAAAGTCCAACAGTGGATTGGCAAAAGTCCGTCTTCGGGTGGCAAAAGTCCAACAGTGGATTGGCGGAAAGTCCATCTAAGGGTGGCAAATTCTAAAAGTCCAACAGTGGATTGGCAAAAGTCCATCTTCGGGTGGCACGAAGCTGCAAAGTCCACCAGTAGTGTGGCAGGCCAGTAGTCGTCTGGAATTGCATAAAAGACATTATTAAAGTCCACCAGTAGTGTGGCAAGCCAGTAGTCGTCTGGCGTCGTTCAAAAGACGTTATCAAAGTCCACCAGCAGTGTGGCAGGCCAGTAGTCGTCTGGCGTCGTTCAAAAGACATTATTAAAGTCCACCAGCAGTGTGGCAAGCCAGTAGTCGTCTGGCGTCGTTCAAAAAGACATTTCCAAAGTCCACCAGTAGTGTGGCAGGCCAGTAGTCGTCTGGAATTGTATAAAAGACAGTATTAAAGTCCACCAGCAGTGTGGCAAGCCAGTAGTCGTCTGGCGTCGTTCAAAAGACAGATCTCTCCGACGTTTCATCGAAGATTCAATCCAGCAGTCTCGTTGGGTTTATATCCCTTTTCTTCTTCATCATCCAGAGCAAATTTTTGGTTATATTTGGTATTCAATCACTATATACCTTGAAAGTCCGAAAGCAATTGCTTTCAGGCATTCAGGTCTACAGCGCTTGAATAGGGGCAGCTGTAATACCCCAAAATTTGCTCTTCCCTTTTGGCATCATAGCATGGCATTATCATTTATCATATCATATCCATCTCATTAGCATTGCATTGCATTTAACATAGAAAAATGAAGCATGGCATCCTTCTTACCATCAGGGCATGTGATCAGGTGGAAGGTGGACAATCAAGGGATCATTCAAAGCACAAAAAGGTCAATCAAGTTGGCTCTAGACAAGCCAAGAGGTCTCTCATGTCTCATACTATCTCAATTGATCTTCCAAAACCTCAAGGAAGTGAGATTCAATGGAAGATTGAAGCACTACATCTTTCACTATGCAAGAGATTCAAAAATTGAAGGAAAACCCTCAAAAGAGATAGCTCATTGATTCAAAATCATTCTCAAGTGGCATTTCTCATCATCCTTTAAGAGGATACACAACATACTCTGAGGAATTTGGATTTGGAAGATGTGCAATTTCCTCCTAACCAAAGGGGGTCAAAACTAGGGTTTCCCATTAAATCAGGGAATCTTTGATTTTTTGGACAAAGCTTGTTGTCATGGTATTCTACATGTTCTTAAGTGTATATGTGTGGAAGATTGCATCTCAATTGGTTTTAGAAGTGGTTCAATTGGAAGAAAGATCAAGAATCAGAGAAATTGGGGCCAAGACAAATAATCAGAGGAAAAAGTCAACTCTTGAATTTTTGAGGCCAAATTCATGAAATTCATGTTATATGTGTCCAATGTACAAAATTTGATCAAGAAACTCCAAAGGAATCATGAAAAAATCAAGATGTGGAAAGTTGCCATTTTTGGATGAAGTAGGGTTACTAAAAATAGCAAGTTTTGGCCATTTTGCATCAGAGTTTGAACCAAGGCCATTCAAATTTGGAGTACCAAATGAAAATTCCACTCTGCCTCAATGAAAGGCCTTGCTTTGAGCTTCAAATCCATGGGTAGAACATCTCCATTGGATAAAAATTGAGTGAGATACGATTGATCAAAGTTTGAGCAAAGTAGGTTCAAAACTAGGTCATGACCAAGATTTTCAGGGCACGCGCGCAGTCATTTTCTCAAACACTTGGTGGGCCAAATGTATTGATCAATTACTCATGATTAGAGGCTTCAAATGGAAAATCTTTCAACATCAAAATTGTTCCTCTATGTGAGATCTTCAAAGTTGGTGTTTATCAATTTTTCATCTGATCAAAGGTTAAGGAGTTATGATGGCTCAAAGAATGGTCATTGCAACTGAAATTTGACCAGGTCACAACCAGGTCATGCCACAAGTCTGCGCACCCATGTACCAGCTTCTTTTTCCATCTGTTTGAGGTCATTTTTAGACATGTTTGAGACCTCATTCCACTTCAATTTCCAAATCAATATTGTGCTCCAATGCATCCTCTTTCCAATGAACCCATAAACTCCCTAATGCAGCCATTGAGTAGAGAGAAAAACCTCCACAAACTACCCTATGTTGGCATGGATACATTGACAGCATGTTGCATGATTTTGGTTCACACACACCACAAACACTTCTTAACCTCAGCTTTCCTCTTTAAACCAAGCACACATGACATAAAACTCATACACTAGCACGTGCCTTGCATGGAAATAGAAAAAACAAGCTTGCTGAGCAAGTTTCTAATGCAACAGTCCTACCATTCCAAGTCTTACTCTTCATCCTCACCATAACTGTCATGAGATTAACCTCACCATAACCCAGCCTTGATCACTCGCCCCCTAACTAACTTGACTCAGTTAGTTAGGGTGGACTCAGTTAACCACATTGACTCACCTAACTCAACTCATTAAACCCTGATTAGAGCTCACTATAAAAATCACACACTCCAATTTCAGAGTGGAGTTTTGATTATTCTCATTTTTCACTCTCTCTCTCAGTTTCTCTCCACCATCTCTCTCTGCTCAAATCTTCAGTCACCTTCATTTACTTCATCTTCATCATCATCATTGGCACAAGACTGAAGCTCAACTGCATTTATTTTGCACGAATCAAGCTCCATATCAAGAGTGGATCTCTGGTTTTCTTTTGCTTCAAGGATCTGCAAACTTCAGGTCTCAATCACTCCAACTCTATTGCATTGTTTTAGCTTGTTTCTATATGGTTTAAAGCTTATTAGAAGCTGCGTGAGTCCTGGCTAGTTGATAGGCTCTTTAGGAGTTTAGGTGTGATTTTAGGGCAAATTGTTTTGGCTCGGTTTGTGTTATGTGTGCATGATCTACGAGAAATAATGGTGTATTCTTGATCTCCATAGTTTCCTCTTCATTTTGGTATATGAATGATGCATTTCTGGGGAAGTTGAAGTTTGCAGGTGGTGGTGGTTCGCCGGAGAAGATGACCGGAGGTCCTTCTCCGGCCAGTGGGTGAATGTTAGGGTTTAGCACGTTTTAATCCTGTTCGTTCATTTTTCCTCATCGTATGGCTAAGGGCGTGACAGCACATTAAAATGCATGTGCATGTCATGTGCATCATTTCTGAACTCACTTAAGCAATATGTGGTGTGGTACACAGTAGAGAGTGTGGTCATTCGCGTGTGCATGTTGATTGTGATTACTTTGACCACGCATTGACCTTGACTTGATCCATTGGCTGAGAATGAGTCAATTTCTGTTGACTGAAGTGCATGCTTGCTATTGTGTTATGCGCTGAATTGGACCTTATTCAGATTGATAATTACACCCCCCATGTATTGAAGCCCAATGATTTTGAACTGTCCAATTGCTATGTTCATACCCCCCTGCATTTTGCATTTAATTTTCATTTTTATTTCTTTCTACACGTTTGATTTCTGATTTTTAAAAATACCAAAACATATTGGAAAATTCTACAAAAATTCATGTGTATTCTTAAAACATTTAGGAAATTTTTCATGATTTTATTTTCTGATTTTATGACCATTTTGCCCCTGTTCCATTATTTCTTTTGAATTTCCATTTGCATGCATACTTAATGTGACATATGATTTTGTGCATTTTTGTTCTTGATCATAAAAAATGATTTTGATGCCTTTCTTTTTGCATTGTGGTCACAATATGTTGAGGTATGTTTGAGATTTATGATATGATTTTTAAGTCTTTTTTGGATGACTTTTGATGTGTTGCTTTGAGCATGAATGCATGAAACTTCCATGAGACTTTGACCTAATTGTTGAGTGACTTTGGTTCTGATTCATTGCTTGTGGACTTGATATGTTAATGGCATGTGTTTAAGGTGTTTGATTGGTGAAAGTCATAATTTTTGAAGCATGTTTGCTATTTGTTTGAAGCATGAAGTTTAACTTGTTCATTTTGTGAATGCATGCCTCATGTTTGGTTTGCTTGATCATGAAGGCACTTGTGCCATGAGTTGTGGTTTTGTTTAAGGATGTATAGCATGTTAATTGACTTCTGATTGTGACATTTGGGTTTCATCTTTGCATGTTTGATGTTTATCTTGCACCTTAAGTCACTTGTTTCACAAGTATGAACCACATTCACATCACTTCACCTTTTCTTCTTTGCTTCTTGTTGGATTGAGATTTTGTTTGCATGATTTGGTGTGCTCATTTAGGATAGCATTAGGTTGTGTAAATATGAGTTACATTCTGACTTGGAAGCATGTATAGCATTCAATCTCATTTTACTTTGTTTGTCAACTTGTTTGAATTTGATTTGTTCATTATATTTTCTTACTTTACTTGTAAGTGATTGTGCTAACCATGTAGGGGCTTTGGTAAGTTTCAATTGAGTGTGGATAAGGAATCCACATTCAACTTCTATCCTTTCTCTTTTACAATTCCATGTTATGTTTTGTTAAGCACTTATGTGCTTTCTTTTAATAACTCATTACTCTCCCTTTTGAATTACAATTCATCTTCTACTTTGGAAGTGAATTGTTTAATTCTTTCTTTCTTTAGATTTTAGGTTGAAACCTCACAAACCTTTAGGATCACTCCCTTTAATCTTCAATTAGGATTGAGTCTTAGTCCATATAGGTTTTACCTTTTCTCCTCTCTTGAGTCTCTCTTCTCATCTCAAAGAAATACAAAAATATCTAATAAAGGTAGGCATTTATTGCATTTAGGCCTTTCATATAAAGAAAAGATTATAAGGGGTCTTCTCTTATAATCTTAGAATGTGTAGCATGTAGCCCATCTTGGGTCAATGTGTTAAACATTTGATCTTGTATGAGGGACTTAAATGCAATACTTGTTGAAAGTGCAAATAATAAAAAACACTTCTTCATTTCTTAATCAACAAAAACACTTAATAAACACAAGTATGCTAGTGTGTTTGAACCTTGATAATTGGAACTAAGGGTGAGGGTCTTCTTCACTCTTAGTGTGCTTTCTTACCCATTCCATCTTGGAATGTGAGAATGTACACATTCCAATGACTAAGATTCAGATACACTATCATATGCAAACAAATGAAAAAACTCTTAAAAGACAAAAACAAACAATAACGTCTTTCCTTCGGGAATTCTCTTCTCATCTCATTCATTCTTAGCGTACGAACGCGCTTCTACTCGTTCTCTTGCAAGATGGTAACGCACTCGGACCAGCGAGTCTGCAACACCTGAGCTAGAACGTCAGCCGTTCCCTAAAATACAAATAATTCATCCCTAGTGAGGGGAACTACGTCGCTCTGATTCTCATGCTCCCGATGAGATACGTAGGCAGTGGGGTAGGGCCCATGCGAGCACTTCTTTTATTTTCCCTACATTTGTTTCTCTTTCTCTTTCCCTTTCTTTCTTTCAGTTCCTTTTTTCCAGCATTCTTTTCTATCACCCTTTGATCGAGACAAGCAAGCGTGGATCCCATCGGGTACGATGGACGTGAGGGGGTGCTAATACCTTCCTCTCGCGTAACCGACTCCCGAACCCTTTTCTCTTGGTCGTAAGACCATGCTTTTCCTTTCTCTCAGGTTTATGCGGTGTTTCCTTTCCCTCTCATGGGATAAATACACATTGCTGGCGACTCTGTTCGGTGCCACTTTCGCGTTTGTACTTGGATGAAAATCCCGGGAGCGACAGATACCACCCTCTTCATTAAGCACAAAGGAAAACACATTCTTTTAGTTCAAGTTTATGTAGACGATATAATTTTTGGTTCAACTAACATACACTTGGTCGAAGAGTTTTCAAAAGTTATGCAGGGTGAATTTGAAATGAGTCTTATGGGGGAGCTTAATTTCTTCCTCGGTCTCCAAATAAAGCAGCTTGATGAGGGAACAGCTGTGAGTCAAACAAAATACTGCAGAGAGCTGCTCAAGCGCTTTGGAATGAACGACTCAAAATCAATAGACACACCTATGCCTACCAACGGATATCTAGATAAAGATGAACACGGTAAGAGTGTAGATGTCAAACAGTATAGAGGTATGATTGGGTCTCTCTTGTATCTTACTGCGTCTAGACCTGACATCATGTTTAGTGTCTGCATGTGTGCACGATATCAATCGAATCCTAAAGAGTCACACTTGAAAGCTGTCAAGCGCATATTTAGATATCTTCATGGAACATCTAAGTATGGGCTCTGGTATTCAAAAGGAAGCGATTGTAGCTTAGTAGGTTACTCCGATTCTGATTTTGCTGGCTGCAAATCAGATAGGAAAAGTACTAGTGGTACATGTCACTTATTTTCAAACTCTCTGGTCAGTTGGCATAGCAAGAAACAGGTGTCTGTCGCATTGTCAACTGCTGAGGCTGAGTACGTTGCAGCCGGTAGCTGTTGCGCTCAGATCTTGTGGCTGAAGCAACAACTACAAGATTTCGATATTCAACTCAAACGCATTCCAATAAAGTGTGACAACACCAGTGCTATAAATCTTACTAAGAATCCTGTTTTACACTCACGCTCTAAACACATAGAGATTAGGCATCACTTTCTTCGCGACCATGTTGAGAAAGAGGACGTTGTGTTTGAGCATGTTGATACTAAGAATCAACTCGCTGATATTTTCACTAAACCACTAGCAACGGAACCTTTCTTTAACATTCGTCGTGAATTATGGATTCTTGATCTTTCTTCATTACTATCTTAAGCTTGTTAGATTCTATTTTTGCCTCACCTTGGTTGATAAGTTGTGTTTTAGAAGTTGTGAGCTTATACTTCACAAAGGCACATCAACAAAGGTAATATCAATCCTCTTTACTACTCTTTGGATCTATGTGTTTGTGTATGTTAGAACAAATTCTCTATGTTCGTTTATGTATATTCTTTTGCATTTATTGTTTGAATATTAATATCTGATTTGAGACCTATTCTTAAGCATCACTTTCATAACATGTTTCATAAGCATTGCATTTCATGTTGCTTGAGTTGTTGTTTCATTTTTCAAATATTCTGACTATATTTGTCTGGCTTATATAATTTTAAATACTTTCCTAGTATTTCAATGCTTATTTCCGTTTGCTTGTTTATGGTTTCCTTGCCCTTTATTGGTCATTCTTTGTGAGTGATTTTATTCTTCTAAGCTTTCTTTCTTTGTGATTGTTAGCTTTGTTATCAATTTATGCTGCGGTTTGCTACTTTGTTCTTCTCTTTGTTGTTTCTTTCCTCTTTTTGATGTTGACAAAGGGGGAGAAGTATAGAAGATGTTGACATGACAGAATGGTATGCACAAACTCAGGGGGAGTATCACACATCAATTTGCCATCATCAAAAAGGGGGAGTTTGTGAGACAATCCTTTATTTTGGTTTTGTTTTGTATGATTGCAAATTGCGCGTATGATTTGTTGTGCTTCATTCTACATGTGAATATGTGTGATTTTTGCCTTTGCGTTTGTCTTTATTCAATACTAGATGATTGGAATTGATATTCATCTTAAAATGATTGTTAGAAACAATTTTTATAAGGTTTGAATCAAAAGAATTAAATTTGTTCAGTTGGCATCGATCCATACGTGTCTGGTATCGATCCCTGATTTAATGGAAATTCTGTTTTTCAGTTCACCTTCAGTAGGGATCGATTCATGGATTTTGGGATCAATCCCTAACAGTTAAAAACTGTCTGGCATCGATCCATACGTGTCTGGCATCGATCCCTGATTTAATGGAAATTCTGTTTTTCAGTTCACCTTCAGTAGGGATCGATTCATAGATTTTGGGATCAATCCCTAACAGTTAAAAACTGTCTGGCATCGATCCATACGTGTCTGGCATCGATCCCTGATTTAATGGAAATTCTGTTTTTCAGTTCACCTTCAGTAGGGATCGATTCATAGATTTTGGGATCAATCCCTAACAGTTAAAAACTGTCTGGCATCGATCCATACGTGTCTGGCATCGATCCCAAAGTCTGTTTTTCTGCATAATTTTTATTCTAACAGTTCTGTCTTGTTTAGTATAAATACAAAGTGGCAGGTATTGGCTGACATATGAATTCACAAGTGAAAATTGCAAAATACACAAGTCATAGAGGTCTTTGTAGCAGCAATTGATTTGAGCATTAAGAAACCTGAAAGATACTTCGTCTTCATCATCTTCTCAATCTCTTCAATTCAAGAACAATTACACACAATCATTCTTGTTCTTCGGATTGAAGGATCAACGAGATAACGTTCAGTGGTACGATCAACGATCTAGCTGTGGAGTCAGTGGAACGATCAAGGATCTAGCTGGGTTGAAGAGTGAAGGGGGTTTCGAGGAAAAACCTACTGGTTTGTCCTTCAAGAACGGGACTGTTCTTGCGGGTTTGTTAGTCACGATTGCAGAACGGATTCAGCCGCAGCGTAGGGTTTGGAAACGGGGTTGTTTCGCAAATAGGTCGTGGAACCGGTGAATCGTTTGCAAGTCTTGCGGGGAATTCTTGATCCAGCTCTGATCAAGTCGAGGTTCTATACGAGAAGAAGAAGTTCTAGGGATTTAGAATTCTGTCTTGGTATTGTAACCTTTGTAAGAACGAATTCAGCAACTATTGATAAGAAAAGGTCTCAATTTCTTTTGAAATTGAGAGGGAGACGTACCCACACGCGAGGACGACAGTGGGGAACTTCCTTAACAAATCTCTGTGTATCGTATTCTATCTCTATCTCCCTTTACGTTTTCGTTAACTGTTTTGTGATACAAATTGGCGCAGTACGTTTTACGTGTCGTGATACAATAGTGGCAAGAAAACCTTTTATTGAAACATCACTATTGTTTATCATAGAACACATACACGCCAAGTGTTTGACAAAACGGTTTGTTGTGATTTACTCATTGGAATCAGAATTTGTGATAAGTGCATTTAGTGCGAGAAAATTCTGTGTTAACGTTTTCTATCAATCAATTCAAATCCAGCATCATACTTGCGTGTCTGGTCTTTTTGGTAGCGGTTCAGAATAGACGGAAGTCGATTCGGGACCAAAACTTTCCGCTATATTTCAAAAACTCTGTTAAGGTTTTTAAAACCGTATTTTACAAGCGGTGATCTATTCACCCCCCCTCTCGATCACTAGCCACACCGTCTAACAGGTACTCCGAGCATATATGAACAATGGAAGGCTTCCTCACAAAAAGGGCGGAAACTAAAGTGATTCACATACGAACAAGTATATAAAAGAATGAATGGCATAGAAGTTGCAAAAAGCCTAAGTATCATGAATATGCTAAAGTCAAGAAAGCGATAAACACATACCTTGAACATGTACAAAACGTTAAACACTATCATTACCACGCATTCGCAAGTTGAAACACTCAAAATCGGAAAAATCACCAAATGCGACTTCAAGCAATCGAGCTAAAATTTGAGTCCAAACAATCAACAAAAGAATTAGAAAAATTACTAATAATTACTAATATATAAAGCCTTGGTGGAAGTGGGAAGAAGAGGGAACCAAGTGTAAAATTAAAAGAATTCATTGGCTCGACATAGCAGGGTGCACTAAGTGTGGTTCTGCGCTCTAAGCGCACTACACCAGAACTAGAAAAACCAGTACAGCAACAAGGTTCTGGTGTAGGCCTCCACTTACCTCCTACACAATCTCACTTACAAAACATACAATGTTTACACATACAAACTTCCTCAAGTTAAACACGACAAGCTTGAGGAAAACAAAACTTAATATAATGAAAAACAATAAAACAACAAAAAATGATAAAACATGCTTATTTTACGTCGTAAGCTCGACGCATATTATTTACAAACCAACACGTTGCTTCGGAAGAGCCAAATGCTTTCACTCCCGCCTTTGCTCTCATCTCTTCCAGCTCTAACCAGAACTACACATCTAACCACACTTTTGGCAAACGTGAAGAGAAATAAATATATACACTATATTCACAATTATGCAAAACATGTAACATTCACAAATATGGTAAACATATATAAGTATCAATATAAACAAGTGAAAATAGACAATATATATGATATCTACAAAACTTAAAAACAAAGAAACTATCGCAATACGATTCAATAAAAACATCGATCCCCGGCAACGGCGCCATTTTGTTGGTGCGGAATAGCGGCAAGCAACAAAAGTTTTGGAAGTATTTTTCCAGGAATTTATCGTGTCCACGGAGATCGGCGCTACTGAACTGCCGTTCGACAATTTAAATGTTAATGAGTTTGGTTTAAAATGCTTCAAACATAGAAACAGAAATGTAAATATTAACACAAGAAAATTCATTCGTTAGAGAGAAAAGACTTATCAAGCATGTATATATTCCACTCATCACAAACTTAAACTTACCGACCAATTATACTCAACCTACAATACTCCTCAATATCATCCAGCATCGCTCTCAAAAGTGTTCATCTCTGACACACTGAGCTGAGAGAAAAACATTTGTATTACTCTCTTCGTCACTCTCGTGCACGAAGCCTCGAAATACGGAAGACATTAAGCTTCGACACCCAAATAGATTGTTAGCTCTAAATCTATCTCTTGCATCCATAAACTAACAGATAATCATCCCTAATGAAGATTTGCGATGTTTATCTCTAACACAACCCAAACCACGCGCATAAAGCAAAAATCAGAGACAATCATCGATAGAGATTTGTAAAGCGGATTTTATACAACATCATGATCAACAAATATACATAAGATCAAAACAAAAACATATACAAAACCCAACATAGAAGAAATTACAAAGAGATGAGAGAAGAGGAACCAAACTTTTCTTTGTTTGCCAACACCAATCGACGAGAGATTCGACTCCGGATCATCCAAATGCAAGCTTCCATGATGTTTTCTAAGCTAATCTACTAAAGAAATGAAGTTTGATGGAGTTGGGAGCACAAACCCCAAAACCTTCCCTAAAAAATGTATTTTTTTTGGTATTTAATGGTTGTCAAAGTCGCAGACCGCGCTTAGCCCGGTTTTGGGCGCTAAGCGCGCCCTTATTAATGTTAAACCACCTTAAAACTGCGCTAAGCCAGCTCTGAGCGTGCTAAGCGCGCTACATGCTGGAATCAGCTCCTTCCTTGGGCTAGGAGCGTGCTAAGAGCGCTCGTAGCATGCTTCCTTGGGCTAGGAGCGCGCTAAGCGCGCTCGTAGCATGCTTGAAAATCTAAAGCTTGCTTTCTTCATAACTTTTGACCCGTAATTCCGTTTTTCGCCCGGTTCAAAGCGCTAGAAAGCTTATTCAATGCTCTATACAACAATGGCAAAATCCCATTGCTTGAATACCTACAAAAATTAGATAAAATCAATTAAACTCAATGATTTTTAAACGAAACGCAATATATACACTAAAATATAAACTATACGCATTTATAAACAAAACAAGGTTTATTCGTATGATATTTAACAAAAAGCAACGATAAGTGGAACAAACCATATATACAAATATAGCTACAATTTGTACTTATAACTTAGTAATGCTATTTCCAATGATAATAGGCAAAAATAAATAACTATGCAATTTTTCGAACACTTAGTGTGCGAAGTGAATTTTCAGAATTTCCTTTGTATTTTTGTTGATATGAAAACCACTTATAATCACAATTGATTATAAGCTAATCAACAATCAAGTTTAAAACAGAAAGATCACAGAAAAATTCTTACGAGTCGATCGATTAATCAATGCTATTCTACAAATTGCGTAACGAAAAACTAAACCGAGTAAAGAGATAATAGAGAGATCGACACGGGGATTTGTTCACACAGTTCCCCACTTTCGTCCTCGTGTGTGGGAACGTCTGCACCTAATTTCCAATGTGGAATTAGGATACTTTCTTACTGTGCAAAAAGTTGATATACAAAAAAAGTTTATTCAACCCCTTTTCTTCTTTTGATCTTGAGTAAGACCAAGACAACAATTGATGCCTATTGACTTGTCAATATTGCTACTCCTTTGTGTTCTTTATCTCCAAAGCTTTCGTGCACAATCAATTGCACCGATTATTCCACAAGACATCAATTCGATTCGTCGTTCTCCGCTACTTCCTTTGTGTTCTTTACCACCAAAGGGTCTTTTGCGTACTTTATCTTTAAAGGCATTCACAACATCGGAATCCTCTTTTGAACGTCTTGCACAAAAATTTTCAAATCTTCACACGATCTTGGAGAATAAACACGCGGTTTTTCTGGATGAAGACCCCTACAAATATCAACCTGATATTCTCGGCTACACAAGAACCGAATCAGACGTTATCAGGCCTTCGCCTAGCTGGCACCCCAACAAAAGATTATTATGTGTGATTTGTCAGTGTGTTGACATAGGATGAAGGTTGAAGATGATGAGCAAATGCAGACTAATTTTATGGTATCACGAGTTTGGAGTGAAGCATGAATGATGTATTTATAGTTTTGGAAAAAAGGTGGCAAGGAGGTAATTTTCGAAGTAAAAAAATTGACAGAATTAACCAACTTAAATAGTATGCGTCGCTCTAAACGATGAATGTTCCGACACATACTGTCAGAAATACCAACATGTGCAGACCTGAAATGACACATGTGCCGACCCAAGAGAAACAGAACCTACGGCCTTATTTAGGACAGTAGATGTGTCGGCCTGAAACACGTATGTGCCGGCACATACAGTTGAAACTTCCAGTATGTGCTAACCTTAAGAAGGTATGTGTTGACCAAAAAAAAAACAGAACCTACAGGCTTAAATAATGACCTACATGTGTCGTCCTGAAATTCAAAGGTGCCAGCACAGGCAGTGCATTTTTGTGCAGAAACTGATTTTCATGATTTTGGACAATTTTGAAGTGGTTTTTGATGATTCCTAAGACCTTTAATACAAGGGTGACATACAAAAACTCAGAGTTGCTATCTAATATACCAAACTGTGAACTAGTTCCAATGTTTTAACATCATGCAAAACATCTCATGGTGAAGTTTCCCTCACATGGATGTGAAGACTCCATTTCTGTATGGTGACCTAGACGAAACGATCCTGGTGCATTAACCTGAAGGGTGTGCAGAAAAGGATAAGGAAGATTATGTGTGCAAACTGAATAGGTCTTTGTATGGCCTGAAACAATCTCCTCGACAGTGGAATAGGACATTCAACAAGTTAATGGAACACATTAGTTTCTCTTGGAGCCAGTTCGACCACTGTGTTTACTTCAGATTTCGACCTGGAAACTCACTTATTATTTTGTTGCTTTATGTGGATGATATTCTCATAGCTAGCAACAGTGTCGAGGATGTGATGGAGGTGAAGGTTGAACTCAGTAAGAAATTCAAAATGAAGGATCTGGGAGCTGCCACCAGGATTCTTGGGATTGACATCCGAAGAGATAGAAAGCACTCGACAAGTTTGGTATGTCGAATTTAAAGCCTGTTATGACTCCAACAAATCCTAAGTTTAAGCTTAGTACTACTCAAAGTCTGAGTACTGAAGCTGACAGAATCTATATGAGTAGCATTCCATATGCTAATGTAGTGGGTTCATTGTTGTATGTTATGGTCTGTACGAGGCCAGACATAGCGTATGGAGTAAGCCTTGTAAGCAGGTATATGGCCAATCCTGGAAAGGTGCACGGGCAAGCTTTGAAGTGGATTCTCAGCTACTTAAATGGGTCTCTAAAAAGAGTCCTGATTTATGGTAGAGTCTATGGTGATGATAGCTAAGTAGAAATTGAAAGGTTTGTTGACTCTGATTATGCAGGTTGTATGGATTCTAGAAAGTTTATTTCTGGATATGTGTTCACGCTGTTCGGCACAACAATTATTTGGAAAGCAACACTTTAGAAGGTTGTTGCATTATCAACCACTGAAGCAGAACATATTGCCCTCACTGAAGCTGTGAAAGAAGCATTGTGGCTTGAAGGTAACGTAAAGGAGCTAAAACTTCAAGGTCGAAGTATCACAGTTAAATGTGATAGTCAAAGTGCAATACACCTGTCGAAGAATTCATCATATCGTGAGCTAACAAAGCACATCGATGTGAGGCTGCACTTCGTCAGAGAGATAATCGATCCTGGTGAAGTCCAGGTGCTGAAGGTTTTGACTGATGATAATGTTGTTGATATGATCACCAAGACGTTGCCAGGTTGCATGTTTTTCCGCTGTATGCAGTTGATAAAGCTGCATGATGAAAGCTAGTTCATTCCCTGTTGTTTATAGAGTTAGATCCAAGGTGCATATTTGTGAGATTTTGGGTCGAACTATAGCTCTGTCGAGGGATAACTTTCATGGGTTTCAACAGGAGACAAGCATAAAGTCGAAGCTGGGTCACATGCTGATGTCAAAGGGTTACATACTATAGTCAGAGCTAGTTCTAGTATGTAATATCGAAATATATTGTTGACTTATTATATCGAATTGGGCCTTGTGTTAAGGATACAATTGTTTAGTTAACTAGTTAGTCTATAAATAGGCTAGATCACCCAGGTTATTGAGTGAGGCCAATTGTGATATTCATTTGTAATCATTTGTAAACCCTTATGAGAAAGTGAATAGAAAACAATTTGCCCTAATCCTTCTTTTTTCTTCTTTATCCTTTCTTCTTTCTCTCTTTGTTATAACAGTTTTCATTGTTCACTCAAGAACTCTGTTTCTCAATCTTTATTTGTTGAAAGGTATCGTTTGTGATCACAACACTAGTCATATGTGATATTACTTCTCTTCCATTGTTAATGGTTTCCCTACAATTAACTCATTGGATAATTATTGGCGCATTATTAATCATGATTGGTCCAAGAGCTGTAGAGTCATAGTTGCAATCATTATTCAAATTATCAATGATACATGGGTTGCTCATAATCAAGTCATGTTCTTGATAGTTTTAATTGAATTGATAGATATAACTTATAACATATTATTTAATGAATGAAAAAATAAATATTAATAAGAACGATGTATCTTGTCGAATTGAAGAGACTTTCGTTTGAGGCGAGTGAGTATGAGAGAATTACTACCCTCATTGTCATCAAGGGTTTTAGAGTATGATAATTGTCTAATGGGGCGACACATAAATAGCTATACGACTGAAGGCAAGGACCTCTCATTAGACATAATTGAATGGTTCACCCATCAAGTTCCATTTAGACACAAAACTCAATTAAGTATTTCATTAATAATTAGTGTTTTACTAGAATTGACCATAATATAATTTATTAATAATTAATTATGTCAATCCACATTTGATTAATCAAACAATTAATTTAACAATCTCCCACTTGGATGACGATAATTAACAATTTAAAATATTAATTTAATATTAAAATATCAATAATGGTAAAAACTTTAATAAATCAAAAGAGAAGTAAGTTTCAACATTGCAGAAATGGTATCTGATAGGAAAAACAAATCATACATGTTAAAGGCTCGCAACTTATATAAATAATAATGAATTTAGAGTAACATATTATGTTAAGAGACATATGTTATTAAGAATGGCCCAAACATATGAATATACTAATGATAAACACCCACTAACCCAAAATATCATAAGACTTACTCATGTGTATAAGTCTGTAGTCAGTAATTTTACTAATGATTTTTCAAATTAAAGGTCATAGAATATCCACATAGGTCTAAGAATAGTAATTAAATATAAGCACACCCTATTACGAGAGTAATTACATTTAATCATAAATACCTTCATAACACAATATCATACTCGATAAGAGTATTGATATTTACTTGTACTTTCATATTATGCCCTATCAAATATGGACTATTGAACATAGAATAACACAATATTATTGTATACTAAAGAATTATTGTGTCTTTTCAATATCGACTTAAACATCAAATTATGATGTTTTCGGAGATTTAGAGAATAATATATAACTCACTATAATAGAAGAAGACTTCTTAGAGTTATTATATATTTTGAAGTCTTCTTAGAATATGTCATATTTTATAATGCGCACGAGAATATATGACAATATGAGAATAATAATCTAAAATTTTTAGATTATATAATTATGTACGCATGCACTCCAACTGATTCAATAAAATAAAGATTTATCAGAGTTCATCAATATTAAATATCCTGATATACAATGGGATAGTAATTTTATTTTTAGCGTAAAACTATACAGAGAAGTGGTTATATAATATATCATCATTAGAGTTTTACAAATTAAACCACATATTTTGCACGTAAATAGAATATATCATTATTTAAATAATTTTACATGAAAGAGTATGATGATCATATAAAAGATTTACCATGTTTTGAGTGGGATTAAATCCATATAATTTTAAATAGAGTATAGGTTTGTATACAATATATTAATAACTCACTCAAAATCAAATGCTGCAATGATGACTACACGCATTTGAGAAAATTTATATGTTTTACGCAACGGAAAAAATGAGACTTTAGTTTATTTAATAATATTGAAGATATAACAAAAGTATTAGTAAATTTTCATCAATAACACAAGACTATAATATTCTCAATATAAGTCTTCATAAAATAACGTTATATTAAATAAATAATATTTGTTTCTCATTTCTAGTATAATTGACATGTTAAAATTTCTCACTTAATAAAGAATAACAGTTAAACTTACATTAAGAGTTTTGATACATATTTAAACAAATATTGAACTATTTTCTCTATCACACAATGATCATGTCAAATAACGTCACGGTGATAGGGTATGTCCATCACTTACATAATTCATAGAGAATTGAAATTTATCATAATAATAAAATATTAAAAATAAATGATTGAATTTAATAAAATATTACATGACTTTAAAAATAGAATTTTTTATTGATTGTTATCTTAAATAATAATATCAACAATATTAAATAAGAAATATATAATGTACAAATATTATGTGACAAAAAATTCAACTACCGATAGGGTACTCAAATCATAATTTATATAATTTAAAATCACAAGTACATTGAATAAATTATATTAAAAATAACACATCGATAGGGTATAATTATTATCAATATAATTTATTTTAAAATTAAAATAAATTTAATTATTTTACCAAACAAAATTTGTACAACTATACTCGTGATAGGTGAGTTACAATCATACAAATTAAGATTGATTATATTTTATAAAAAAAAAATCGTATAATTTGTATCCACGATATATGAGATTAAGATAATGCAAATTAGATTTGTATTTAATTATTCACCATAAAACTCTCAAAATAACAAGATTTCAAATATACTCGTAAGATAAGATTTTTATTTATATATTTATTTAATTATATAACAAGAAATCAATTTATGAAAAAATAGAGTTTTAATTTTAGAATATTATGGAAAATAACAACATTTAATTTATATATAACTGCATAATTTTAATT
The DNA here is from genome assembly GCA_022829125.1 of Lathyrus tuberosus. Taxonomy (NCBI): domain Eukaryota; kingdom Viridiplantae; phylum Streptophyta; class Magnoliopsida; order Fabales; family Fabaceae; genus Lathyrus; species Lathyrus tuberosus. The sequence continues at coordinate 12,740,520 of JALAZF010000025.1, read as the reverse complement.
TTAAAAAATGGAATTGAAGAATATTTTAAGAAATTCTTCCTCACAAGAAATTATATAATAGTCAGGTTCTGGACTGGACCAATGGCTAGAATTGGCCCAGTCCACCTCTGCTCCAGAGCGGCCCAAATTGCCTAAGCCCAATCCACAGAGGGGAAAAAGTGACATTTCTGCCGCTCCAACTGGGCAAGGAACGCAACGTCCCTCCCCGGCTTTAATGCCCGTTACGCACGGCTTCCTCACTGCCCGAACAGCAATGGACAGGTGCCCGGAACTACGTCTATGCCCGACATAATGGCTAATTTTCGGCACCCTGCCCGACATAACGGCTAGTTTGGGCAGTTACCTATTCTTTGGGAAAAACGGTTAGTTCGCCCCAAAAATAGGACCGTTGGCCACGCGCTGGGGGCTCTATATAAACCCTCTCGCTTGAGAGGGTCAGGTATCACATTTTCCACCCTAAGCATACCCTTTGTACTTGCCCCTTTTCTCTGACCCTTTCTTACTTGAGCGTCGGAGTGTCTTGCAGGTACACCCTCTTTTCTCCTCATCAACGGTCCGAACACCCTGCACCCCTGACGACCATCATACGTCCGAGCACCTTGCCATCCGACGACCAGCGTACGTGGATCTGATCGAATACCCGAGATCAGTGGCGCCGTCTGTGGGAACTCCTTGTTCTCCCCTTCTTTCTTTCCTCCTCGGAAACTGAAAGATCAAAACACACTTTCTTTAATCCACCCACCTATGGCCGCTCAGAACTCCGCACAAGGTGCTGATATTACAGTCCTCGTTCCCGTTAACAAGATGGACGTAGACGGAAGATCTCTGTTACTTTCTGATCCCCGTTTCCTTCGAGACGGGGCCCCTGCATCTCCAACTCCTCCTCCCACCGATCAAGGAGGCAAACAGCTACCGTTGGGGGATCGACCAATTCATGGACCTCCCAGCGCTGACCTGGCCGTTGCAGCCCTCCTGGAAGTTGTCAACCGTACAAACCTCCTTATCTTGCAACAAGGAGAAAGGATAGGAGCTCTCGAGGAAGCATCTCTTCCAAGATCCTCTCCTCCCAAGAGGAAACACTAGAGATCAAGAAGCCAGCCACCTAGGCGCGAGGAAGACCATATGACGAGGCGTGAGCCTGAACCACAACGCGTTCGTAAGTGCGACCAGATCTCCCCGCGGGATCAGTCACAACCAAGACACAAGAGAACGAGGCAGGGCAGGCATTCTCCACCAGTCAGACCTCGCGGCCGGCCACGATCACCCTCACCTCGCAGAGACCGCCGCCGCAAGCGCATACAACGGTCACCGTCAACTTCAAGTTCGGACAGCGACGACGAGCCTCGCGGCCCGTTGTCCCGCAGGATCCTGGCCACCCGCCTCCCTAAAGGACTAGAGAAGCCTCCGTCTCTAGGGACTTATGATGGAACCACGGACCCAGACGAGCACATAGAAAACATAGATGCTCTTTTGGACTACAGAGGTGTACGGGGAGCCATCAAATGCCGCCTGTTCCTAACCACGCTCTGGAAGGGAGCAATGACCTGGTACAAACAGCTGCCAGAGGAATCCATCACATCTTGGAGGCAGCTCGAGAGGATTTTCTCCCGCCACTTTACCGCATCACGACGCCATCTAAAGACTGAGGCGTCCCTCGGTGCTGTCGTACAGGGAAGAGATGAGCCTCTTCGAGACTACATTGAGCGGTTCAACAAGGAGGCCGTCCAAGTGCCAACGACCAACGAGATGAAGAAATTCCTGCTCAAGCAGGGATTACGTCCTGGCTCAGACTTCGCGAAAGCGATCGGCCTCGATCCACCGAGGAACCCCAACGCCCTCCTCCACCAAGCCCAGTCGCATATACAGTACGAGGAGAAGGTTGCTGCCCACTCTATCCGGGCTTCCTGACACCAAGAAGGTGCCCGGTCATCCAGAGCTGAAGAGCCCCCGACATCCCGTCGAGGAGATAAAAGACGCGACGATCGGCCTCGCAATGCACGCGAGCACAAGGGACCTTCTGGGCGGTTCCATGACTATACCCCCCTCACTACCTCGAGGGAGAAAATCTTGTCCGAATGTGCCAACTCAGAGTTCAAACAGGCAGAATTCCGTTTCCCCAAACAGCTGTCGGCCAGGTCGGGTGTAGACAAATCCAAGTATTGCCGCTTCCACAAGAGCCACGGCCATACGAAGGAAGAATGCATCCACCTCAGAGATGCCATAGAGATCCTCATTCGCGACGGCAACCTGAAGCAGTTCGTGAAGAAGAAAGAAGCTCCCCGGCAAGAGGCCCAGGAGAGCAAGAAGGTTACAGAAGAGACTCCGCCCTCGGATGACACCAACGTGCAGGTCACCATGTCCATAACTCGGCCAGAGGACTTCCACATCCCTGATAGTCTGCCCGTCTCCACGTACCTCGCTGCTCACAGCCCGTGGGAGGCATTCCCGTCAGCCATGGTCATTTCTGGTGGTGGGTACAACAAAATCACGGTCGACTCAGTCAAGAGGAGATTCGACTAACTGATCAGCAAGAGCTCCAATGAAGTCACTACGCTGGACACCACTCGCAAAGGGTCTGTTCCTATTTACTCTACAAGGAGGAGCTCCTCGACGGATCGCCAAACTCAAGCATTCCGCTGCTTATCCGAGCAAGGATGGCGAACTTCGACATTCGCAGGATACTCGTGGACCAAGGCAGTTCGGTTGATATAATGTATAACCACATGTTCGAAACGCTACAGCTGAATGACTCTCACCTTACTCCATACGTTGGATCCGACCTGCAGGGATTCAACGGAGCGTTGACAAAGCCCCGGGGTTACGTAGAGCTCATCGTAACATTCGGTTCAGGAAAGACAACCCGAGCAATTAACGCACAGTTTCTGGTAATCGATTTCCCGTCACTATACCAGTGCATCTTTGGAAGGCCAACCCTGGCAGAGTTGATTGCAGTGCCTTCCACCGTACATTTCAAGATGAAGTACTACACTTTTGAAGGGATGGTCGCCACCCTCCACGGCGACATCGAAGCTGCCCATCGATGCTTTGAAGCAGCATCAAAAGGACTAAGCACCATCTCAGCAAGGCCGAGGACCTCTGATCGTCCTCCTCTGCCCAGCAGCTCCGAGCAGCCAAAACCACTCCCCCAGGTCGAATCCATCGACTTGGACAGCCGTTTCAGCGAGGAGGATCACGCCAAAAACCTGGCGACTTCGGGTAGCCAGTCCAATAACAGCGGCCATCCCCTACGCCCTATCCCAGATGGCAACTTCGAGATCATTCCGTTCGGAGAAGACCCCCAACGGGGAGTGAAGATCGGAGCAGACCTCCCCGACCTGGCCAAGAGACAACTAAAAGCGTGCCTCCGGGAGAACGCAGACTTGTTCGCATGGAGCGCTGCTGAAATGCCAGGATTGGACCCGTCCGTCGCTTGCCACCAGCTTACAATTGATCCGGCCATCAAGGTCGTTGCCTAGCGTAGAAGGAAACAGTCCTCGGAGAAGACGGAAGCCGCGGAGAAAGCTGTCAAAGACCTTCTAGAAGCTAGGTTTATTTCTGAGGCCAAATACACTACATGGTTCTCAAATGTTGTACTTGTAAGAAAAAATAATGGCAAATAGAGGATGTGCGTTGATTATACCGATGTTAATAAGGCCTGTTCGAAGGACGCCTACCCCCTCCCCAATATAGATAAGCTCGTAGATAACTCCGCAGGTTTTAAACTTTTATCATTCCTCGACGCCTACTCGGGCTATAACCAAATCCTAATGGCCGCGAGCGATAAAATTTACACGGCCTTCATGACCGAATTGGGCAACAATTACTACAACGTAATGCCCTTCAGACTGAAGAATGTCGGCGCTACGTACCAACGAATGATGAACAAAGTCTTCCAAGGACAAATAGGTGATATGCTCAAGGTATACATGGACGACATGATCGTCAAGTCCCACGAGGAACTAGACCACGTCGTCCATCTTCGCAAAATTTTCGATCAAGCGAGAAAGTATTAAATGCGTTTTAACCCAGAGAAGTGCACGTTCGGCGTACGAGCAGGAAAATTCCTTGGCTTCTACCTAACGGAACGAGGAATAGAAGCTAACCCCGACAAGTGTCGGGCATTCTCTGAGTTCCCAATGCCCACGTCTAAGAAAAACATCCAGTCTCTCAACGAGGTACTCACCTCGTTGTCCCGCTTCGTCGCAAAATCCGCCCAACACGCCATTCCTTTCTTCAAGCTCTTGTGAAAAGAAGCAGCGTTTGAATGGACCGAAGAGTGCGAGGCGCCCCTCCTTCACTTGAAGCAAGCTCTGTCGAAACTGCCCGTGTTATCATGGCCAGATACCGGGGAAGTCCTGTTCCTATACCTCGCCGTCACTGCCGAGGCCGTTAGTGCCGTTCTCATTCGCTAGAATCCTGGCGGGAAAAAGCCAGTATACTTCACGAGCAAAGCGTTGCAGGACGCGGAGTTACGATATCAGCAGATAGAGAAGGTAGCATTGGCCCTCGCCAACGCTGCCAGACAACTGAGACACTATTTCTTGGCCCACACGATCGTAGTGAGGACGGATCAGCCCATCAAGCAATTACTGGGCCGACCAGACATGGCCGGTCGAATGCTCAAGTGGTCGTTGGAGTTGTTCGAATTCGACGTCCGGTATGAAAGCAGAAAAGCTCTTAAAGCACAAGCCCTGGCCGACTTCGTGGCGGAAGTAACCTTCTCAGACTCCTCACCCCACATAGCGAACAGGTGGACCATCTACGTGGATGGAGCGTCCAGCTCGAGCGGCAGCGGGGCAGGAGTAATTTTGGAGAACGACGAAGGGACCATAGTCGAGGCTTCTCTCACATTGTCCTTTCCCACGTCGAACAACCAGGCCGAGTATGAGGCCTTCCTCGCAGGGTTGCGCCTAGCCGAAGACCTAGGGGCTGAAGAAATCATCTGCACGGACTCCCAACTCGTAGCCCACCAGATATCCGGGGAATATCAGGCCAAAAAGGACAGTCTCTTTGAATACCTCACCCTGGTCAAGGAAAAAATGTCGAAGTTCAAAACGGTAGAAGTGAGACATGTTCCACGCGAACACAATGTGCGAGCAGACGTCTTATCCAAACTAGCGAGCACCAAGAGGAAAGGCGGAAATAGGTCAGTCATCCAAGACATACTTCCCCGGTCCATCATCGATAAGGGGTCCTCGACCCTACACGTGCACGCGATCGGGGACAGCGACTACTGGATGACGCCCGTGTACAACTACCTCACCAGGGACGAACTTCCGGATGACCCCAAGAAAGCCAGGACCATCAGACGAAGAGCTTGCTCGTACGTCATCCTCGAAAACAAACTCTATCGAAGAGGCTTCTCCATCCCACTACTCAAGTGCATAAAGGAGGAGGTTGTCCCCCACGTATTACGAGAAATCCACGAAGGCATTAGCGCCCAGCACTTGGGAGGAAGGTCCCTTGCCCGCAAGGCCCTCCGGGCAGGGTATTATTGGCCAACCATGCAGCAAGACGCCAAGGAGCATGTGAAGAAATGCGACAAATGCCAATGGCACGGGGATATGCACCTAGCTCCACCCAATGACCTGAAGAGCATGACTTCCCCGTGGCTATTCGCCTGGTGGGGCCTAGACATCCTAGGACCCTTCGTGACGGGGTCCAGCCAAAATAAATACCTGATAGTGGGCGTAGATTATTTCACAAAATGGATAGAAGCAGAAGCCTTAGCAAAGATAACGGCACTTAACATTCTACGCTTCTACAAGCGGAATATCCTTGCCCGTTTTGGGATTCCCTAAGCAATCGTCACGGACAATGGAACACAATTCATGGACAAGAAGTTCCAAGACTTTGTCGTCCATCTCGGAACAAAGCAACACTTCGCTTCTGTAGATCACCCCCAGACCAACGGGCAGGTGGAAGCGACCAACCGCGTCATCCTTCGTGGCCTCAAGCGAAGACTGGATGAAACGAAGAAAGCCTGGGTCGAGGAGCTCCACAGCGTCTTATGGGCATATCGCACTACTCCCCATTCCACCACCGGGGAAACGCCTTTCCGCTTAGCATATGGCATGGAGGCTGTTTTACCCATCGAAATCCACGTACCATCCAGAAGGACCGAATCACCTCTAGACGAGGAAATGAATAACGAAGCGATAAGAGAAGAGCTCGACCTCGTCGAGGAAATACAGACAGGAGCAGCCCTCTGCGAAGCGTCTCTTAAGCAAAAAATAGTAATCAGGCACAACGCCAAAGTCTTACGACGAGAGTTCGACGTGGGCAGCCTTGTCCTACGAAGAAACCACAAGGACTATCGCGAAGGCAAACTAGCAGCCAACTGGGAAGGACTATACAGAGTCCGTGCCAAAACGGGAAATGGTGCATACTTCCTCGAAAACCTTAACGGGGATGCACTCCCTCGACCTTGGAACGCTGAGAAGCTTAAGCAATACTACAGCTAAGGTAGCCGTAGGCTTCCTCGCATCAAAGGACCACCCAACGGTCATCATGCTCGTCCAAGTACAAACGACACATGCACACAAAGTAGAATCCCGCTCAAGTGAATGAGCCAGAACTCTGCTCGTCGGCGGTCCTCAACCAAGCACCGCCTTCGCCCCAAGTACCATGATTGGCAGAACCCAAGCTCGCGATGGGACGTTCACGCCACGACCTCAGGCCTCGATCGCGACCTGAGATCCGCAACCTCGCCAGGACCTTCCCCGGCTAGTCGACCAGTCCCCCGCACTGGCGAATTCAAACACAGTGAGCTTTCTTTCAAAAAGGAAACTCCGCTAACAGGCACACCCTCCTACGGGCAGTCATACATGCACAGCAATAATGTAAAGTACAACAAAAATTGTATAGATAATATTAACCGAGCATTAAATAGAAAGGCCATAAGGGCCAAAGATTGTACATATTACATAAAAAAGGGGGCCATGCCCCCCCAGAATCAAAAAAGATTACAAATTAATCAACGGCACCCAGGCCGAATAAACTACAACAACATCAGAATAAACTAACTCTTCATCCTTCCACATGCTCGGTCGACACGGGCTCAGGTTCCTGCTCCTCCACGGGCTGGTCCTCGGTCTGAATGTCGGGGGTGTCAAGAACAAGGCCTGCGGGCAAGACGATGCGATCATCCTCCACTCGCACAAGGTAGTGGATACCATTGGTCGAAATGTCGAGCCCAGGGTTCACCACCCGCAACTGGGCCACGGCACTTTCGAAGGACTCCACTGCCACAGCGATGTCGTCATCCTCGACCTGCAGAATACTGGCGACCAGCTCAACCCTAGTTTTCAATACTTTTATCTCGTCCGGTTCATCAGCACCCGGGGCACTGGCCGCCATCAGCTCCTTGTTCAACTCCTCTGCAGCCTTCTTCTCCGCCTTCAGCTTGGCGACCTCCTCTTTCAGCTTGGTCGCCTCCTCTTCGGCCTTTTTCCTAGCCTCACGAGCACCCTTGACTTCTTCTTTTAGGGACGCCTCGGAGGCCTGGGCAGTAGTGAGTTCAGCCTCAAGCACGGAGTCCCCTTCCGCATAAACGGCCGCCATTTCCAGCATCCTCACCATGGCAGAGGCATCCTGGGCCACCAGCACCCTCTTGCTCGCTCGGTCCATGCTTCCCAGGTTGAGTGATTCTTCCCGCAGAACGACCAAAGTGTTGCCCTCAAAGAACCTCCGGTCAAGGACGCAAGGGGGGAGCTCAAACTTCCCTTTCTCAGGCGCCCGTGTCAGATCCACGGCATCCGACGACCTTTGCCGCTTCGCTCGCCCAGCCAGAGCCAGTGGGGAGTCCTGGGGAGCTGGAGTGGGAGAAGCAGAGGTCCCCGCCTAGTTTGAACAAGAGGAAGAACACGAGCACCACCAGCAGGACGGGTCTTGGGAGGAGCCGCTCCAGCCTTACCCCTCGCCATGGCGTTCCTCACCACACGATCACGAGCCTGAGGCATCTCACCTGCAAGAATAAAAACAAGCACGTTAGTTACGAGGAAAGAAAATAACACAAACAAAATCTAAGCAACTATGACTACCGAGCAGCTTCTCAGCATCCGCGGGAGTCTTGCACTCCAGCAGTGCCTTCACGTTGATAAACCTGCGCTCAACCCTCTGGCTACCATCCTCCTCGAAGATGGGGTTACCCTTGCTCGTCCAACAGCTCGCGAGACCAAAGGAGTTGACCCAATTCACCAACCTCTCATAAGACACGGCCTCTTGCCCGCGCAGCGCGCTCGGTTCAAAAACGTAAGCGCTGGGCTTCTTTGAGAAGTGGTCAGGTGTCCAGCAGATCGGGAACTTATACACTCTCTCCCCGATATACTTCCCTTCTTCGTTGAGCAGCTCCTCTCCGTTCTCATCACATTCCACCTTCCAGGCGTACACGCTGTCCTGGGCAGCCTCGGACAATGGCTCGACGATGAAGTACCGTCCCTTGAACGTTCGGATGGACTCCGAGAACGGCTTGAACAACTTTTTGAGCTGCTTCAAAGAGACAGATGGGCCTATATTCTGACAAAGATTGAGGATTGTTAACTTGGGAATCAAAGTCAGAAATGAAGAAGTACATGCCTTAGACAGCTTGGCCTTGTGAAAGTCATTCAAAAAATGAAGCACGTCTTCTTTGATCACCTCCAAGTTGTGCTTTAGAAAATTAAAAGAAAAACCGTCAGAGCCCACACCCTTACTCCCATCGCAGCTCCATGCAACCTCCTTGATCTTATTCTCACTAAACACTTCTTCTAAACTATTATTATCTTCTTATGTTAAGCGCTTGAAAGAGATACCATCTGGGACAGGTCTAAAGAAATTGTCCTATTTGAAAAAGTTCTCAAAATGACACTTCACAGCTTCCTTAACCTCTAACACACCTTGTACTCTGCTGCAAGGAGACTCGACAACATTGATGAAATTCCTATCTAACCTTCATAGATTTATGAAAAAAATCTGGTATTATTATCCTCATCCCTAAGCCACAATTGACCAGATTTCTTCCTCAGTAAACTTTCTTTTAGAGCCATGTTTCTTCAAAATTCTTCTGTTGCCTTTGCTCTCCCTTCGACTAAATCAGAACAGATGCCTCCCTGGTTCTGAATAAGTGAGTTGTCTAAATCTTTCAAGTCATTAAATGCAACCCACATGTTTAAATCAATCCAGCCGAAAACCACTTTATTCCACCATTTAAGTTTCTCCTTCATCAACTTTAGTTTCTTTTTAAGTCTGAAATCTCCCATCCTTTCGATCACAAAATTCTTCCATTCCTTAGCAATAAACTCCCCATACTCCTTAGGTTTAATCGAACGGTTATTAAACCTGATAGGTTTGGGACCTCAATTCTCAACATTAGATTTTAGCCAAATAAGACAATGGTCTGAAACGTCCTTTTTCCCTATCTGTTGCCCAGTGATCTTCCAAATTGAAACCAAATTTGCAGACAGTAGATACCGATCTAATCTACTCATAGCATTTCCTTCCCCATTAAACCAAGTAACACGGCCACCTATACAGGGCATATCACAAAGTTCCATATCTTCTATGAAAGCTTTGAACTCCTCCATTTATGACCCTCAATAACTTATCCTAATTCCAATACGTTCCTTTTACCTAAAACAGTGTTGAAGTTTCCCCTCAAACACCACTCTGCATTCAAATTCTTCCTTTTCAATTGAATCAAAGCTTTCCACAAGCTTCTCCTATGCACCATGTTACAAGAAGCATAAATATTGATGAAGTTATAAGTTCTACCTTTCCACTCAGCATTCACACTTGGATGTAGTATTTACTTTGTCTTATTAAATAAAATATAAGACATTAAAATATATAACAAAAAATTAGCAAATTACACACTAAAATATTTTTCAAACAGAATAATAAATGAGTTTTATTGATATGCACTGACAGTGTAAAATAATTTTATACTGTCATCCAATAGAGATTCATATGTCATACCATTAACTTAAAATTTAATGTTTGATGTGGTGAGATACATGATACCGATTAATTAACAATGTAAAATTATACTCATAATAAATTTGGATATGACATATTTTCTATCATTTAAAAAACTATGTCACAATATATATATATAATATATAATATATTCTACGAAAATATTATTTTTATGTGATAACATGAGAATGAATCTGAACCATTAATTTTAAAACAAACAGTGGAGTTTATTTGGTTTTTTTCTCTCTCCACCATTTATTTTATGCTTGGTTTTACTTTTTCAATATTCTGGTATTTGGTCTGAGTGTTGATTTTATTAAGTAGTAGTAGTTACTGACAGCAGGAACACAATCAGTTAGCCATGTTCAGTCCCGGTACTATTTGGTGTTTCTATTTCGCGCTCTCTGTATCTTTGTTCTGTTACTTTGTTACTGGATTGAATAACCATTGTTCTTGCTATGTTGCATTCTTGTTAAAAAAGCTATATTCTGTTGTTTCAGTAAGAGGTTAATTGTATGTCTTATGTGATTAAATTAGTTCGATGATTTAATCACACTTGTGTACTAATTGTTTCTGCAGCTGTCATCAATCTTGCTAAATCTGCTAAATTAATGGTTTGGATTTAGTGTCATTTTATCACTATCCTTCAATATAAAACTGCTTTTGTTAGGTTTAACCGCAAAGCGATTGCTCTTCTACTTTTCGGGTTGCAACTCATTAAAATCTCTCTCGGTTCTAATGGAGAACGCAGCACCCATTGATAGGATCAGCAACTTACAGGATGACTTACTTCTTCACATTCTCTCTTTACTTCCAATCAAACTTGCTTTCTCCACCACAGTTCTCTCCAAGAGGTGGACCCCACTCAGCAAATTACTCACGGCTCTCTACTTCCATGACGAATCCGTTAAAAGCAAAGACGCCTTCTCCCGTTTCTGTAGCTTCGTCGACACAGTCATGGTCTCTGTAGAACTTATCAAAACGTTTCACCTCAACTGTGATTCTAGATATTGGTGGCATCGTAAAAGTTTCAGCATTGGCAGCATCTTCAACAACTGGATCCAAATTTTAAAATTGCATCCTCTAGAGAATCTCCACCTATATTCCAGTATAGTTAATTTCAGTCACACAATCACTTTCCCACCAAAAATTTTCACCTTTTCAACGCTTGTGGTTCTCAAACTCACGAAATTCTGTTTGAAGGGTAATATCTCCGTGGATCTTCCTTTGCTTAAGACCCTTCATTTGAATGATGTTTATTTCAAAAATAGCGAGAATTTCAACAAGCTTCTCTATGGGTGTCCCATTTTGGAAGATTTGATTGCTCACGTGTTCTACTTGAAACCAGAGGAGAGTGACACAGTTAACACAGGGCAGTCAAAGACTTTATCCAAGTTAGTCAGAGCCGATATCTACGATTCTGATGTTCCCTATACAGCAATTTATAATGTCCAGATTTTAAAACTTAGGGTAAGTTACATAATTGATTTTATTTTTTATTTTTTAGGGTTAGTTACAAACTTTATATAAATCACTTCTTCGGTAGCGGTAACACGAAGCTTAAAGACTTTTGCGATTTCAGTTGGTACACGTACATGCCTCAGGCAGTCACACTTGTCGTTAACTTAGATGTTGGTATTCAATTTTGTTTTGATATTGTAATTTGTTTTTGTCTTGTAAACTTTTTTTAGGTGAATATGAAGCTTCCTGCGAAAGATAACAATTCCTATTACAGAAGCTTTCATAACTTAATCCACCTTGAATTGTTCTTACACGGCTATGATCAAAACTTCGAAGATGTAATGGCACTGCTCGAGAATTGCCCCAAACTTCAAATTCTTTCTATTGATAAGGTTTTTAGTGTTTGTGAATTCCTTTTGTTCCATTTTCTTCTTTGTTGTTTCAAAAATCTTATTTTTTGTGTATGTTTTGCAGTGGATAGAACAAGATAGGTTCAAAGTTTGGAAATTCCCAAATTCTGTTCCTAAGTGTATATCTGATCACCTCAAATCATGTACTTTAAATTTTGACGACGAAGTAGTTGACCTTCGAATAGCAACATATATTTTAAGCAACGCGCCATTTTTAGAGGACATGAAAATCACCATATTCAATGGAGTGGTAATAAATGATGTTTTCGAAGAATTAGCCTGGTGTTCAAGCATTTCTCCCAAATGTAAAATTTCAATTTTGGGACAAAACTCCACATCTTTTTCTTTTTTTAAGAGGTCTAGTTTAGGGGGATGAATGTCTATTTGAACCATTTTAATAGTATTTGTTTTTTCACCCCGTTATGTTATCACAAACAATCCTTATGTTCTTATTTTTAGCCCAGTTCTATTGTTTTGTATTTAAATTTTATTGCTTGCTATTTTAGATTTTAAATGATTTTTCATCTCTGCAATATGATCTATCATGCTATCTATCTGCTATACCGTTATGTAACATTTTAGAGAGTCGATGCTATTTGGGATTAACAATGGATTATCTTATCATACCTAGGGTTTAGGGTGATATAAAAACTATAGTTAACTATCTATTAATTACCGTATATCTTCAATACTTAGGAATTTATTTTTATTAGAAAACAAGAAATATTATTCTATTTTATTCTTGAGTAATACTTGTTATAAATGAAGAGATTACAATTTCATATAGAAAAGGAATATTTTAATATATTTTAATAGAAAAATTTAAGAAAGTATCATTATAAAAACAGGAGTAGATATAATTGATAAATAAATAAATAAATGAATAAAATTTGTTTATGACTATGGCAGATTTTGTCAAATAAAATTGAATATGCATGGAGATTACTTCAAGAGAATGAGGTGTTGAGAATCAAGTGTGAGGAAGAAGTTCCACATTGATTAGAAAAGGGAAGATTAAACACTTTATAAGTGGGAGAACCCACACACCTATCACCTTAAGGTTTTAGGTGAGTATGTGATGTGTATCTCATAAAGGTGTGTCCCAAATAAGAAATAACACTTCCCGCATGTGTGGGTAGAAGGTGTTCCGTTGAGTTCAACGGTGATACAAGTGTATGTGGAAAAGAGAGCTTCCACATGAGGGGAAGCATTGTGTATAAACTCACACTTGAGGGGGAGTGTTGAGAATCAAGTGTGAGGAAGAAGTCCCACATTGATTAGAAATGGGAATATTAAACACTTTATAAGTGGGAGAACCCACACACCTATCACCTTAAGGTTTTAGGTGAGTATGTGGTGTGTCTCTCACAAAGGTGTGTCCCTAATAAGAAATGTTCGCTCGTTGACCACATCGATTGTTCCGCCAACAGGAGGTGATATGGTTGAAAAAATTGAGGCATATATACCGAGACTTTCAAAGTGAATCACTAAGAAGCAAAGATAAGAAGATTAGAAAAAAAATCATTATGGTGGAGCTGGTGGGTCATCAAGACTCAAGAGGGTATAGAGGAAGATAGCTTCTCTAAATAAGTTTTATGTAAACTATGATATGGTAATAAAATTGCATTATGGATAGGTTGTGCTTCTTTAGCTTCTCAATTTCCTGCTTTGTTTGATAGAGCATTAAGCCATGATGGAAAAGTTGTAGATAATCGTCATTAGAGGGAAGGGGGTATTGGGAATGGAACTTGCAGTTTACAGGTGTAGTTGAAGATAAAGATAGAGAAAAACTTGAAGACAATTCTAAAAGATATTCAACCTAATAGTTGGAAATATGATGAGTTTGTGTGGACAGGCGGTGCATATAAGGTCTTTTTTGTACACGTTGGTTACAAAATGTTGATACAGAGAGATTCACTTGAACTAATGTGGGAAGCTAAAGTTTCTTCGAAGATCAAGGTATTTTTTTGGAGACTCATGCTAGATAGATTGCCGATTAAAGTACAAGTCATAAAATGGTGCCTAACGTCAATATGTCTGCATCTTTTACTTTTTCTACCTTTTTGAATTAGTATATTCTCAGGGAGAGTAGGGTATACTTTTTATTTAACTTAGGGGGAGTTTAATCACTCCAAAACATACTTGTTTTCTTTTCTCTACCACCTCCTCTAAGAGATGCATTGTCATCATCAAAAGGTGCGAGAATGTGAATCTATGTGCTTGTAAGTAATGAAGATCAGTATCTGAAGTTTTGATGGTGACAAAGCATGGTAAGAGCTTTCAATTCTGATGACAACCAAAGAATCTTATAACTCAGCAAAGGACTCAAGAACAAAGTTCCTGATCTAGTATGATCAGACTGGATCGTTGTGGCCTTCATTGTAGGGCAGAGATGATGATGTAGGAGAGAAGGGGTGTACCTGCAAGGTACTCTGATGGCAAAGTAAGTTTGGGCTAGAGAGAAAGCAAGTACAAAGCTTTTAGGAAAGATTTATAGTATTGAATAGTGATCAAACCTGACCCTCTCAAGAGAGAGGGTATTTATAAAAGCAACCCCCAGCGCAGGGCCAAGGTCTCCCATGTGATCGAATTATCTGGTCGACCAATGGGAGACTACCAGGTGGAGGGTCAAGTGTGTGACCCTTTGACCTGGTCTAACTGTTTCCGTGAGATCCGGGGAGGCTGTTGGTCGCGTGAATTGTCAAGCGCGTGAAGTGGACGTCCCCAACGGTGATATTGTGCCCAACGGCTATGTTCTGCCCAACGGCTAGATTGTGCCCAACGACTAGATTGGCTGAATCCAATTATTGGGCCTTGCCAACAGCTGGATTGGATTTGGCCTTACCCTACTGTGGGTCAAGCGCTTGCCCAGTCCAAAACAGGAGCCCCTCAAGTCTTTGCTCTGAGGAAGAGTGATGACTTGAGATAGCCTTGTAGACTGTCGCATTTGCATGACAATGTTCGGAGACAGGTCCTTCGTCTATTCCATGGTTAGCGTGGTCGACACTTGGTGCTTATCAGCCCGACAACCCTTCTGTATGCGAGGACATGCCCGTGAAAATGGCATTTTTATGTCGACCAGGGTTTATAAAGGTGCCCGCAAAAATGGCGTCTTTATGTCGATCATCCCTTAAGAGGACATGACTCGTGCATACTGTCGAGGAAGATATACCCGCGGGGGACCGAAGAAGACTTGGGGAATGCAACTCTTAGCTTTAGGAATGCCAAACGAAGATTCTCTTCTGACACGTGGTGGTGCATTTAATTTCTGTCAGACCTAGGGGTCTAGGCTATGATGGCCTTTGCACTTCCCCAAGCGAGCAACTTCTTATAAAAAAGGGAAGCGAGGATTCATTTGCACACTTCACGCAAATTTCTCTCCTCAACTCCTTTTGCTCTGAACTCGTATTTTTGCCGGAGTTTTTCTGTCGTCGTCTATCTTCATCGTCCACGCCGAGATCTTCATCTTCAACCTCTGAAACCAAATAAATTCTTTAGCTTTCTTTGTTATTTCTATGGTGTTCTTCGTTTTCTGGAAATCAACATGAATTTTTCGGTGATTCATGAACTTTCTGGTTGAATGTTTATGTGTTCTTTGATGAACACATGAATTTTATAGAAAATTCATGAAGAACATGAAGAACATGGAGAACATAGGATGAATGTCTTTGAATGTAGCGTAGGACTGTGTAGATCTTCCTAGATTTCTGGTTAGGATTAGCATTAAGTTTGTAGTCGGGCATTAGGCCCCCTTGACGCAAAAATTGATTTTCGCGTGACAAGTTTTATTTCTTAGAGGAGACTTGTCCTCGTGGAATCCTTTCGTAGAGTCATGGAGACTCGTCCTCGTTTTATGGAGAAAGGATGTCGCCGCGTACCGGCGTTGTCGACTAGGGCTCGAGGGCGTCCTCTCCTTATTCCTTGCCCTTTCACTTGATTAGTGGTGGAAGGGTGGATTTAATATTTGTCGTCGAATTCACTTTTTCTTCCTTTTCTTTTTCAGGTGAAATGGCTGACAAAAACGAGGGAGTCGTCCCCGACTTCGAGGCTGTACACGGGAAGGCGGAGCTTCCCGTCAAGCATGCTAATGTCTGTATGGATGAGGGAGACATCGACTGGATCGCCCAAGAGCCAATGTCGACGAGATCGAATTTTACTGAAGAGTAGGCTCCTGAGTTTCCCTACCTTGAGGATCGGGCAAAGGGTGTGCCCATCAACTGGAAGGCTATTTTCCCCACGGAGGCTGACCGGATATGTTCGGTGTATCTTGGGATGAGATTCCCCATGTACGAATTTGCTTTTTTGGAAGCAGGGTATCGTCTGCCCTTCACTGACTTTCAAGAGGCCATCTTTTGTCATCTTGAACTGTGCCCTGCCCAGCTACATCTGAATGCTCTGGCGTTTATTAGGGCCTTTGAGCTGGTCTGCTGATATCTGAAGGTCGGAGCCACAGTAGATCTTTTCTTCTGTATATTCCAAATTCAAAGGAGCACAACAGGCTCGAAGCAAAGCTGGGTGTCCTTCAAGCAACAGAGCAGGCTCTTTTGGCCGTACTCGGAATCTGTCCAAAACTTCAAGTACAGGTTCCTGGTCGTGAAGCCTGTTTCGGAGGCCGCTAAGGAGTCTATTTCCACCATGGAAATCGTGGAAGTTGATGGCCAGGAGGTGGTGAAGGCGGTGTCAAAGTTCCCGCTGGAATGGGTGTATGCCCATTTTAGATATATGACCGATCAGTTCCTTGTCAAGCACGAGAAGCTCTATAACGGGGACAAAGAATATTTTCGGGCATTGCATGCCTATGTAGAGAGTTTCAGCCCCGCCTTCGTAATGGACAGGGATGGCAATGAACTGTGCAGGGGGATGGAGAGCCTGCTCGAGCGGCTCGATACATAAATACCAAGGCCCTCCTCGAATGTAAAAATGACGATGTTGCATTTGAACTCCTTGGTATAGATTATCTCTTTGCTCGTGTTTTTAATTTCTTGTTCAATGTGTTAACCTCCCATTTTACTTTTGCAGGGAAGATGTCGAACATGAGGGAGTGTCTGGTTAGGTCCGCAGCGGCCAAAAATTTAACGAAGGTGCCAGTACCGAAGGCTGACGCTGCCAAGCAGCAAGCAACACTGGAGAAGTTTTTGGGCGGTACTGCCTCCTTTTCTGGGACCACTTCGAACCCTTCTACTCCGGACACAACAAACAAAAGGAAGCGGGAGGATCTTGGCTCTTCCCCAGCTGGTGGTTCGAGCGGTTTTGTCGGGGGCAAATTTGTACTGCCCTCGTGCTATCCCCAAGGAAGATTATTTGAAGGGGAAGGATCTGTTGTGGTCCGCAACCTTGAGGCGTCGGCCATTCTGTCCGTCGACCCTAAGGTGATGAGGAAGCTACTCTTCCAGGACGCGGCCGCTGTTATGAGAGTGCTGGAGGCGGTGCTAGCCCTCGGGGATGTGGAGACAGTTCAGCTCGCGGACCTCAAGAGGGCGCAAGCCAAAATCATCGACCTGGGGCTGGAGAATGTGGATATACATAACAGGCTGACAAAGCTCGAAGGCAATCTGGAGGCCAAGATCGCACTCCAGAAGGAAGTGAACCAGATGAAGGGGGAGGTGTCGAGGGTGAACGAAGAAAATACCATTCTGAAGGTGAAGGTAGCCGAGCTGGAGGGATCGTCGGCGGTCGGTCAGGATGAGACCGAAGATGAGAAGGCCCTGAAGACCCGGAGGGACCTGATCAAGAAATCCGCATCCTTGCAGGACAACTTGGGGACAACTGAGTTCGGTTTCAACGCTGCGGTGGAGCAGATGAAAGCTCTCAATTCCAATGTCCAGCTGTTGATTGAAGGGATGAGCGTTCTCAACATGGTCGTCGACGGCGAGGTGGTTCTTCCAGTTGTTCCCAGTGATGCAGCTTAATTGTTTGTACTTGTGTACTTTGGTGGCCTGCGTGCCATTTGGTTTGTAACCGTTTGTCGGGCATAGCCCCCTTTTGTAATATTAACAACTCTGGCCTTGTGGCCATATTTATATAAATATCTTGTGTTTGACATTATGTATGTTGCATTTTATTTTTGTATGCTTTTAACATTTGAATGCTAAGTATGGATGTTTTGCTCGACTCATTATTGTTACGCTCGACAGTTTGGGAGACTCGTCGAGGAGGCGAAGTGGTTTCGCTGGTGGTGGGACTAGGATCTCGATCGAGGTACTAATCCCACAGGGCTTGGACTATTCCCATCGCGAGCTGGGTGTCCTGCCATGTTGGTGCGGCAACGCCAGAGCTCGATTGACGTATCCTCGTTGTGCACATAGTCTGCTCGTCCCATAAGCAGAAACTGGCTGGTGTTGTATAGTGAAGGATCGTGCTTGCACCGAGGCATGGTCTTGTTGCCGAGCCATCTCCCCGTAGCGGGGTAATCTCGTTGGCTATTAGTCCGAACTAGTGGTTGGCCCTAGTTGTAATATTGTTTGAGCTTTTCAGTGTTCCATGGTCGAGCAAATGGTTCTCCGTCCAGCGTTTGTAGGCAGTAGGCTCCAGTGCCTATTTTTTATTTGACCCTGTATGGTCCTTCCTAATTTGCGGCCAGTTTTTCCTCGCGCGAATCTTTCTGATTTCTGCGTAGAACCAGGCTACCAACGGGGAAGTCACGATTTACGACTTTGGCATCGTGGCACAAGGTTATTTTTTGTTTCAACGAAGCTTCACGGAGAGTTTCCCCTGATTGGATCTCTTTGACCAGGTCGAGCTCTTCTCTCAGAGCCTCTTCGTTCATTTCCTCGTCGAGAGGAGCTTCCGTTCGTCTGGAAGGTTCCCTAATTTACACCGGTATCACCGCCTCGGTTCCGTAGGCTAGTCCGAAAGGAGTTTCCCCAGTGGTGGAGTGTGGGGTTATTCTATAGGCCCAGAGAACGCTGTGTAGCTCCTCGACCCATCTTTTTAGCCTTCATTTTAGCCCTCGAAGGATTACCCTATTCGCGGCCTCTGCCTACTTGTTGGTCTGGGGATGCTCAACGGAACCAAAGTGTTGCTTCGTGCCTAGTTTAGCGATGAAGTCTTGGAACTTCCTGTCCGAGAATTGGGTTCCATTGTCGGTCACAAGGGCCTGGGGCACCCCGAATCGTGCGAGGACGTTTCTTTTGTAGAAATGAAGTATGTTGAAGGCTATAATCTTGGCGAGAGCTTCGGCTTCGATCCACTTTGTAAAGTAATCGACGGCCACGATCAGAAATTTGTTTTGGTAGGACCCCATTGTGAAGGGGCCGAGGATATCCATCCCCCACCAGGGGAAGGGCCAAGGCGAGGACAGGGTCTTCAACTTGTTCAGGGGTACCAAGTGTATGTCACCGTGGCGCTGGCACTAGTCACATTTCTGGACATGCTCCTTAGCGTCGTGCTACATGGTCGGCCAATAGTACCCCGCTCGTAGGGCCTTTTGCGCCAATGATCTCCCTCCCAAGTGTTGTGCATTGATACCGTCGTGAATTTCTTGGAGAACTCCGGGGACCTTGTTCTCCTCAACACATTTCAGGAGGGGAATGGAAAATCCTCGTTGGTAGAGTTTGTCATCGACCAGGACGTATGAGCGGGCCCTTCGTTTGGTCATGCTGGCCTTTCAGGAAGCTCCCATGTAGTGAGGTACTTATACACCGTAGTCATCTAGCAGCTGCTGTCGCCAATGGCATTGACGTCGGGAAGCCCTGATGGCTTTTCGATTCTTGGGCGAGAGAGTATCTCTTGTATGACAGATTTATTGCCACCTTTCGTTCTGGTGCTAGCTAGTGTTTCGTTCGTGAGGGATGTGCTGACCTTCCCACGCGTCGAACTTAATTATCCTTTCTTTCACCTGTAACGCCCCGATTCGTTTAACTCTATTTATTTATTTCATTTATTTGAATTTTGTGAAATGTGTGAATTTATGGTATTATACCTGCTAATTGGTTAATTTCTCAGATAGATAAAATAGTTGTATTAAATTATTATTTTTTTTCAACTTTTATTTCCGAAATAAATTTCATCGGTATGTTTATGTTTTATCGCATTTTGAGAGCGTTTGGGAGATATTTGAGCGTAAGGGCAAAATGGTCATTTTGGGTAGTTAGATATTTAGTTATAAATAGAAAGTGGAAAGAAAAGAGAGAAAAGAAAATAGAGAGAAAGAAAAGAGAAGATAGAAAGGAAGAGGAAAGAAAAGAGGAGAAAGAGAAGAAAATTGAAGATTCTCCGTTTCAAGCGCGATTAATCGGGTAAGGGTGAGAAGTTTCAATTATATCTTGCTTGTGTATGTATATGTGTTGTTTGTTGTGATTGTTTTGGTTGTTTCTCGACTTTTTCTTATCGATTAAAATTAGGATTAATTGATAGAAATCGATGTTTTCACAGATGAAATTTGATATAAACCGCGTAGAATACTCGTTGATTATGTCTAAACATGTTTTGGTTGTTCTGGTATGAATTAGAAGGGTTTGGGTGATAAAAATGATGTATTTTGGTCCCATATGACCTAGGTTGACGCTGCTGCGATTTCTGGGTTTCGCGGGTTCGCCTAGCGAACCCCAGCGAAGGAACTGGCGAATGTTCGCTAGAAGGTTCGCCTAGCGAACTTTATGACTGTTTTCCACTGCCTTGGTTCGCTAGGGTTCGCCTAGCGAATACTGGAGCGAACATGATATTTTCCAATTTTGTTTTCGCCGTAATTTTCAAACCGTAAGTCCGTTTTGGTCGCCGTTTGAAGCGTTGGAAAGCTAATGAAAAGCTCTTTCTATTAAAAATGGTTTGGAGGGCAGTAGATGATTTATTTAGGTCGTGGTTTTGGAAAAGTGTTGGGTTGTCGGGTTTTTATCGCGTACAATGTGTGCGATTGATGTCTTAGCATAATATATGCTTGTGACATGTAACGTGTAGCTTGTAGACCGTTATATGATGTGAATATACATGATGAAATGTTGCGATGATAGTTTGTGGCCTTGTGGCAAATATGTGCATTGTTTTGGATTAGACTTCGAGGCGTGATTAATGATGTTGTTGTGTGGTAAAAATACTTTGTTTGATTGAATATCAATGTATGTTGTTATGATGTGTCGTGGGTAGCCTTTGTGGTGTGAATCCCTTGTGGAAGTCATTGTGATTTGTATGATTGTTGTGGTAGGTGATGAAATGCATTGTTTGAATTGTTTTCAATGCATGAATATGATGATGTGTATATTGGTTGTGTAACATACAATGTGGCATTGATATTAATGTGTATGCCTTGTATGATGTTGAGTAATGATAGTGCATGTGATGACATGTTGTGATGATAAAGTGTGGCCGAAAGGCAAAGGAATGTGATATGTTGTAATTGGTTTTTTATGCATGTTTATGATTACATGTATGTGTGAAAATGAATTGCTTACGTGAAGTTCAATGTATGCTAATTGGTGGCCGTATGGCAAGAAAATGCATTGTTGGATTGATTTCTAATGCATGAATAAAGTTGGTGAAATAATTCATATTGATGAATTGTATGTGATAGTAAGAGATGAATGCATGACAATGTTTGTATACATGTATGCATTTCAAGAATGCCTTGTGTCATTATCATGTGTAGCATAATGATGTGCATTCTTGTGCTGAGGGATTCTAATGAGAATCCGCTATAACATCGTGAGCCTCTCTTGGTGGAGGTGTGAGCGACGGTTATAGGCGATTGTGAGCCTCTCTTGGTGGAGGTGTGAGCAATCGGGTTGTGAGCCTCTCTTGGTGGAGGTGTGAGCAATCGGGTCGTGAGCCTCTCTCGGTGGAGGTGTGGGCGATCCATAAACACTGTGAGCCTCTCTTGGTGGAGGTGTGAGCGGTGGGTGAACATCGTAGGCCCGACGGGGTGTTACTTTGGTAACGAGCGATGGTTCCAGCAGAAGTTCCTGAGTGAACTTGAGATGATTGAGTCGGTACCGCATTGCATTTGCATAGAGTTGTGAGTCGGTCTCTATGATTTGCGTTTATCATCTCTATATTTGTGCATTGGTGAATAAACATAAAATATGTATGTTTATGTGGAGTGATAAGAATTGTGGAAGTGGGCATGATGAATATGCTTGGTTTTGTACATATATACATTGCGATGTATATGAGTGAGTTGTGATGAATTGTGGTGAGAATTGTGAATGGATGCGTTATGTGTGGAAAAATCATGATTTGATTTATTATGTGTGGTGTGTTGTATTTGTGGTATGCTATATGTGTTAGTATATGTGATGGTATGGGAGAGATGATTTATACATGTGTTTGAATGTGTGTTTGCATATTATTATACAATCTTGATTTAGTTGTTATTTCTCACCCTTCTGCTGTTTTATAATGCTCTATGAGGCATTACAGATTAGAGTTGCTGGAGGTCTTTTGTGGAGATTAGCCCTCCGTTCTGTTGTCGGTCTTGGTGTCTGCTCTGATACGTAGCACGAGAGTCGGGGAAACGATTATGTTATTTATGTATATAATTGTTGAATATATTTGGTATTACCTTTTTATTGAAAAGTTTCCCAATTGAGGGTATTCTATTTTATGCTATGTATCAAACTTATGAGCAGGGATGATATTTTGTTTATTTAAATGTGACATCCTTGTTTCTGTCGGAAAAATAACTTTTTAGTTACTCTGATTTTATTTATGTATTATTTATTCGCGATGGGAATTGGGGTGTTACATTAGTGGTATCAGAGCAGGTCGGTCCGTCCGGCCGAGTTGTTGAGTCAGTTGGTGTGACAGTTGAATATTGTCATTGTTGTTTGTCCCTTAGTACGTGATATGTGTGTGGAGCACTGTCAGTACTTTCTGGTTTTCTAATCCTTTGTCTGTAGGATTTAGAATGAGATAAGTGGGGGAGGAGCTGGTGCTTCTCCAAGTTGTTTCAGTTGTGGAGCGTTGGCTCAGTGTGTCGTTGGTTGCAAGAGTGTAAGTGTTGTTTGAACAGTGTTGTTCCCGGTTCCGGAGGGAATGCGGAGGTAAGGTTTATGTCAGCTAAGGATTGGTGCCTTAGGTAGTTTTGAGCATAAGATACAAGAAATGCTATTATAGTTTGGTGAAGACGGTTTATGCCCCATCATGATTATCGGCTGTCTATTGACAAATTGAGGAACTGATCACCCTTAATCTCTTGTTGATAGTAGACGGGAATTATGTTGGATGGAATAGACGGGTCTTTCCAGCTTGGATAGTGTGTGCCATGAATTATTTGGAATTGAGAAAATGATTACGGATTGCTTTGATGAGTTGATGAAGACTCTTATACTGGAAGATGAGACGGATTAGAGGTTTTTTTTGGTATGTTGGTCAAGTTGGGAAGTCATTGGGAGAGAACGATTAGGTATTGTTAAAGGTTGTTCTCAGAGAGTAAAGTGTGAACTCAAATTGGACGAAGGTAAGGATTTGAGGTTTAATCTGCTAAGTAAGTAAAATAACTTTTAGGACGTGAAACTAAGATGTTGTTATGTTGTGACGATAGTTTTCTAGGAATTAGCAGAAAGGACACAGTGATGAGCTACCGGTTGTGCGTAATTTTTAGATGTATTCCCGGATGGAATATTGGATGTTAGTATTAGAAGTACCTGAACTGATAGAGCAGTTAGAAGATTTACTGGAAAGGAGAATTGTGAGGCCAAGTGTGTCGTCTTGGGGAGCCCCGGTATGGGTAGTAACAAAATGGAGAGATGATTGAATGGAATAACAAGCATTATGATGGTATTGGTATTGAGACTATGGAAAGCGAAACTTAAAGTTCTGGAGAGGTTTGGAGTCTTTGGAATTATAAAGCGTTAATGGAAATTTTGAGAAAACCTTAAGTGGGAATGTGCTATTTGAGAGTTCTTTTGGGATAGTTGTTGCTACACGTGGGGATTTATGGAATTTGGACTGTTAAGAGGAGAAATTGTGTATGGATTACTAACAGTTGATTAAGGTAACGATTGAGAATAAGTGTCCACTTTCATGAATAGATAACTGGAATGGTTTGGTTGAGTTTGAGTGAAATCGCAATTGGATGGAATGTTTGATAAGAGTGGTGAATGGTGTGAGTTGAGGCTTTGATTGATTTAATGTGAGTCTGGAAAAGTTTGAATGAGGTTTAGTTTGTTTGGGAATTACAACGTGCAGTGATGTTGTTCGGTGATAGTAATGCGCCTGTAATATTTGTGGAGTAGAGGAATCGTACCTTCCATATTTATGTGGGTTTGAAAATGCTTTGGGTTGAAAAAGGTTAGTTTTCTTGGTTATGTTAATGGATCCATCGGAAGTAGATGCAGTTCTACATTGAGAGGTTCCGAAGTTGGTTAAGGAGATTAGAAATTTTTGGGCTCAGTTGATTGTTACTGCAGGCTATGGAAGACTTTGTTAAGTTCTTACTTCGGTTATCTCAGTTGACTTGCAAAGGGTGAGTCATTTGTTTTGGATGTTCATTGTGGGGGAAGTCGGAGAGAGCGGAAGTAGGATTTGTCTACGGCTTCAGTTTTGATTCTGTGTGATCCTGATGAACCGTTTGTAAGGATATTGGGATGCGTATTTGATGAGTTTAGTCAGTGTGTTAATGCAAGGGGGTAAACTCGTGGCTTATGCTTTACGACAATTGAGAATTCATAAAAGGATCGATACTATGCAGGATTTAGAATTGGGTGCGATTGTATTGTGTTGAAGAATCTGGAGGTATTATTTTAAGGGTTTTAGGTTCAAGGTGTTTGGATGGAGGAATGGACGGTTTTGGATGAGTAACAAGACTGTTGTAATTCTGAGTTTTCGTGGGTTCGCCTAGCGAACCAATCAGCGAAGGGTAGCGAATGTTCACTACGGGTATTCGCCTAGCGAAGGCATCAGCGAAGGTTCGCTAGAGTGTTCGCCTAGCGAACTTTGGGTGTTTTTGGCTCTGTTTGGTTCTGACTTAGTTCGCCAAGGGGTTCGCGGAGCGAACGGCAAGGCGAATGTTCGCTAGAAGCTTCGCCTAGCGAACATGGCAGGTTTTCCAATTTTGTTTCCTTTATAACTTTTGATTGGTGACTCGGATTGAGGCACGGTCGGATGATTGGAACTCCTGATTAGTTATGACTTTGATTCGAATTATCCTATTGGTAAAGTTTATGTCGTGCGTGATGAGTTAAGTCGAAAGTTTTACTTATGTCTGCTTTGATGGTTAAAAAGTGGGAACTTTTGGGAGGATTTAGAGATTTGGGTTGGTGTGTGAATTGACGTCTGATAGTGTGCGGTTGCGTATATTAACAGTGAACAGTGATTTTTGCTGAAAATGAGAAAGAGTTAGACTTTGGACGTGAAAGTGGTAATTTTGATGGTTACGAGTAATCAGAGTGCGCAGCGGATGCGTGGTGTGGCACAATTTGTAATTGCGAGTGGGACTTGTAAGAGGTCATAGGTTGAACATTGGGACCATTTAGGAGTGAAGAGACCATTGGATGTTTTAGAATGGAAGTGTTAGGTGAAAGGTTAAAATGTTATCCATGGGCTACTATGTAGATGGATGTTTGGTTGCATGTTCGATTGGTGAATCGTAGCATTGCTGTTGGTGTTCTGGTTTTGTTGATGTTGTTGAGACCTTGTGGTGTCGTGGAATTTTATGTTCTTGTTGTGTTTCGGTTCTAGAGTGAACCTGTGTGTTGGTATCTTGGTTTTATTTGAGTTGTGAGTTGGTGGTCAAGTGCATTGTATGGGCATTGCATTTGGTCGTTGTGGTTGTTGCCGTTGTCGTGGCGTTGTTGTAGTCGTTGTTAGCGAGGTGGTTTGTCAGTTGTGTTATTCGAGGTGTGCCTTTTGTTGGCATGTTGGTTTGTGGGTCGGATGCGAGAGTCGTGTCCGGAGTTGTTCGTCTCAGTATATTTTCGAGGACGAAAATGTCTAAGTGGGGGAGAATTGTAACGCCCCGATTCGTTTAACTCTATTTATTTATTTCATTTATTTGAATTTTGTGAAATGTGTGAATTTATGGTATTATACCTGCTAATTGGTTAATTTCTCAGATAGATAAAATAGTTGTATTAAATTATTATTTTTTTTCAACTTTTATTTCCGAAATAAATTTCATCGGTATGTTTATGTTTTATCGCATTTTGAGAGCGTTTGGGAGATATTTGAGCGTAAGGGCAAAATGGTCATTTTGGGTAGTTAGATATTTAGTTATAAATAGAAAGTGGAAAGAAAAGAGAGAAAAGAAAATAGAGAGAAAGAAAAGAGAAGATAGAAAGGAAGAGGAAAGAAAAGAGGAGAAAGAGAAGAAAATTGAAGATTCTCCGTTTCAAGCGCGATTAATCGGGTAAGGGTGAGAAGTTTCAATTATATCTTGCTTGTGTATGTATATGTGTTGTTTGTTGTGATTGTTTTGGTTGTTTCTCGACTTTTTCTTATCGATTAAAATTAGGAGTAATTGATAGAAATCGATGTTTTCACGGATGAAATTTGATATAAACAGCGTAGAATACTCGTTGATTATGTCTAAACATGTTTTGGTTGTTCTGGTATGAATTAGAAGGGGTTTGGGTGATAAAAATGATGTATTTTGGTCCCATATGACCTAGGTTGACGCTGCTGCGATTTCTGGGTTTCGCGGGTTCGCCTAGCGAACCCCAGCGAAGGAACTGGCGAATGTTCGCTAGAAGGTTCGCCTAGCGAACTTTATGACTGTTTTCCACTGCCTTGGTTCGCTAGGGTTCGCCTAGCGAATACTGGAGCGAACATGATATTTTCCAATTTTGTTTTCGCCGTAATTTTCAAACCGTAAGTCCGTTTTGGTCGCCGTTTGAAGCGTTGGAAAGCTAATGAAAAGCTCTTTCTATTAAAAATGGTTTGGAGGGAAGTAGATGATTTATTTAGGTCGTGGTTTTGGAAAAGTGTTGGGTTGTCGGGTTTTTATCGCGTACAATGTGTGCGATTGATGTCTTAGCATAATATATGCTTGTGACATGTAACATGTAGCTTGTAGACCGTTATATGATGTGAATATACATGATGAAATGTTGCGATGATAGTTTGTGGCCTTGTGGCAAATATGTGCATTGTTTTGGATTAGACTTCGAGGCGTGATTAATGATGTTGTTGTGTGGTAAAAATACTTTGTTTGATTGAATATCAATGTATGTTGTTATGATGTGTCGTGGGTAGCCTTTGTGGTGTGAATCCCTTGTGGAAGTCATTGTGATTTGTATGATTGTTGTGGTAGGTGATGAAATGCATTGTTTGAATTGTTTTCAATGCATGAATATGATGATGTGTATATTGGTTGTGTAACATACAATGTGGCATTGATATTAATGTGTATGCCTTGTATGATGTTGAGTAATGATAGTGCATGTGATGACATGTTGTGATGATAAAGTGTGGCCGAAAGGCAAAGGAATGTGATATGTTGTAATTGGTTTTTTATGCATGTTTATGATTACATGTATGTGTGAAAATGAATTGCTTACGTGAAGTTCAATGTATGCTAATTGGTGGCCGTATGGCAAGAAAATGCATTGTTGGATTGATTTCTAATGCATGAATAAAGTTGGTGAAATAATTCATATTGATGAATTGTATGTGATAGTAAGAGATGAATGCATGACAATGTTTGTATATATGTATGCATTTCAAGAATGCCTTGTGTCATTATCATGTGTAGCATAATGATGTGCATTCTTGTGCTGAGGGATTCTAATGAGAATCCGCTATAACATCGTGAGCCTCTCTTGGTGGAGGTGTGAGCGACGGTTATAGGCGATTGTGAGCCTCTCTTGGTGGAGGTGTGAACAATCGGGTTGTGAGCCTCTCTTGGTGGAGGTGTGAGCAATCGGGTCGTGAGCCTCTCTCGGTGGAGGTGTGAGCGATCCATAAACACTGTGAGCCTCTCTTGGTGGAGGTGTGAGCGGTGGGTGAACATCGTAGGCCCGACGGGGTGTTACTTTGGTAACGAGCGATGGTTCCAGCAGAAGTTCCTGAGTGAACTTGAGATGATTGAGTCGGTACCCGCATTGCATTTGCATAGAGTCGTGAGTCGGTCTCTATGATTTCCGTTTATCATCTCTATATTTGTGCATTGGTGAATAAACATAAAATATGTATGTTTATGTGGAGTGATAAGAATTGTGGAAGTGGGCATGATGAATATGCTTGGTTTTGTACATATATACATTGCGATGTATATGAGTGAGTTGTGATGAATTGTGGTGAGAATTGTGAATGGATGCGTTATGTGTGGAAAAATCATGATTTGATTTATTATGTGTGGTATGTTGTATTTGTGGTATGCTATATGTGTTAGTATATGTGATGGTATGGGTGAGATGATTTATACATGTGTTTGAATGTGTGTTTGCATATTATTATACAATCTTGATTTAGTTGTTATTTCTCACCCTTCTGCTGTTTTATAATGCTCTATGAGGCATTGCAGATTAGAGTTGCTGGAGGTCTTTTGTGGAGACTAGCCCTCCGTTCTGTTGTCGGTCTTGGTGTCTGCTCTGATACGTAGCACGAGAGTCGGGGAAACGATTATGTTATTTATGTATATAATTGTTGAATATATTTGGTATTACCTTTTTATTGAAAAGTTTACCAATTGAGGGTATTCTATTTTATGCTATGTATCAAACTTATGAGCAGGGATGATATTTTGTTTATTTAAATGTGACATCCTTGTTTCTGTCGGAAAAATAACTTTTTAGTTACTCTGATTTTATTTATGTATTATTTATTCGCGATGGGAATTGGGGTGTTACATTAGTGGTATCAGAGCAGGTCGGTCCGTCCGGCCGAGTTGTTGAGTCAGTTGGTGTGACAGTTGAATATTGTCATTGTTGTTTGTCCCTTAGTACGTGATATGTGTGTGGAGCACTGTCAGTACTTTCTGGTTTTCTAATCCTTTGTCTGTAGGATTTAGAATGAGATAAGTGGGGGAGGAGCTGGTGCTTCTCCAAGTTGTTTCAGTTGTGGAGCGTTGGCTCAGTGTGCCGTTGGTTGCAAGAGTGTAAGTGTTGTTTGAACAGTGTTGTTCCCGGTTCCGGAGGGAATGCGAAGGTAAGGTTTATGTCAGCTAAGGATTGGTGCCTTAGGTAGTTTTGAGCATAAGATACAAGAAATGCTATTATAGTTTGGTGAAGACGGTTTATGCCCCATCATGATTATCGGTTGTCTATTGATAAATTGAGGAACTGATCACCCTTAATCTCTTGTTGATAGTAGACGGGAATTATGTTGGATGGAATAGACGGGTCTTTCCAGCTTGGATAGTGTGTGCCATGAATTATTTGGAATTGAGAAAATGATTACGGATTGCTTTGATGAGTTGATGAAGACTCTTATACTGGAAGATGAGACGGATTAGAGGTTTTTTTTTGGTATGTTGGTCAAGTTGGGAAGTCATTGGGAGAGAACGATTAGGTATTGTTAAAGGTTGTTCTCAGAGAGTAAAGTGTGAACTCAAATTGGACGAAGGTAAGGATTTGAGGTTTAATCTGCTAAGTAAGTAAAATAACTTTTAGGACGTGAAACTAAGATGTTGTTATGTTGTGACGATAGTTTTCTAGGAATTAGCAGAAAGGACACAGTGATGAGCTACCGGTTGTGCGTAATTTTTAGATGTATTCCCGGATGGAATATTGGATGTTAGTATTAGAAGTACCTGAACTGATAGAGCAGTTAGAAGATTTACTGGAAAGGAGAATTGTGAGGCCAAGTGTGTCGTCTTGGGGAGCCCCGGTATGGGTAGTAACAAAATGGAGAGATGATTGAATGGAATAACAAGCATTATGATGGTATTGGTATTGAGACTATGGAAAGCGAAACTTAAAGTTCTGGAGAGGTTTGGAGTCTTTGGAATTATAAAGCGTTAATGGAAATTTTGAGAAAACCTTAAGTGGGAATGTGCTATTTGAGAGTTCTTTTGGGATAGTTGTTGCTACACGTGGGGATTTATGGAATTTGGACTGTTAAGAGGAGAAATTGTGTATGGATTACTAACAGTTGATTAAGGTAACGATTGAGAATAAGTGTCCACTTTCATGAATAGATAACTGGAATGGTTTGGTTGAGTTTGAGTGAAATCGCAATTGGATGGAATGTTTGATAAGAGTGGTGAATGGTGTGAGTTGAGGCTTTGATTGATTTAATGTGAGTCTGGAAAAGTTTGAATGAGGTTTAGTTTGTTTGGGAATTACAACGTGCAGTGATGTTGTTCGGTGATAGTAATGCGCCTGTAATATTTGTGGAGTAGAGGAATCGTACCTTCCATATTTATGTGGGTTTGAAAATGCTTTGGGTTGAAAAAGGTTAGTTTTCTTGGTTATGTTAATGGATCCATCGGAAGTAGATGCAGTTCTACATTGAGAGGTTCCGAAGTTGGTTAAGGAGATTAGAAATTTTTGGGCTCAGTTGATTGTTACTGCAGGCTATGGAAGACTTTGTTAAGTTCTTACTTCGGTTATCTCAGTTGACTTGCAAAGGGTGAGTCATTTGTTTTGGATGTTCATTGTGGGGGAAGTCGGAGAGAGCGGAAGTAGGATTTGTCTACGGCTTCAGTTTTGATTCTGTGTGATCCTGATGAACCGTTTGTAAGGATATTGGGATGCGTATTTGATGAGTTTAGTCAGTGTGTTAATGCAAGGGGGTAAACTCGTGGCTTATGCTTTACGACAATTGAGAATTCATAAAAGGATCGATACTATGCAGGATTTAGAATTGGGTGCGATTGTATTGTGTTGAAGAATCTGGAGATATTATTTTAAGGGTTTTAGGTTCAAGGTGTTTGGATGGAGGAATGGACGGTTTTGGATGAGTAACAAGACTGTTGTAATTCTGAGTTTTCGTGGGTTCGCCTAGCGAACCAATCAGGGAAGGGTAGCGAATGTTCGCTACGGGTATTCGCCTAGCGAAGGCATCAGCGAAGGTTCGCTAGAGTGTTCGCCTAGCGAACTTTGGGTGTTTTTGGCTCTGTTTGGTTCTGACTTGGTTCGCCAAGGGGTTCGCGGAGCGAACGGCAAGGCGAATGTTCGCTAGAAGGTTCGCCTAGCGAACATGGCAGGTTTTCCAATTTTGTTTCCTTTATAACTTTTGATTGGTGACTCGGATTGAGGCACGGTCGGATGATTGGAACTCCTGATTAGTTATGACTTTGGCTCGAATTATCCTATTGGTAAAGTTTATGTCGTGCGTGATGAGTTAAGTCGAAAGTTTTACTTATGTCTGCTTTGATGGTTAAAAAGTGGGAACTTTTGGGAGGATTTAGAGATTTGGGTTGGTGTGTGAATTGACGTCTGATAGTGTGCGGTTGGGTATATTAACAGTGAACAGTGATTTTTGCTGAAAATAAGAAAGAGTTAGACTTTGGACGTGAAAGTGGTAATTTTGATGGTTACGAGTAATCAGAGTGCGCAGCGGATGCGTGGTGTGGTACAATTTGTAATTGCGAGTGGGACTTGTAAGAGGTCATAGGTTGAACATTGGGAACATTTAGGAGTGAAGAGACCATTGGATGTTTTAGAATGGAAGTGTTAGGTGAAAGGTTAAAATGTTATCCATGGGCTACTATGTAGATGGATGTTTGGTTGCATGTTCGATTGGTGAATCGTAGCATTGCTGTTGGTGTTCTGGTTTTGTTGATGTTGTTGAGACCTTGTGGTGTCGTGGAATTTTATGTTCTTGTTGTGTTTCGGTTCTAGAGTGAACCTGTGTGTTGGTATCTTGGTTTTATTTGAGTTGTGAGTTGGTGGTCAAGTGCATTGTATGGGCATTGCATTTGGTCGTTGTGGTTGTTGCCGTTGTCGTGGCGTTGTTGTAGTCGTTGTTAGCGAGGTGGTTTGTCAGTTGTGTTATTCGAGGTGTGCCTTTTGTTGGCATGTTGGTTTGTGGGTCGGATGCGAGAGTCGTGTCCGGAGTTGTTCGTCTCAGTATATTTTCGAGGACGAAAATGTCTAAGTGGGGGAGAATTGTAACGCCCCGATTCGTTTAACTCTATTTATTTATTTCATTTATTTGAATTTTGTGAAATGTGTGAATTTATGGTATTATACCTGCTAATTGGTTAATTTCTCAGATAGATAAAATAGTTGTATTAAATTATTATTTTTTTTCAACTTTTATTTCCGAAATAAATTTCATCGGTATGTTTATGTTTTATCGCATTTTGAGAGCGTTTGGGAGATATTTGAGCGTAAGGGCAAAATGGTCATTTTGGGTAGTTAGATATTTAGTTATAAATAGAAAGTGGAAAGAAAAGAGAGAAAAGAAAATAGAGAGAAAGAAAAGAGAAGATAGAAAGAAAGAGGAAAGAAAAGAGGAGAAAGAGAAGAAAATTGAAGATTCTCCGTTTCAAGCGCGATTAATCGGGTAAGGGTGAGAAGTTTCAATTATATCTTGCTTGTGTATGTATATGTGTTGTTTGTTGTGATTGTTTTGGTTGTTTCTCGACTTTTTCTTATCGATTAAAATTAGGAGTAATTGATAGAAATCGATGTTTTCACGGATGAAATTCGATATAAACCGCGTAGAATACTCGTTGATTATGTCTAAACATGTTTTGGTTGTTCTGGTACGAATTAGAAGGGTTTGGGTGATAAAAATGATGTATTTTGGTCCCATATGACCTAGGTTGACGCTGCTGCGATTTCTGGGTTTCGCGGGTTCGCCTAGCGAACCCCAGCGAAGGAACTGGCGAATGTTCGCTAGAAGGTTCGCCTAGCGAACTTTATGACTGTTTTCCACTGCCTTGGTTCGCTAGGGTTCGCCTAGCGAATACTGGAGCGAACGTGATATTTTCCAATTTTGTTTTCGCCGTAATTTTCAAACCGTAAGTCCGTTTTGGTCGCCGTTTGAAGCGTTGGAAAGCTAATGAAAAGCTCTTTCTATTAAAAATGGTTTGGAGGGCAGTAGATGATTTATTTAGGTTGTGGTTTTGGAAAAGTGTTGGGTTGTCGGGTTTTTATCGCGTACAATGTGTGCGATTGATGTCTTAGCATAATATATGCTTGTGACATGTAACGTGTAGCTTGTAGACCGTTATATGATGTGAATATACATGATGAAATGTTGCGATGATAGTTTGTGGCCTTGTGGCAAATATGTGCATTGTTTTGGATTAGACTTCGAGGCGTGATTAATGATGTTGTTGTGTGGTAAAAATACTTTGTTTGATTGAATATCAATGTATGTTGTTATGATGTGTCGTGGGTAGCCTTTGTGGTGTGAATCCCTTGTGGAAGTCATTGTGATTTGTATGATTGTTGTGGTAGGTGATGAAATGCATTGTTTGAATTGTTTTCAATGCATGAATATGATGATGTGTATATTGGTTGTGTAACATACAATGTGGCATTGATATTAATGTGTATGCCTTGTATGATGTTGAGTAATGATAGTGCATGTGATGACATGTTGTGATGATAAAGTGTGGCCGAAAGGCAAAGGAATGTGATATGTTGTAATTGGTTTTTTATGCATGTTTATGATTACATGTATGTGTGAAAATGAATTGCTTACGTGAAGTTCAATGTATGCTAATTGGTGGCCGTATGGCAAGAAAATGCATTGTTGGATTGATTTCTAATGCATGAATAAAGTTGGTGAAATAATTCATATTGATGAATTGTATGTGATAGTAAGAGATGAATGCATGACAATGTTTGTATATATGTATGCATTTCAAGAATGCCTTGTGTCATTATCATGTGTAGCATAATGATGTGCATTCTTGTGCTGAGGGATTCTAATGAGAATCCGCTATAACATCGTGAGCCTCTCTTGGTGGAGGTGTGAGCGACGGTTATAGGCGATTGTGAGCCTCTCTTGGTGGAGGTGTGAACAATCGGGTTGTGAGCCTCTCTTGGTGGAGGTGTGAGCAATCGGGTCGTGAGCCTCTCTCGGTGGAGGTGTGAGCGATCCATAAACACTGTGAGCCTCTCTTGGTGGAGGTGTGAGCGGTGGGTGAACATCGTAGGCCCGACGGGGTGTTACTTTGGTAACGAGCGATGGTTCCAGCAGAAGTTCCTGAGTGAACTTGAGATGATTGAGTCGGTACCAGCATTGCATTTGCATAGAGTCGTGAGTCGGTCTCTATGATTTGCGTTTATCATCTCTATATTTGTGCATTGGTGAATAAACATAAAATATGTATGTTTATGTGGAGTGATAAGAATTGTGGAAGTGGGCATGATGAATATGCTTGGTTTTGTACATATATACATTGCGTTGTATATGAGTGAGTTGTGATGAATTGTGGTGAGAATTGTGAATGGATGCGTTATGTGTGGAAAAATCATGATTTGATTTATTATGTGTGGTATGTTGTATTTGTGGTATGCTATATGTGTTAGTATATGTGATGGTATAGGTGAGATGATTTATACATGTGTTTGAATGTGTGTTTGCATATTATTATACAATCTTGATTTAGTTGTTATTTCTCACCCTTCTGCTGTTTTATAATGCTCTATGAGGCATTGCAGATTAGAGTTGCTGGAGGTCTTTTGTGGAGACTAGCCCTCCGTTCTGTTGTCGGTCTTGGTGTCTGCTCTGATACGTAGCACGAGAGTCGGGGAAACGATTATGTTATTTATGTATATAATTGTTGAATATATTTGGTATTACCTTTTTATTGAAAAGTTTCCCAATTGAGGGTATTCTATTTTATGCTATGTATCAAACTTATGAGCAGGGATGATATTTTGTTTATTTAAATGTGACATCCTTGTTTCTGTCGGAAAAATAACTTTTTAGTTACTCTGATTTTATTTATGTATTATTTATTCGCGATGGGAATTGGGGTGTTACACTCACCAGCGTCAGGTACTCGACCAGGTGATCATTTTTGGCATGGTATTCTCCTCGTACTTGGGATGCTACGAGCTGGGAATCTGTGAAGATCTTCACTTCCTTGGCACCCAAGTCTTTGGCCAACCGCAAACCTGCGAGGAATGCGTCGTACTCAGCTTGATTGTTTGATGTGGGGAAGGACAAGACTAGAGATACCTCAATTAGGATTCCTTCTTTGTTTTCGAGGATGATGCCAGCGCCACTGCCCATGGAGCTGGATGCTCCGTCGAAGAAGATGGTCCATTTGTGTGCTCTGCTAGACGGGGATGCTGGAGGCGTCATTTCAGCCACAAAATCGGTCAGGACTTGCGCCTTAAGGGCCTTTCTGCCCTCGTAGTGGATGTCAAACTTTGACAGCTCCAAAGACCATTTGAGCATTCTGTCGGCCATGTCTGGCCGGCTAAGCAGTTGTCTTATGGGCTGGTCTGTTTGTACCATTATCGTGTGGGCCAGGAAGTAATGCCTTAGTCTCCTTGCTACGTTGATGAGTGCAAGGTCGACCTTCTTAATCTGCTGGTACCTGAGTTATGGCCCTTGCAAGGCCTTGCTCGTGAAATTTATGGGTTTTTGCCCGTCGGGTGTTTCATGAATGAGGGCGGCGCTAATGGCTTCGCAGGTGACGGAGAGGTACAGGTACAACGTCTCCCCGCTATCTGGTCGAGACAAGACGAGGGGGTTCAGATAAGGCTCGCTTGAGGTGGAGCAAAGCCTGCTCGCATTCCTCTGTCCATTCAAATGTGGCTTCTTTTCGCAGAAGTTTGAAAAAGGGCAGAGTGTGTTGGGTAGACTTGGCCATAAAGTGAGAAAGTGAAGTGAGCATCCCGTTGAGGGATTGTATGGATTTTTTCGACCTAGGTGTGGGAAATTCAGTGAACGCCCGACATTTTTCAGGGTTGGCCTCTATCCCCCCCTCAGTGAGGTAGAAGCCGAGGAGTTTCCCTGGCCGCACGCCGATGGTGCATTTTTCTGGGTTAAACCGCATTTTGCATTTTCTCGCTTGGTCAAAGACCTTTTGCAAGTGGACCGTGTGATCGGATTCCTCTTGGGACTCCACGATCATGCCATCCATGTATACTTCGAGCATGTCTCTAATTTCTGATCGGAAGACCTTGTTCATCATGCGCTGGTACGTGGCCCCAACGTTTTTTAGACCGAAAGGCATTACATTGTAGTAATAGTTCCCCGACGAGGTCATGAACGCAGTATATTTCTTGTCCTTTTCGGCCATGGGAATTTGGTTGTATCCCAAATAGGCATCCATGAAGGACAAGAGTTTAAAACCTGGAGAATTGTCCACGAGCTTATCTATGTTGGGCAGAGGATAAGCATCCTTCGGGCAAGCCCGGTTGAGGTCAGTATAATCAATACACATGCGCCATTTTCCATTATGGTTTTTGAAAAGTACAATATTGGACAGCCAAGTTGTATACCTGGCCTCCGAGATAAATTTTGCCTCTAAGAGGTCTTGTACAAGTTTTTTGGCAGCCTGTGCCTTTTCATCAGATTGCTTGCGTCTGCACTGCGCTACCGCCCGAGCAGCTGGATCGATGTTTAGTTGATGGCATGCAGTCTCAAGGGCAAGGTCGGGCATGTTCGGGCGCTCCAAGCAAATAAGTCTGCATTGTCCTTAAGGCATGTCTTCAAGTGCTGCTTTCCCACGTCGGACAACCCTGCGCCTATCTTTACCCCTCTATTCGGGTTGTCTCTGAAGGTGATTACCTCAAATTCCCTATCTGGTATCGGACGTATGATGGTTGATGCATGGGAGCTTCCTGATTCCGCTGAAGTTCCTTCGTTGCTGTCTTTCTCGCCTTCCTTAAAGATCCGGCTGTCGAGGTCGATTGTGTGCACCGTGAGAGTTGGCTTCTTGTCAGGCTGACTTTCCTCTCCGGGAAGATCTTCATCCCTTGCCCGTTTGGCGACCTTGGGCGTTGCACTGATCGAGCTTTGTCCTCGGGTAGCTGCTTCAAAGCATCTCCTCGCAGCCTCTATATCTCCGTGCAAAGTCGCAACGTGGCCCTTCTCTGTATAATACTTCATCTTGAGATGAACGGTTGAAGGGACAATGATCAGCTCCGCGAGTGTTGGTCTCCCCAGGATACATTGGTACAGTGATGGACAGTTGATTACCAGAAATTGAGTTTTGATCAACTTGGACGCCTCCTTCTCCCTGGACATAACTGGAAGCTCCATGTAAGCCCAGGGTCTGGCGGTAGCTCTATTGAATCCTTGCAGGTCAGATCCCACGTATGGTGATAGATTCTTCTGGTCAAGCTTTAAGGCGCAGAACAAACCGGTGTACATGATGTCCACCAAACTGCCCTGGTCGACCAGGAGCCTTCAGACATCAGTGCTGGTCAGTCTTGCTCTGATGAGCAGAGAAATGTGTGAATTCGGGGAGCCCCCAGGCAGTTCTTCACCGTAGAATATGATAGGCTGAGAATGCCCCCAAAATATCTCGAATTTCCTCTTGACCAACCTTACAGTGAGCTCGCTGTATCCGCCACATGAGATAACCATTGTCGTGGGGAAGGTCTCCCAGGTGTTGTGCACGGATATCTGGGGAGGATCATCGAGGTAGTCGGGGATGATGAAGTCCTCTGGCCGCGTGATTGACATGGCGACTTGCGGGGGAGGACTGGGCGGTGAAGACTATGTTTCCTTCTTGGACTCCGAAGTCTCTCGTAGGGAAGACTCACCTTTTTTCATATACTGCTTCAGGTGACCCTCCTTGATGAGAATTTCAATAGCGTCCTTCAGGTGCACGCAGTCTTTGTCACGTGGTCGTGGCTGCGATGGAAGCGGCAGTATTTGCTCTTGTCCGTGTTGCCCTTTGACGTTGTTGGCTTGGGCAACCGGACACCCCATTGCTTGAACTCTGCGTTAATGTATTCAGAGAGAATGCGCTTGCGGGGAGCTGTCATCAGGGTGTATTCTGTGAAGCGGCCAGCAGGTCCCTTGCCTTCACGAAGACGATCGTCTCGTTGTCTCTCTTTATTGCACCTGGGGGCCTCTGATTCGTCTTTTTTTATTGCTCGGGAATTATCTTGATCCCTTGAGTCTCGGGCCTTGTATGCAGCCTCTTTCTTCTCGTATTGTATATAAGCTAGAGCCTTACGGAGAAGTTCGGCCAAGGTACGCGGGGTCTCGATGCCCACTGCTTTGTAAAATTTGTTCTTTGATCTCAACCCCTTATCGAGGAGATATTTCTTCATATGGTCCGTTGTGCGGACCTCGACGGCTTCCTTGTTGAACCTCTCGATGTATGCGTGCAGGGGCTCATCCTTGCCCTTTATGATGGCTTCGAGGGTGGCTTCTGACTTGGGATGGTGTCAGGAAGCAGTAAAGTATCGGGCGAATTGGTTCTTTAGATCCCTCCAAGTCGTAATCGAACCCCGGGGAAGCCGCTTATACCAGGTCATGGCCTCCTTCCTGAGAGTGATGGGGAATAACCTGCACTTAATGGCTCCGCTCACATTGTGGTAGTGGAGCATGGCTTCGATATTTTCTATATGCTCGCCTGGGTCGGTGGTCCCATCATAAGTTGCTAGAGAATGAGGTTTTTCTAGCCCGCGAGGAATACGAGTGTCCGTGATCTCCTGAGATAGGGGTCCATGGACATCGTCATCATTGTTCGGGCTGGATAACCGGCAGGGGGAGTGGCTGTGCCCGCGACTTTTGCTAAGTCGAGGAGAATGTCTGTGTGACCGATGGTTCTCATGATGCTTTTCTAAGGGCCTGGACCTCTTCAGGGCAGGAAAACGATGTCGTCTTCTGGCGACTTCTGACTCAGGTTCTTCCGATCTTGATCGTCCCCTGACGGGTGAAATACTCTTGGATTTGTCCAGCCGACGTTTCTGAGGAGGGGACTGCGGGCGTGGAGAAGGATTGTGCGGCTTTTGCAAAGGATGTCGCTCCTAGAGGATGTGCTCGAGCATGTTGATCTTCTCACCTTGTTGGAAGATCAGGAGGTTGGACCTATTGAGAGAGGCAATGAGAGCAGCAGTTTCGGGGTCAACGTTTTGAGGGACATGTATAGGCTCAAAGACGTGAGCGGCAGTCTATGCGTGGGGCTTCACATCGTCGGAGTGAGGAGACGCGGTCCTTCCGTCCCTGTGATCAGTCTCATGGACCGCAGCTACGAGGTTATGGTGGTCGACATTATCCATGGTAATGGCGATAGCAGGTTCTTGATGCCGTCATCGTTTCTGTTGGAGGCCATGATGATCAAGTGAATTTTGGAGAGTAAGCTTTGGTACTTTGGGTGAAAAGATGAGGGATCTTGATTCAAAAAGATAGGGAATCGATGATTCCCACAGACGACGCCACTAATCTGGTATGATCAGACTGGATCATCGTGGCCTTCTGTGTAGGGCAGAGATGATGATGTAGGAGAGGAGGGGGTGTACCTACATGGTACTCCGATGCCAAAGTAAGTTTGGGCTAGAGAGAAAGCAAGTACAAAGCTTTTAGGTATGATTTAGAGTATTTAATAGTGATCAAACCTGACCCTCTCAAGTGAGAGGGTATTTATAGAAGTAACCCCCAGCACAGGGCCAAGGTCTCCCATGTGGCCGAATTATCTGGTCGACCAATGGGAAACTGGCAGGTAGAGGGTTAGGCGCGTGACCCTTTGACCTGGTCCAACTATTTTCGTAAGATTCGGGGAGGCAGTTGGTCGCGTGAACTGTCAAGCGCATGAAGTGGACATCCTCAACGGTCATATTGTGCCCAACGGCTATGTTTTGCCCAACGACTAGATTGTGCCCAACGGCTAGATTGGCTGAATCTAGTTATTGGGCCTTGCCAAGAGCAAGACTGGATTGGGCCTTGCCCTACTATGGGCCAAGCACCTGCCTAGTCCAGAACAGTTCCTATACAATCAAATATTATCTACCAAAAGTTTTGAAGTATCTTTTAAAGAAAGGTATGAAAGCTCGCCAAGTCTTGTCTGTTGGTCTGTTTAAGTGAACCGAGTACTGTAAAAGTAAGGAAATGACTTAATAGTACTAAGGCAACTCATACACACACTTAAAACATTTTTAAAATTTATTTTCTAGCCAGAAAACAAGTGATTAAAAATATGTCCAAGTTTGTTTTTAAACTATCTAATCAATGGAAATAAGTGTTAATCGATTGACAAAACTTTCCCAACTAGCCAATTGATTGTAACATTATGACAATCGATTAGAGGAGTGTCAACCGATTACAAAATCAATTAAGACAACACATTAATGACTTGTGACAGCTTTATATCCAAACCTTCCTATTTGGGCTTGTTAATTAAGTGTAAATGAGTTGTATAATGGATTAGAGTAGTTTGTTGATCAATTAGGTAATCAATTCAGCCCATGAGTTCTTTCTTTCATTGGATTTTTCAACCAGTATATAAGAGAGGCTTGCCCATACTTCAAACCACGCCAATTTCCAATGTTTTCATATTTTTTTAAAATTTATCTTTCTCCTTTTCTTTAGAAAAATAATTTTTTAATTTCGAATTATCTTAGTTCTAGTAAGTAAAGCTTTTCTTGTAAGGAAGATATTTGTGTAAGTCATTGTGCTAGTCGTTTATATTCTTAAGGGTGCAATACATTTAAGAGATTGACTTTGGTTCTTGAGATCAACCTTTATAAAATCTTTGTTCTTAGTTTATTAAGTTTTTCCAGAAAAATATTTGTTTTGGTGATTAAGATCAAACATAAATCTCTAAAAGGTTCGATAGCTTAGCCAGGGTTAAAAGCTGTCATTTGGTTGGGGATAAACCTGTTAAAATCTTAAGATCATATTGTATTAAAGGTTCGTGGGTATAACATGTAAAAGCTCAAAGTTTTAATTAAAATCTAAAGAAGAGCTCCTGGGGACAGGCCTAGGCCAATGTTCGGTCAAACCTGGATAACTCTCTGATGCAATCTCTCTAACCCTTTATTCTCATTTATCTTCTGCAATTTACTTTCAGTAATTTATTTCCGCTGAAATTACTCACCTAAAAATTTACAAATATGATATTAATAGAGAAAGGCTAAAATTAATCACGAATTTTGAATACCACAATTCACCCCCTCCTCTTGTGCTTGAAGTCACTTGTCCAACACATACTTCAACAACAAACTTGAGTTGTGATGAACTACATGACCATTATGAAGAATAATTATATTTTTCTTATTTGTCTGCCCATTATCTTTTCTTCTTTACAAAAGATAGCCATCTTAACTAACTAAATAGAGTTCTGAAACTTTTTGGTATAATACACTAATATGGAAATGCCATATCATCATAGTTATAAAATGGATACGATGACGGTGTATAAATCGTGGTAAGGTAAGGTGTTGTAGTATGTGTCAGCTTTACCACCACAATCTTGAAACCGTAGTAAAAACTCAATAGTGTACTACATATCACTACAGTTTTTAAAAACAACAGTATTAAAATGTGGAGGTTGGTGGTTCGATATCCGGTTTCAGAATTTGATAATTTTTTAACATTTTACCACGGTTGAAAGTTACAACCGTATTGAAAGACTTAGCATACAGTATTTCATCATGCTTATTACTAGTAACTGTTTTGATATATATATATATATATATATACATACTTGAGTTTATTATAACTTATGTGGAATGCTTATTTTACCAACTACTCAATAAATATATAACCATACAATCTGATTTTGAAATCAATAATATGACAAATTAAGGTAAATTAGAAGAATAAGGTACACTAATCATTGTTTTACAAGCTTTCTACAACCCATTATCCACATCTCTCTCTCTCTCTCTCTCTCTCTCTCTCTTTAACAATTGGAATTTGATTCAATGTTTCTAACTCTTCAACGCTCACTTCCTTCACTACTAGTTCATTCTGCAAAGTACTAGTGACTTTGCAAAATGAACTAGTAAAAAAGGAAACGTTGATTGAAGAGTTAGAAAGTATTGAACCAAATTCTAATCGTCAAAGAGCGAGATGCTGATAAAGGGTTGCAGAAAGCTCATAAAACATTGATCAATGTAAGTTGTTCTTTTATAACATAACTTAATTTTTCATATTATTATTTTCTAATTTAATTCAAAAAATTATATATTAAACGAGAGATTGGTAAAACACTCAAACAACATATGATATAATAAACTCATCTTCTAGGACATGTTGAATAAACAACATGATATAGCTACAATGTCCAAGTAATAACATTATTAATATTATAAACAATAACAATAACATTAACATTAACATTAACATACATATACAAAGACAACATATCTAACTAAATCATCAACAAACAACAACATTTATCTATAAAATCATAAACTACCATTAACATTAACATAATACATTTATCAAACATA
Source organism: Lathyrus tuberosus (assembly GCA_022829125.1). Lineage (NCBI taxonomy): Eukaryota > Viridiplantae > Streptophyta > Magnoliopsida > Fabales > Fabaceae > Lathyrus > Lathyrus tuberosus. The sequence goes on along the minus strand of JALAZF010000025.1, from coordinate 12,698,549 downwards.
TCTCAACGACAACACTTATCTACATATCTAACTAAATCATCAAGATACTCCAACAAAAAATATGTGAAACAAATCATAAACTTTTGAACAAAACAAAATCATTTATCAACAAACAACACAAACAACGTCATTTATCTACAAAATCATAAACTACTATTAACGTCAACAGAACACATTTATCAAATATACCTCAAATACAAAATTTATCGACATATCTAACTAAATCATTAACATACTCCAACAAAAAATATGTGAACCAAATCATAAGCTTATGAACAAAACAAAATCATTTATCAAGAAACAACATCATTTATCTAAAAAATTATAAACTACCCTTAACATTAACACAACGCATTTATCAAACATAACTGAACAACAACATTTATCAACATATATAATTAAATCATCACCATACTCCAACAACAACAAAAATGTGAACCAAATCATAAGCTTATGAAGAAAACAAAATCATTTGTGAACAAATAACACAAACAACATCATTTATCTACAAAATCATAAACTACCCTTAACATTAACACAACACATTTATCAAACTTATCTCAACAACAACATTTATCAACATATCTAACTAAATCATCAACATACTCCAACAAAAAATATGTGACCCAAATCATAAGCTTATGAACAAAACAAAATCATTTATCAACAAACAACACAAACAACATCATTTATATACAAAATCATAAACTACCCTTAATGTTAACAAAACACACTTATCAAACATACCTCAACGACAATATTTATCAACATACCTAACAAAGTAATCAACATACTACAACAAAAAATATGTAAACTAAATCATAAGCTTATAGACAAATAACACAAACAACAACTTTTATATACAAAATCATAAACTAACCTTAACATTAACAAAACACATTTATCAAACATGCCTCATCTTGCAAAGAATAGAGTTTTGAAAAGAAATGGTTAACATACGTACCTTTACTTGAAACGATTTGTGGAAAACCAAAACAAAGATATCACTACTACGTAAAATCCAATTAACAATGGTTGGGAAAGCTATATAATAACGATGGCGTAGGCATTGTTATGTAGAGTTTCGTTGTAAAATGATACTTATAATCACGGCCCATTAACAGTTGTAATAACCTGGAAACAGCGCGCCCTATCACAACGGTTTTTCAAACGAACCGTTGTGATAAATATAATGGTCCTTGGTTCGATTCCCAGCTGCGCCATTTTGATATTTATTTTTTTCTGTGCAGCGCGCGAGATATGATGACAGTTAAATTATATAACCGTCATTATATATTCTGCAGACACAAATATACAACCACGGCTAGGTTTTATAACCGCTGTCAAAACTTCCTATGTTTTAAATATACATTTCTTAGCAATTCAAATTCATCCCATTTTTTAACCTGTAACCATTTTAACCATAACATATAAGGTATACATGCATAAAGAGCATAAAATACAGCTAACATTGTTCATTGACAAATGCTAAAATTTCTTCCAATTATTAATTTTGTAAGTATTGTAACTATTATAACCATATTTACACCAAACACTATATTCATGTCATCAATACAGAAAAATGTTATTCACATCATCTCTACAAAAAAGTGTTATTCACATCATCAATCAGTAGGACCCTTAAGAACATTGTGGATATACGCCCAACGTTTACGAAGATCAACAAAGTCCTCAACGGGGAATGGGGTATCGTTGTTAAACATCTACATAAGAAAGATCCAATAACATGTATGATAATAATTCAATAGTCAACTTATATATTAATATATGTAAACATTTTATGACATATATACCTTATCCCATGAATCAACAATGCCGGAAACGACAATGTTTAACATGTGTTTCATGATATAATAACCACACTCGTAAGTCCCGGGTTATTTCCTTGTCTACAAATTTAAGCAAAAATGACATGAATACAACCACACATGAATGTAATTGAAAGAAACATGTAATCGGGCCACTTACTTTAGGACAGATCCATGTGGGATTTCTTCTAACATTGCTCATCATATTCACTTACTCCACAACACTGTACATTGAATTTGAATTAAACATATTACATGATAAACTAATTACAATGTCAAAGAAAATGAATTAAGCATACACTTACGAATTAATAATATCTTTCATTTTCTTTTCCAATGGATCATGCAAGGAACACCGAAAAGTTATCGTATTTGTCCTAAATGATATGATGATCAATTGCCAATGACCACTGAATAAACAAGAGCATATATATTATTTGTATTTAATAAAACAAAACTAAATATAGAATATATAAACATCAATTCCAAAAATACTTACTGTAGCGGCAAAATCGTGAGTGTAAGCTATTGATTAACTTAACTCGAAAAGCAAGAGTCGCCACCGCACTTTTATTTCATCCAAAAGGAAAGGAAAAAGAGCGAACAAAACCTACACAAGCTCTAAACAAGAACAAGTGAAAAGAGACTGGGTAAGGGGGTTGGTTACGTTAAGGGAAGGTGTTAGCTCCCAAAATGTCTATAGTACTCTATAGGAACCCTTTGAAATATTTACGCTTTTTGGTCTGAAAAAAATTTTGTTTGAAAAGTGATTGAGGAGATGAGAAGAGAATTGTTTTCAAGATTTTTGTGTTTGGAGAGACTTGTCGTCTCATGCCTACGTACCCACGGAGTGCAATGTAGGATCAAAACCCCGTAGTTCGTGGTACAAAGAATGAAATTTGTTTGTTTTGGTTATTTTTAAATGTAAAGACAAGTCGTCATTTCCAAGCGTATAATTCCGCTTAAAGAAATGAATCATGTCTAAACTTATGAAAAAGCTAAAGGAAAAAGTGCACGAGGGCACAAAAAGAGAGTGGTGAGTTTGTTGTTTTTTAAGTCTTTTGAAAAAGGTGTCAATATGCTTATGTAGTTTAGCATTTGTTAAGAAATGAAATGAAAAGAGTAAAATCACTTGACAAAGTCAAGGTTTGATTATGAAAGAGGTGTTAGTTTGAAATCAAGAAGATTTTTGAAAAAGGGAGAGATTTTTGAAAATTGAAGAATTGGGAGGAGAAGAAGTGACTATCCTAAAGCACATAGTAAAAGCTAAGGATAAGAATAATCTAACCACAAATGTAGTTGTCTTCACCATAAACCAAGCAAAAGCACAAGGCTTCAAAGTCTTCGAACCATAATTCCAAAGCAAAGGGAAAAGGTCCTAGTTCTAAGTCCAAGGTTCCAAGAATTGCATTGGATGTCCAAGGTGTAATACCCCAAAATTTGCTCTCCCTTTTTGTCATCTTAGCATAGCATTATCATCTACCATATCATATCCATCTCATTAGCATTGCATTGCATTTAACATAGAAAAATGAAGCATAGCATCCCTCTTACCATCAAGGCATGTGATCAGGTGGAAGGTGGACAATCAAGGGATCATTCAAAGCACAAAAAGGTCAGTCAAGTTGCCTCAAGGCAAGCCAAGAAGTCTTTCATGTATCATATTATCTCAATTAACCATCCAACACCTCAAGAAAGTGAGATTCAATAGGAGATTGGAGCAATACATACTTCACTATGCAAGGGATCCAAAAAATGAAGGAAAACCCTCAAAAGAGATAGCTCATTGGTCCAAAGTCACCCTCAAATGGCATATCTCATCATCCTTTAAGAGAATACACAACATACTCTGAGGAATTTGAAATTGAAGACTGCACTTTTTCCTCCTAACCAGAGGGGGTCAAAATTAGGGTTTCTAATTAAATCAGGGTATCTTTGATTTTTTGGGCAAAACTGGATGTCATGGTATTCCATATGTCCTTAAGTGTATGTGTGTAGAAAATTGCCTCTCAATTGGTTTTAGAAGTGGTTCAATTGGAGGAAAGATAAAAAATCAGGAAATTTGGGGCCAAGTCAAATAATCAAAGGAGAAAGTCAACTCTTGACTTTTTGAGGCCAAATTCATGAAATTCATGTTACATGTGTCCAATGTACAAAATTTGGTCAAGAAATTCCAAAGGAATCATGAAAAATCAAGATGTGGAAAGTTGCCATTTTTGGGTGAAGTAGGGTTACTAAATAAGGCAAGTTTTGGCCATCTTGCATCAGAGTTTGAACCAAGGCCATTCAAAATTGAGACATCAAATAAAAATTCCACCAGGCCAAAACAAGAGATCTTGTTTTAAGCTTCAAATCCATATAAAGAAAAGCTTCATTGGATAAAAATTGAGTGAGATATGATTGATCAAAGTTTGACAAAACAAGGTCAAAAACCAAGTCATGACAAGGCAAGTGCAGGCCCATGCGCCATAATTTTGTCGAACACTTGGTGTGCCAAATGTCCAGCCACTTTTCTCCATGATGAAAGTTCCAAACGAAAAAATGTTGAACATCAAAGTTGTTCATCTCAATGTCCTATTCAACTTTGATGTTGGACATTTTTCCATTTGAGCAAGTTATGATGGGGTTATGATGGTCCCAAGTTTACGTGTTCATGCTGAATTTTCCAAGACAGATTGCCATGCCACCCTCCCAACCTGCCAAGCCCATGCACCAGTTCTGAACCATGATGTTTGGAGTCATTTTACACCATTCTACAAGCCTCTATTCAATTCAATTTCAACATCAAAATTATTCTCCTATATCTACTCTTTCATTTGCCATAAAAATTACTCATTTCCATTCATTAAAGTGAGAGAAATTCATCACCAAACTTCCTTGTTTTAATTGATTTTTATGCTGCTATAAAACCAGAAAAATAACATTGTTGTTCTTGTTAATTCAAGTATTCTCATACATGCTACACCATTCCACTTTCCATTTCATTAAACTAAAAATTTCCTTACATCACCACCCTCCATTTTAAACCCCACCATACACTTCATAAACTCACCCACACCATAATAAATTTTCCCAACTCACCTCTAACTGTCATGACTCAGTTAGTTAGAACCCACTCAGTTAACCCAACTCTAACTCACTTAACTCACTCAGTTTACCATGGTTAACCACACTAAACCCTAACTATATAAACAAATTCACACACAATTTCAAGGCTCTCTCTCATTTTTCCACATTTCTCAGAACTCATTCTCAATCATTCTCTCAATTTCCTCTCTAATCTCACACATTCCTCACACTTTTCATCACAATTTCTCAAGAAATCTCAAATTTCTCTTTCACTCTCAAGAATTCAGATTCAGATTTCTCTTTCGTTTCTTCATCATTTTCGAAGATATTCGAAGCAGAATCATCTCCATAATCTCCTCTTTCTACTGTATGCATTAGATTCGATTGAATCCACCATCGGAAAATCTCAAGTTTCACTCATCACTTCCCATTTCTACTCCAAGCAAGTATTGGATCTGGTTTTCGCCTTTATTTGGCTCAAAGTGCTGATTTGAAGATCTTGCAGGAAGTTTTCGGATTTCTAAAACAAAAAAGTGCATCACACAAGGTTAGAGATCTTGAAACTTTTTCTTTAGTTCATCATATTTTTAGAGATTTACAATGTGAAATTAATACTCATGCATTGCATCTGGAAGTCCTGAAATGATGGCACACCACTGTTGTTTAATTTGAAGTTTATGTGATTTTGTGATTTTTGTGAAATTCATGTTGAAATGTGTCACTTTCGTGCCATTTTTCTTGATGTTAGAATGATCTTTTGGTGATTTAATTAGCATATTCATGATCTATGAAGTTTGGGCTTCAGTTTGGTATCTTACTTTGTTAATTTTCATTAAGAAATGAGGGAGATATTTGAGGAAAAAGATTGGCAAAAATTCTGCATGTTTTAGTAAAATTCTGCACTTTTTGCATGAGTTTATGGTGAGTTTGGCGACGTGGCAGCACCCGATTGGCCATGTTCTTATGGTCTTAATGATTAACTAATAATTACATAATGATTGGATGATTGGTGAGAAAGAGGGTGAGGTGGCGCGACTTGAGTGGTTGGAGTTTTGGTTTTGATTTTCTCTCATTTAAGTGATATTGTGACCGATTGGAATAATGTTCATGGGCATGTGTTTTTTCTTTTTTTCCTGTATTAATAAAAAGGGTAGTTAATTAATATTGAGGAAGCCTTATGCAGACTAGGCCCAGCGAAACACTAGTTGCACCCCCTCTTAAAGGCCCAAACATTTGTGAACTAGAAATTTACTTTTTCAGCACCCCTCATTTCAATTCCATTTGCATTTTATTTCTTTCACATATAGTTTCACTTTTATTTTAATAAAAATACTAAAAATCATTATAAAATTCTGAAATAATTCACACATGTTCTTAACACATTTAGGTAATTTTTCATCATTTTTAATTCTGATTTTAATAATTTTAGATTATTTTTTCGTAATTTCATTTCAATTTCTTTTTTATTGATCTTCTTTATGATACTCAAACTTGCGCATTTTCTTTCTCCCATTTCACACAATGTTTTTCATCCATTCCTTTTGAATTGGTTAGATAACATCCTGAAGTGTCCAAAAATATGTTTTCTTTATTTTTAAAGTCATCTTATAGGATGTTTGTATGATCATTTTTGCACTTCATTTTGTGGCATTTCAATATGACTTTGTGCATGTCTTTGTGGCACTTTTATCTTGAATTTTGGTCTGAGTTTTTAACATGTGTTTAGCCTCTGACTTAAGATGTTTAGGACTTGTTTTTACAATTTCCTCATGTGCTTCAATATTTGTTCAATGTCTTGCCTTTGAAGCTACTTAAGTGCACTTTATTTTCTTCCTTCTAACATGTTGTGATAAGGCTTTGGTGCCATATTTTTTATGAGTCATTCATGTGATATTATAGGTCATTTATATGATATTATAGGTCACCTTTGATTGCATTATAAGTCATTTTGGTTTGCATTTACATTTGACATGAGTTTGTCCATTCTAAGTTGAATTATGACTTGTTTTCATCTCTCACTTCTTCTTATGCTATATGTGATTCATGTTTGCATTTTGGTGCACCATTTCCTTCATGCCATTTGCATCTCATGTATAATATGCTACTGCCCATGTGCATTCATTAACCATTTCACATGTTATGCATTTATAATATGTCATTTTGTGCATTTAGTTGAACATGTTTCACTTCACTTTTCTTCTACTTCATCTTATCTCTTCCACTTGCACTCTTCAATTCTTGAATTACATGATGGTTCATATGCTTTGTAAGACCTTTGTGAATTGAATTTAATTCTGACCTTGACTTTATATGAAGCATAAATGCATGATCACTTTGCGTTTCCACCTATTCTTCATCTATTTCTTCTATGATTCACTTCTTTAATGTTTAGGACATTACTTGTACATAGTTGATGTGTGTTTGATGTCTTAATATTAGAGAATACTCTTATTGTTTAGATTTTGACTTTGATTAGGTTTTATCTCTTAGGATCCTATTTCTTTGGTTCTTAATTGATTTGAGTATCTCTTGTTGTTTCTTCCTTTATTTCATACTTGTAAATATTGTGAACTAACTTTTTTCATGTAGGTGCATGGTAAGTAAGTGTGGGGACATAGTTCCACATACATTTCTCTCCCTTATCTTTTCTTATCTCTTTTAAATAATTCAATTTGTGTTTGATAAACATTTACATGCTTTCCTTGAATAATTCTTCTCCATCCCTCTTTAAGATCAACTTAACTTCCATTTTGGAAGTAAGTTGTTTCTTTTGCTCTTCTTCTTCTTTCTTTTAGAAGTAGGTTTCTTAAACCCCATTAACCATAGGATCTCCAAACATGCTAACACTAGGGTGTGTCTTAGTCTCCCCTTAGTTTTCACCTTTACCTCTCTTTTGAGTCACTTCTTCTCATCTCATAATAAAAGAAAAAAATACTTAATAAAGGCATAACAAATATTGTATTTAGGCCTTTCACGTGGGAACAAGGAGGTGAGGGGTCTTCTCTCATTTCTTTGGAAGAATGTTTAGCATACGTACCGTCTGGGGACGATGTGCGAGGCATTCAATCTCACATGAGGGACTTAAATACAATGCATGTTACAAAACACATAATCAAAAACACTTCTTTCTAAAAAACAAAAACAAACAATAACGTCTTTCCTTCGGGAATTCTCTTCCTATCTCTTATTCCTTAAGGATGCGTCATTTCCGTTCTACCGCAAACAGGTAACGCCTAAGTCTCCCTACAGCGAGCTGCAACACCTAAACTGCTAGGACGCGAACGTTGACATATTCCACTAAAAAACACAAACAATCCATCCCTAGTGAGGGGAACTACGTTGCTCTGATTCTCATGCTCCCGATGAGATACGTAGGCAGTGGGGTAGGGCCCATGCGAGCACTTCTTTTATTTTCCCTACATTTGTTTCTCGTTCCTTTTCCATTCTTTCTCCTTTCTTTCTTTCAGTTCTTTTTCCAGTATCCTTTTCTATCACCCTTTGATTGAGACAAGCAAGCGTGGATCCCATCGGGTACGATGGATGTGGGGGGGTGTTAATACCTTCCTCTCGCGTAACCGACTCCCGAACTCAGTTCTCTTGGTCGCAAGACCATGCTCTATCCTTTCGTTCAGGTTTATGCGGTGTTTCCTTTCCCTCTCATGGGATAAATACACATTGCTGGCGACTCTGTTTCGGTGCCACTTTCGCGTTTGTACCAGGATGAAAATCCCGGGAGCGACAGCTGGCGACTTTGCTGGGGAACGAACCCAGAATCTCTGGTTTCCTTAGCGAGTCAATCCTAGCGCTTGTCTGTTTTCTTTCATTGAGTGTTTACCGTGGTGTTGTGTTTTGCTGTATTTACTGTTGTATTGTATTGCTATTTACTGTATTGCTGCTTTACTGTACTTTACTGTATTTATCGCATTTACTACATTACATATCATTATTATGCTGGACTGTGCTGTGGTTTTCTGTTTGGCGGGTTGGGGTGTACTGAGAGATAAGCCCACTACCCAGGCTTGAGTACACACGTAGGTTTTAGATTGGATAGTCATGACGCTTGCGTGGTGGTGACCACGTATTGTTGTTCATGAGACCCACAACCAGACGAGGTTCTATCAAGAGCTTTCTGCTACTGTATGTTATGCAGGCCAATAGTTATTCTCTTGAGGAACTGTCGACTCTGGTGACCATTCCCGAGGACTCAGTTGCGGCACTCCTCCCGAGTTGTGACAGTGGCAGACCACGTTCTGTGGCAAACCCATTACACATTCTCGATCCGAGGACCCAATGCTGGGAACTCGCTGTAGGATATCCCTTTTGAAAGAGAATCAGTGGAGGCACTCCTCGATTGGTGATAGTACTGTACCCCGAGGGATGAATGTACTATTGCTTCTCGACCTCAGTGCCAGAAGCTGAGGACCTTTCGTTTTGGAGAATCAGTTGAGGCCTCCTCGATTGATGATGATGCCAAACCTGAAATGGTGAACGTATCATCATTTCTCGACCTGAGAGCCCGGGATACTGAACATCCTAGTACCCACATGTGAGAGGGGCGGGTTGTTTACAGGTTTGCAGGTAACCTTGACTTTCATCCTACCTGGTATTCTGGTTCTCTCATCAGTGTGGACTCATCAGCCTGGTATTATGGCATCATGATTATTCTGACCATCCCGGTATTCTGATCAGGTCGGTGCTCTAATTATGCCGATATTCTGGCCTTCTGGTATTCCAATTATGCCGATATCCCGGCATCCCGGCATTCTGATTATTCGGATATTCCGGTATTCCGGTATTTTCTTCAGAGCAGACTTATGAGCTTATTCAGCCGTCAGCACAGCAGTTATCCAGATTATATGGAAGCTTTGATCCCATGTCCATTGCATCTGCATCATCATTTTCGCATACATGTTCATGTATTTCCAAGGGACATTAACTTTGAGACTTGCTGCTGAGCGTTTCCATCCATTTCTTGTGGTTTGTAAAACAAATTTGCATCAAAGCATAATGATCCCTTGGAAATATTCGAACATGGCATTCTGCATGGCATTCTCATACTCTTATATGCATAACAGGTGTTCCGGAGCGAATTTCTCATTTTGACTTGGTATTCTCTGTCGGACGGCCAACATGACTTCTTCCAACTACTCGATTCACCACAATCAGGGTTCAGATATGGAACAGCTCCGAGCGGAGGTGACTGAGATGAAGGCCCAACTGGGGCATTTTATGGTGGACATTCAAGCATTGTCCCAAGGTCAAAAACTGCTGAGAGAAGAAGTCAACTGGGTGAAGTCTCAGATGGGTCCGCTTACAGAAATCCAGAATGCGGTGTTAAGGAAACAAAGCAATCCTAATCACTAGTGAGGGGAACTACGTCGCTCTGATTCTTCATTAGTCAATGGAGATACGTAGGCAGGAAATCGTGTGAGATCTTTGCGAGTAACCTTATCTATCAACCTTATTTATCAATTTCTTTCCTCCAGATATCTCTTGTCAGCTTCCAACTCCATCTCCCTAAGAGAGTCCTAGGGGCAGAGCATATGGGCAAAGGCCAGAACAACTTGAGAAGAAGTTTGATCCTATTCCGATGTCGTACGCGCAACGGGTTTCGACATTTGCTCAAACTCAAACTGATTGAGCTAGTCGCATCAGGATCATCTTCGACAAAGCTTCCTTTGGGGTTTCAATGCCAAATGCCAGGTATGACTACCATTCTGGGGCACCTGACCATTTAATTGACGATTGCAAGTCTTTCAGAGGTAAAGGTAAAGACAAGGTGCAAGACGTGATTGACTCAAAGGTTATCACACCAAATGGGTGGCCCATAAATTAAACTTTCTTCATCAGATTGAGCACCCAGTTTGCAAAAAGATCTTCAGAATCAATAAGTCCAGACGGAGTCAAGCCTCCTCAACAAAGACAATCATTTAGCTTCTTTACCGCATTTGCATAGGTAGCTTTTATTTGTTTATTTAAACATTATTTGCATGTAAGAGCTTGTTTGTTTTTTTGAATGACGATCATAATACAATAAGCATGTTTTTCTTGAAGTAATTCATTCGTATTCACTCATAAGTTTGTATATGTGCATTGCAATACCAACTGTCGTGCTTAAACTCTTGAGGGAGGATGATGATCGGAAAACGTAAAAATCTCTAATTGTGTGCTCTTGGATAAGACCCTGTTGAGGATGTACAGGCATTGTTTTGAATCCCCAAACACTGGAGATATAAGGGAAATAGACCCTCGTTAACCCCTTTGAGCCTTGAAGTAGGAGTTTCTTTTCGTATGAAAAAACCCTCACATTTAACCCAGGGACAGGGTAGACGTCAGTTAATTTGACCGAGCGTTCAAATCTCAAAAAGAGTGTGCATCTGAGGATCCATTACCTTCCATTCCACCATCAAGAGGTCAAGAGATGTGAAACCACAATGGTTATCCATCAACAATCAAAGAGTGAGGCAGTCATAACCCTTTCAATCAAATCAAGACAAGCCAGTGTCACACGACGTGTTCAAAAAAAAAAAAGAAAAAAAAATGAAAAAGCCCGCTAAGTTGAAACTTGAAAACAAGCAACTTAGGCAAAAGTTAGGGCATCCCGCTGGACTTCAAAATCAAATGATTCAAAAGAATCTGTCTAGGCAAAAGTTAGGGATAAGAAAAAATGCGAAAGCGAAAAACACAAGGATTACAAAAGAAAATCCTCGAGCAAGAACAAAGTCGTGTGACTATGGACAAAAGACAAAGGGGTGACTGTCACTTCAAAAACCTCATTAGGTGTCAAACCATCAGATGCATGGGTTCCTTAAAGATCACAAAATCTTTTTGAGAGGCGAGCGCTTGTGCAAATTAGCTGAACGTAGGACTGGAGAACATCACGAAGAGTGGGTGGGCACTAATAAAATTTGAGTCTTAAATCCTTTTTTTTCTCAAAACCGTGAACCAGGCCACGATACAACCCTCAAAAGTCCTAATTGAAACAGGGTTATTTCGAAAGCATACTACCAAGAGATAGCGTTCCTGACTCCTATGAGTTGTGCTAAAAGATCTTTATTGGTGTTGCATGTGCATTGCATTCTTTCATCCAAAAATTAATGTCGTATTCTAACCTGTGATTCGCTCACAAAGAGGGGTTTGCGACATCTTGTCAGTAAAACTTCAAGATTAACATGTGTGTTGCATTAGAATTTTCATTCTCAGAATAAAACATTTTCTGCTTGCATACATTTGTTTAACATCAAAAGAAGTTTACATATGGGAAGTCCAGTCCAGAAGCTTAATCTTGCCGAGTTGAGAATCCCGAAACTCCCGAAGGACAGCCACATCCAATGGTACTTCCTCGGGAAACTTTGTTGAGCAGGAGCTTTCCCAACAAGTTGTGTTAAGACGTAGTCGATCCGGGGCAATCACGTCGACCCATCTCTTTAAGGTGTGGCTCATCTGAGCCAATCACGTCGAGAAATCTCTTCAGAATTCAGCCAAACTGGGGCAAAACCACTTCAAGGTTCATACTGGGGCAGGCTATCCCAAGAGCATGAGAAGGTAGTACATCCAGATGACTGGTCAGCCTATCCAGGGTTCAGGTGTTGGGGCAGAATATCTCACGGTGGTATGAGATTGTTCATAAATCTTCGCAAGGCGAAATCCTCTGTAGACCATACAATCTGAAGTAGCTAATTCGAGATTTGACGAATCTCTCCAAGAGTTTGAAGACACTGAAGCATTGAGCTTGCCAAGTCTTCTGTAAAATCCTCTTGAGATGACTTCTTCTAAGTAATCTATGCAGTCTGGGGCAGTTACGTCGAGATCCGACGAATCTCTACAAGGGTTTGAGGACATTGAGGCGTTTTGAATGTCAAGTCTTCTGTAAAATCCTCTTAAAGGGCATCCTCCAACAAGAAATGCAGCAAAGCTTTTCTCCCCAACAAGTGGTGATTCAGAGTTGGATTTTCTCTGTTGCAGAAGTCATATCCAGCACGGGGCATACGTGCATATCCTTTGCTTGCAGGTAGCAGCCTCATACTAGGCTCAAAGGCAAAATTGGAGCCGTTGTAAGATCACAGGATCATGTCTTCTAGACGAGTAATCACTTACTTCCATGCAGAAGACTGGGGCAATCATGTTCGAGAAAGGTGGTCACCCTTTTGTCACAACGTTTACTGATTGAGTCCATCATTTGGTCGACGGTCGGTCACGACGATTCGATATCAGCGAACTGAGTTCAAATGGGTATCGTTGTATCTTATTAAGTCGATTCTCTCATTCAGTACTTCCAACAGCTACAAGCTTTTCTGTGTCGATAATGGTTGCGAATTCCCCAGTAGAGTGGCTTCGCGGACGCTGAAGTTGATGGTCAATGCCCAGTGAAGTCACCAGGAGTTTGAAGACATTACTTTTCTGTAAAATCCTCCTGGGACATTTTCGTCCGATCAGTCTTATATCATGGAGTAAACAAACAAGTTGTTGACCCTCCCAAGCATGGGGCATATTGAATTTCCCCGGCAGAAGATGTTCTAGATCTATAATCCCCAGTAGAGTTTGAGGACACTTAGTCTTCTGTAAAATCCTCTCAAAAGGCATCCCCAGCACGAGACGCTTTAAAGTAGTTTTCTCCAGCAGAGTTGATGAGAAACTCATTATCCCCAACGGAATCGTCAAAAGGGAAGTTCACCTAACACGGGGCATTGTGACACTTATCCTAAGATTGACAGTTTTATTCCTCAGCAGACTACCGTGAAATTGCTTTGGGTTTCCCCAGCAGATCTCTAGGGACTCTTTCTCAGCATGTTGCAACGTAATGTCTTCTAACCAGGATTTGAACATCCCCTGTGGAGTTTATTCTCAGCAGGATTTACCAGCAAGTGGTAGTGTCAACGGGGCATATTTCCTGCAGGTTTCAGCATGTGAAATTTTCCAAAGAATAAGTCCCAGCTGAATTGTTCTCTCCCCAGGGAAGTCCCCACAGAGTTCAACACTTTGACAGAGATATCCCCAGCAAGGTTTAAATAGATCGAGGGAACTTCTTCTTCAGCAAAGTGACAACGTATGATATTACCCAGCCGGTGGTGTAATTCTTAGCATTGCTCATTTACAACTCAAAGTCCAATTTATTTTTGGCACATATACGGTTTGTTCATATTATTCCAGCCGGTGGAATAATATGGCAGATGGTTGCTCCAGCCAGTGGGATGATCATTATATACAGTTGTTCATATTATTCCAGCATGTGGGATAGTATGGCAGATGGTTGTTCCAGCCAGTGGGATGATCATTATATACAGTTTGTTCATATTATTCCAACCGGTGGGATAATATGGCAGATGGTTGTTCCAGCCAGTGGGATGATCATTATATACAGTTGTTCATATTATTCCAGCATGTGGGATAGTATGGCAGATGGTTGTTCCAGCCGGTGGGATGATCATTATACATAGTCGTTTACATTATTCCAGCAGGTGGGATAGTATGACAGATGGTTGTTCCAGCCAGTGGGATGATCATTATATACAATTGTTCATATTATTCCAGCATGTGGGATAGTATGGCAGATGCTTGTTCCAGCCGGTGGGATGATCATTATACATAGTCGTTTACATTATTCCAGCAGGTGGGATAGTATGGCAGATGGTTGTTCCAGCCAGTGGGATGATCATTATATACATTTTGTTCATATTATTCCAGCCGGTGGGATAATATGGCAGATGGTTGTTCCAGCCAGTGGGATGATCATTATATACAGTTGTTCATATTATTCCAGCATGTGGGATAGTATGGCAGATGGTTGTTCCAGCCGGTGGGATAATCATTATACATAGTCGTTTACATTATTCCAGCAGGTGGGATAGTATGACAGATGGTTGTTCCAGCCAGTGGGATGATCATTATATACAGTTTATTCATATTATTCCAGTCGGTGGGATAATATGGCAGATGGTTGTTCCAGCCAGTGGGATGATCATTATATATAGTTTTTTCATATTATTCCAGCAGGTGGGATAGTATGGCAGATGGTTGTTCCAGCCAGTGGGATGACCATTATATACAGTTTATTCATATTATTCCAGCATGTGGGGTAATATTGCAGGTGGTTATTCCAGCAGGTGGGATGATCATTTGGCAAAGCTTCCAAAGCCGGTTTGGTAAGCATCAAAGTCCAAGTTTAATTTGGCAAAGCTGCAAAAGTCCATCTGAGGATGGCAATTTTGAGATTCCAAAGCCTGTTTGGTAATCATTGAAGTCCAACGACAGATTGGCAAAAATCCAGCACGAACTGGTAAAAGTCCATTGTTTAGAATGGCAGAGCAGCTGAAGTCCACCAGCAGTGTGGCAAGCCAGTAGTCATCTGGCGTCGTTCAAAAGACATTATTAAAGTCCACCAGCAGTGTGGCAAGCTAGTAGTCGTCTGGCGTCGTTCAAAAGACATTATTAAAGTCCACCAGCAGTGTGGCAGGCCAGTAGTCGTCTGGCGTCGTACAAAAGACATTATCAAAGTCCACCAGCAGTGTGGCAAGCCAGTAGCCGTCTGGCGTCGTTTAAAAAGACATTTGTCAAAGTCCACCAGCAGTATGGCAAGCCAGTAGTCGCCTGGCGTCGTTCAAAAGACAGATTTCTCCGACAGGGTTTCATTTGAAGACTCAATCCAGCAGTCTTGTTGGGTTTATATCCCTTTTCTTCTTCATCATCCAGAGCAAATTTTTGGTTATATTTGGTATTCAATCACTATATACCTTGAAAGTCTGAAAGCAATCACTTTCAGGCATTCAGGTCTACAGCGTTTGAATAGGGGCAGCTGTAATACCCCAAAATTTGCTCTCCCATTTTGTCATCTTAGCATAGCATTATCATCTATCATATCATATCCATCTCATTAGCATTGCATTGCATTTAACATAGAAAAATGAAGCATAGCATCCCTCTTACCATCAAGGCATGTGATCAGGTGGAAGGTGGACAATCAAGGGATCATTCAAAGCACAAAAAGGTCAGTCAAGATGCCTCAAGGCAAGCCAAGAAGTCTTTCATGTATCATATTATCTCAATTGACCATCCAACACCTCAAGAAAGTGAGATTCAATAGGAGATTGGAGCAATACATACTTCACTATGCAAGGGATCCAAAAAATGAAGGAAAACCCTCAAAAGAGATAGCTCATTGGTCCAAAGTCACCCTCAAATGGCATATCTCATCATCCTTTAAGAGAATACACAACATACTCTGAGGAATTTGAAATTGAAGACTGCACTTTTTCCTCCTAACCAGAGGGGGTCAAAATTAGGGTTTCTAATTAAATCAGGGTATCTTTGATTTTTTGGGTAAAACTGGATGTCATGGTATTCCATATGTCCTTAAGTGTATGTGTGTATAAAATTGCCTCTCAATTGGTTTTAGAAGTGGTTCAATTGGAGGAAAGATAAAAAATCAGGAAATTTGGGGCCAAGTCAAATAATTAAAGGAGAAAGTCAACTCTTGACTTTTTGAGACCAAATTCATGAAATTCATGTTACATGTGTCCAATGTACAAAATTTGGTCAAGAAACTCCAAAGGAATCATGAAAAATCAAGATGTGGAAAGTTGCCATTTTTGGGTGAAGTAGGGTTACTAAATAAGGCAAGTTTTGGCCATCTTGCATCAGAGTTTGAACCAAGGCCATTCAAAATTGAGACATCAAATAAAAATTCCACCAGGCCAAAACAAGAGATCTTGTTTTAAGCTTCAAATCCATATAAAGAAAAGCTCCATTGGATAAAAATTGAGTGAGATATGATTGATCAAAGTTTGACAAAACAAGGTCAAAAACCAAGTCATGACAAGGCAAGTGCAGGCCCATGCGCCATAATTTTGTCGAACACTTGGTGTGCCAAATGTCCAGCCACTTTTCTCCATGATGGAAGCTCCAAACGAAAAAATGTTGAACTTATGATGGGGTTATGATGGTCCCAAGTTGACGTGTTCATGCTGAATTTTCCAAGACAGATTGCCATGCCACCCTCCCAACCTGCCAAGCCCATGCACCAGTTCTGAACCATGATGTTTGGAGTCATTTTACACCATTCTACAAGCCTCTATTCAATTCAATTTCAACATCAAAATTATTCTCCTATATCTACTCTTTCATTTGCCATAAAAATTACTCATTTCCATTCATTAAAGTGAGAGAAATTCATCACCAAACTTCCTTGTTTTAATTGATTTTTATGCTGCTATAAAACCAGAAAAATAACATTGTTGTTCTTGTTAATTCAAGTAGTCTCATACATGCTACACCATTCCACTTTCCATTTCATTAAACTAAAAATTTCCTTACATCACCACCCTCCATTTTAAACCCCACCATACACTTCATAAACTCACCCACACCATAATAAATTTTCCCAACTCACCTCTAACTGTCATGACTCAGTTAGTTAGAACCCACTCAGTTAACCCAACTCTAACTCACTTAACTCACTCAGTTTACCATGGTTAACCATACTAAACCCTAACTATATAAACAAATTCACACACAATTTCAAGGCTCTCTCTCATTTTTCCACATTTCTCAGAACTCATTCTCAATCATTCTCTCAATTTCCTCTCTAATCTCACACATTCCTCACACTTTTCATCACAATTTCTCAAGAAATATCAAATTTCTCTTTCACTCTCAAGAATTCAGATTCAGATTTCTCTTTCGTTTCTTCATCATTTTCGAAGATATTCGAAGCAGAATCATCTCCATAATCTCCTCTTTCTACTGTATGCATTAGATTCGATTGAATCCACCATCGAAAAATCTCAAGTTTCACTCATCACTTCCCATTTCTACTCCAATCAAGTATTGGATCTGGTTTTCGCCTTTATTTGGCTCAAAGTGCTGATTTGAAGATCTTGCAGGAAGTTTTCGGATTTCTAAAACAAAAAAGTACATCACACAAGGTTAGAGATCTTGAAACTTTTTCTTTAGTTCATCATATTTTTAGAGATTTACAATGTGAAATTAGTACTCATGCATTGCATCTGGAAGTCCTGAAATGATGGCACACCACTGTTGTTTAATTTGAAGTTTATGTGATTTTGTGATTTTTGTGAAATTCATGTTGAAATGTGTCACTTTCGTGCCATTTTTCTTGATGTTAGAATGATCTTTTGGTGATTTAATTAGCATATTCATGATCTATGAAGTTTGGGCTTCAGTTTGGTATCTTACTTTGTTAATTTTCATTAAGAAATGAGGGAGATATTTGAGGAAAAAGATTGGCAAAAATTCTGCATGTTTTAGTAAAATTCTGCACTTTTTGCATGAGTTTATGGTGAGTTTGGCGACGTGGCAGCACCCGATTGGCCATGTTCTTATGGTCTTAATGATTAACTAATAATTACATAATGATTGGATGATTGGTGAGAAAGAGGGTGAGGTGGCGCGACTTGAGTGGTTGGAGTTTTGGTTTTGATTTTCTCTCATTTAAGTGATATTGTGACCGATTGGAATAATGTTCATGGGCATGTGTTTTTTCTTTTTTTTCTGTATTAATAAAAAGGGTAGTTAATTAATATTGAGGAAGCCTTATGCAGACTAGGCCCAGCGAAACACTAGTTGCACCCCCTCTTAAAGGCCCAAACATTTGTGAACTAGAAATTTACTTTTTCAGCACCCCTCATTTCAATTCCATTTGCATTTTATTTCTTTCACATATAGTTTCACTTTTATTTTAATAAAAATACTAAAAATCATTATAAAATTCTGAAATAATTCACACATGTTCTTAACACATTTAGGTAATTTTTCATCATTTTTAATTCTGATTTTAATAATTTTAGATTATTTTTTCGTAATTTCATTTCAATTTCTTTTTTATTCATCTTCTTTATGATACTCAAACTTGCGCATTTTCTTTCTCCCATTTCACACAATCTTTTTCATCCATTCCTTTTGAATTGGTTAGATAACATCCTGAAGTGTCCAAAAATATGTTTTCTTTATTTTTAAAGTCATCTTATAGGATGTTTGTATGATCATTTTTGCACTTCATTTTGTGGCATTTCAATATGACTTTGTGCATGTCTTTGTGGCACTTTTATCTTGAATTTTGGTCTGAGTTTTTAACATGTGTTTAGCCTCTGACTTAAGATGTTTAGGACTTGTTTTTACAATTTCCTCATGTGCTTCAATATTTGTTCAATGTCTTGCCTTTGAAGCTACTTAAGTGCACTTTATTTTCTTCCTTCTAACATGTTGTGATAAGGCTTTGGTGCCATATTTTTTATGAGTCATTCATGTGATATTATAGGTCATTTATATGATATTATAGGTCACCTTTGATTGCATTATAAGTCATTTTGGTTTGCATTTACATTTGACATGAGTTTGTCCATTCTAAGTTGAATTATGACTTGTTTTCATCTCTCACTTCTTCTTATGCTATATGTGATTCATGTTTGCATTTTGGTGCACCATTTCCTTCATGCCATTTGCATCTCATGTATAATATGCTACTGCCCATGTGCATTCATTAACCATTTCACATGTTATGCATTTATAATATGTCATTTTGTGCATTTAGTTGAACATGTTTCACTTCTCTTTTCTTCTACTTCATCTTATCTCTTCCACTTGCACTCTTCAATTCTTGAATTACATGATGGTTCATATGCTTTGTAAGACCTTTGTGAATTGAATTTAATTCTGACCTTGACTTTATATGAAGCATAAATGCATGATCATTTTGCGTTTCCACCTATTCTTCATCTATTTCTTCTATGATTCACTTCTTTAATGTTTAGGACATTACTTGTACATAGTTGATGTGTGTTTGATGTCTTAATATTAGAGAATACTCTTATTGTTTAGATTCTGACTTTGATTAGGTTTTATCTCTTAGGATCTTATTTCTTTGGTTCTTAATTGATTTGAGTATCTCTTGTTGTTTCTTCCTTTATTTCATACTTGTAAATATTGTGAACTAACTTTTTTCATGTAGGTGCATGGTAAGTAAGTGTGGGGACATAGTTCCACATACACTTCTCTCCCTTATCTTTTCTTATCTCTTTTAAATAATTCAATTTGTGTTTGATAAACATTTACATGCTTTCCTTGAATAATTCTTCTCCATCCCTCTTTAAGATCAACTTAACTTCCATTTTGGAAGTAAGTTGTTTCTTTTGCTCTTCTTCTTCTTTCTTTTAGAAGTAGGTTTCTTAAACCCCATTAACCATAGGATCTCCAAACATGCTAACACTAGGGTGTGTCTTAGTCTCCCCTTAGTTTTCACCTTTACCTCTCTTTTGAGTCACTTCTTCTCATCTCATAATAAAAGAAAAAAATACTTAATAAAGGCATAACAAATATTGTATTAAGGCCTTTCACGTGGGAACAAGGAGGTGAGGGGTCTTCTCTCATTTCTTTGGGAGAATGTTTAGCATACGTACCGTCTGGGGACGATGTGCGAGGCATTCAATCTCACATGAGGGACTTAAATACAATGCATGTTACAAAACACATAATCAAAAACAGTTCTTTCTAAAAAACAAAAACAAACAATAACGTCTTTCCTTCGGGAATTCTCTTCCTATCTCTTATTCCTTAAGGATGCGTCATTTCCGTTCTACCGTAAACAGGTAACGCCTAAGTCTCCCTACAGCGAGCTGCAACACCTAAACTGCTAGGACGCGAACGTTGACGTATTCCACTAAAAAACACAAACAATCCATCCCTAGTGAGGGGAACTACGTTGCTCTGATTCTCATGCTCCTGATGAGATACGTAGGCAGTGGGGTAGGGCCCATGCGAGCACTTCTTTTATTTTCCCTACATTTGTTTCTCGTTCCTTTTCCATTCTTTCTCCTTTATTTCTTTCAGTTCTTTTTCCAGTATCCTTTTCTATCACCCTTTGATTGAGACAAGCAAGCGTGGATCCCATCGGGTACGATGGACGTGGGGGGGTGCTAATACCTTCCTCTCGCGTAACCGACTCCCGAACTCAGTTCTCTTGGTCGCAAGACCATGCTCTATCCTTTCCTTCAGGTTTATGCGGTGTTTCCTTTCCCTCTCATGGGATAAATACACATTGCTGGCGACTCTGTTTCGGTGCCACTTTCGCGTTTGTACCAGGATGAAAATCCCGGGAGCAACACAAGGTCTAGGTGCAAAACTCCATGTCCATTGCAAAGGATAGTAACCATAGTCCAAGATTAGAAACACAAGTTTTTTAGAGGTTTTGGCCTTTATTAATGTTTTTAGTCCAAGTGGACAAAGGGGAAAAAGGCATAAACATAAACATGTGTCCAAGTGGACAAAGGAAAAATTGCGGAAGCATAAACATGTGTCTAACGGACAAAGGAAAAATTGCGGAAGCATAAACATGATATGATAATGATAATAATGGAGCATAAAAGTAAAAGAGAGATAGGGAGCGAGAAGGAAACATAAACAAGATTAGTACGATAATATTGTTAGTACATTAGTAATTAGTAGTTAGAGCAAGTAATCAATAATGATTGAATAATTGCACTTAGGTCAAGGTTAATGAGAACTCATTAAAGGATTGATAAGACCAAAGCCTCCTAACAACAAGTTTCATAAGTTTTGAACCAAAAGACAAATAATCAACCATCCTCGATTATTTTCTGATACGGGACATATGTTACGCTATGTTAAGCAATCGTCGAGTAATTTACGAAGTAATTACCCTACAATGAGGTCAGTCAATAGATCTTTGTGCTAATGCATGCTAGATGAACGATATGTAGATCGTCATCCGAAAGCAATAACGCACGAAAAGAAAAGAAGGTAGCGATCAAGTCTTGATCAAAATTCAACAAAGGAATTCCATGATCCATAAGACTTTCATCGATCAAAATAAAAGAGAAATAGATGAAGAGAAAGCCAAATTAAAACACAAAATTATGTGATCTAAGGCTAAGAACAAAGGGATGGGGTTAGGAATGAAGAAACAACCAAAACCGTCCCAAAAATTAGTGAAAAACACCATTCTGTTCAGTGTGAATCGATTGCACCAATGTGCGAATCGATTTCACACTGACAGATTGCAAAAATAAGGCAAAAACAACACTGTGCAATCTATTGCACAAAAATGCAAATCGATTGCACCCTGCTGTGACAGCAAAAATTCAGCAAAATACAACATGATCATGATCTAAAACTTTCTTCAAACACCTCATGATCATGAAATCAAAAGTGCACGAAAATTCAAAGCAAATAACAACAAATACCTGTAATTAAACACAAATTGCAAGATCCAAAGATCAAGCAAACAAGATCAACAAAGTATCTACATTATGGAAGATGAAATTGAAGCTTCAACAATGGTGAGAGATGGATTACCACTCCAAAATCTGAAAATTGCTTCAAATTACTCCAAGATCCAAACACCAAAGCCTTGATCTATGAGAATTGATGAAGAAAACAAGTTTGGATGAAGGTTTAGCTCAAAGTTGAACAAGATTCAATGTGAATTCTTGTTAACTTTCAAAAGAAGAAAAGTGAGCTTTGAGTGAATTTGGTAGTTGGAGAAAATTGAGAGAGTCAAGAAAAATTTTGACAAGGTGAATTTGGCTATCAAAAGCTTCAAGAGAAATTTTAGCAAGGTGAATTTGGCTCTCCAAAGCTTGTGAATGAAATGAGATGAGGCCTCTATTTATAGAGTTTAGGCTTGAAAAATTTGGTGGATTGGAATTTGGTTTGAAAATGAAAATTAGGCTTGGAATTTGAATTTGGAGGGAAAATCAAGATCAAGTGGTGATTAGTGAAGGTGTATGGTGGGAATTAATTGTGATTATGTAGGGGAATTATTTTTGGGTTATCTAGAATATTTTCAAATGATAAAATTGGTGCCAAATGCTTCAAAATTTGAAATATGTTGATTTTGGCAAATTCTGTCCTTGTTCAATCGATTGCACTGTAGCGCGAATAGATTGCAGTGCTGAAAACTTCAAAACCAAGGCAAAAAGTGCATGGTGCAATCGATTGGACCAATAGTACAATCGATTGCACAGTTGAAAAACTTGAAAAATGCCCTGTTGGCTGGATTGTGCTGGTTCTGGCTCGATTCTTTTGATTTGTCAAATAAGGCATGGAAATAAACACATGAACCTTGGAGTCTCTTGAATAATAATCAATTAAATCTTAGAAACTCTTGATTAGATAATTTTGAATTGTTTGCAGATCAACTTTGACTTTGTTCAGATGAAATTCATTCGAGCTGAGGGAGTGGTATTTGATATCCTTGATTCCTCTCCTAAAAAGGTTAGTGAAGACAAAAATAAACATATTGTTGGATTTTGATTAAAGGTTAGTAAACATAAGAAAATAAAGGCAAATAAGAAAGACACAGATGCTCAGTGATCCCTGCAAGGCATAAACCCAAAGAAGAGAGGTGTAAAGGAACCAAAGCATGATCTTGTTTGTGGTATAAGATGCAAAATGAGATGTGAATGATATGTGGAATCTTTGGGGTCAAAAATTAGGGTCTTACAGCTGCCCCTATTTAAGTCTCTTCTATCGAGAGATAAGAAGATACTTAAATACAAAAAGCCATATTTTTTAGCCCTAAGATACCACTAGATGATATGAATGCAAATGATGAAACAGACTGCGGGGAAACTTGAAACAAGAGATTTACGGTAAATTGAGAGAGATAACGCGAAAAGACACGTCGGGGAACACAAGCTATTTCTGGAGATCTGTCAAGGTGACAAGAAGTATCCATCAATAGTTGGAAAGAGAGGGACAAGACCCTGGGAAGACAAGTAATGACATCCAAGAATAGCATTGGATAGAAACTACGAACGAGAAAAAAGGTATGCCAATAGACGTCCAGGAATGGCATTGGACAATAACAAGAAAAATTCCAGTATAAACAGCAGCGTCATTCAAAAATAGCATTGGATGGAGGTAAAAAACTCTCTATTGGGGATAAGACATCCAAGAATGGCATCGGATTAAAGGAACTACAACATTCAAGAATGTCATTGAATGGCAACAAAACTTCCATTTGAAACTTCACTGGGGACATCCAAGAATGGCATTGGATGACAAGGTTAAACATCAAAGAAATCCAAGAATAACATTGGACTTGGCTGGGAAAAGGTGTCCAAGAATGGCTTTGGACAGAAGAAACTCAACATCCAAGAAAGGCATTGGATAAAGTGAGAAAAGGTTCTGGAAAATATATCAGAAGTATTCGAGATAAAAAGAATTCACAATATCCAAGAGTGGCATTGAATAAAGTGAGAAAGAGCTTTCAGGAATGGCACTGAAAGTAAAGGTAAATCACCACATTCAAGAATAGCATTGAATGATAGTGAGAAAAACATCCAGGAATGGCACTGAATGCAAAGGAGAAAACTCATTCAAGAATAGCACTGAATGAACAGATAAAACTTTCAGGAATGGCACTGAAAGATATCCAAGCAAATCTGTTGGGGATTACAGAAAAGAGGCAAAACTTCCAGGAATAGTACTGGGAGAAACAGGAGGAACAAGATATCCAGGAATGGCACTGGAAATTAAAAAGACAGACATCCAGGAATAGCACGGGAGCGAAAGAATACAAAGATCCAGGAATAGCACTGGAATGAAAGAAGATAAACATCTAACAATAGGACAAGATGCACAGGGAAACGACAATATCCAGGAATGGCACTGGAAAGAAAGAACACAGATAAACGAAAACATTCAGGAATGACACTGAATAAAAAGGCAAGTAAAAGTTTTGATAGGTGTCAAGTAAGTTGGACTTTGATCACAAGGTAAAATGTTGAAAGCAACAGGACCTCGGGAAATGCATATGAGCGCGAAACACACTTCGAGCTATGAAATATTTCTATGTATGATATGTGAACGATTTATGTATGCAATGCATATGATAAGGACAACCGAGATAAACTCCTTTGTGAAGGAAGAATGGAACTCTGATTCCTCAACACAGGGAACACTACACACTCTGCTTGGAGAGAAGATATTAAACATATCTATGTCACTCTTATAAATTGTATCAGGCTGATAGTCTTTTGAGGAAAGACATCTTGATGATTCTTGAAGAAGACTGCCCCAGATTGATTGACTGATGAAAATAAACTGATCATGGCTTCAGTTTGACTGCTATAGGGGGAAAAGATTGAACTGATTATGGCTTCAATTCTTGAAATGAATGATGAGTATAAACTGATCATGGCTTCAGCTTGACTATTGCAGGGGATGAACTGATCATGGCTTCAGTTCTTGAAAAGACTGCTGAGAAGGCTAAACTCAGTATGGGTCTTGAAAGAGATCTCCTGGATAACCAATTCTGAGAATAACTTGCACTGAGAAACAAATCTTGAACTAATTCACAACAGGATATGGAAGTAATGTGCCCCTGATAGGATCACTGACAAAGTTTCTCAACTGTTTGAAAATTCTTGATGAGAAAGGTTTGCCTGCAAATGAGATCATTCAAACAAACATGGTAATTTTAATGCAAAGCTCAATGCAATTTTGAAATCAAAAATCATTTTTGGAATGATATTATTGATGTAAAGCAAATGAATTACTTGTCAAAACACTGTGATTTAGACATACAAAGTGAAAGAGAAAGCAAAGGTAAGACATAAAAGCAAATGATTGGCAACAAACATAGGAGTCAATTTACGCAACCATGCTGTAGTATGCTTTCAAAAGAAACCTGGCTTCAATTAGGTCTTTTGAGGGTTGTAACATGGCCTGGTTCACGGTTTTTTAATCAAATGATATAGGCTCAAAGTTTATTTGTACCCAACCCATTATTCATGATGATCTTCAGTCTTATGCTCAGTTAATTCAAACTATGCATTCAGGTTCCAAGTGATTTTGGAATTGCAACACTGTTATGATGATGGCTCAAGGGTTTTTTGAGATGGCTATCACTCTTTTTTACAACATTTTGTTGTTTTTGACGAGGACTCAGTCAACTTGTTTTGTTTTTGACGATTTTGGTAACCTCTTGATTTTTCTTTTGTTATCTCTAACTTTTACTTGAAATGTGTCATTTGAGCTTACAGTCAGCGGGATGCCCAAATTTTTTCCTAAGTCTCCTTCATAGGTTTTGGCTTAGCGAGCTTTTCTTTTGATTTTTTTCATTCTTTAGTTTTTTTTTTTGAAAGATAGTGACTGCCTGGCTTAATGATTACGGTGAACCATCATTGGCTTTTGATTTGAAAAACATCTTCAACACTTCTTTGATGTGTGCGAAGGAAAGCACGTGATTGTAATGATTCTCCTGTGTTTAAATACACAATCAAATTAACCGAGAACTACCCATCCCAAGTTAGGATTGCAGGTTTTTTCATACAGAAAGAAACTCCAACTTCTAGGCTCAAAGGGGTTGACAAGGGATTAACTTCCTTATTTCTCCAGTGTTTGGGAGTTGAAACAATGCATGTACATCATCAGCCAAGTTTTAAATTGAAAGCATACAGTTTAGCAATTTCAGGTATTTCGTTTTCATCATCCTCCCTCCAATCTTTGCATAAACAAAAGCTTGATAAAGAAAGTGAACAGGAGATATATTTTATTTTGTGAAAAAGAAAGCATAAAGATGCACAAAGTGGATATAAATGAATTGAATCAAAACATTGCAATGCCCATTTCATTAAAATTACCATGAAAGTACAAATAAAGTTCGAAAGAAAACAATCAATACAATCAAAGAAAAATGCAAACAGAAAGAAACAAGGCCTAGTGACTAATCAGCAACAAGGATGAGCTGTCTTGTCTGAAACACTAGCTTTAGGAGATGATTCGTCTGAACTGACTCAAACTTCACTTGGCAAGCTCTGGCAAAGGATTGTTGACAACATTGGGATTATCATTAAGAAAAGTCAGAATATTTGGGTTCACCAATTCTTGTACTCTAGCTTTCAATGCATAGCAACCTTCCAAATTATGGCCTGCCACACCTCGATGGAACTCACAGTGAAGATCAACCCTATAGCAGGCAGGGAGAGGATTTGGAGGAGGAGGTAGATCCCTCGTTGTAATCAAACCTTTCTTTACAAGACATGGATACAACTCAGTGTAGGACATCGGGATAGGATCAAAGTTAACCCTATTGTGATTCTGATTCTGTCCTACAGTCTGACGAGGAGCTTGAACTGGTTGAGCATTGACAACAGGAGCAACTGCAGCTACATATTGTTGTTGCTTTTGATGAGGTTTACCTTCAACTGAAACAGCATGGGTATCACCATCCTTTTTCTTTTGAAAATTCCCAACATACTTTTTAGCACCACTAAAGGCTTCAGCATTAGTAATCTTTCCTTTCTTGATACCTTCTTTTTGTCTTTCTTCAATAGTGACTAGGTCAGCAAAACCAGATGATACACTGCCTATCATCTTTTCCCAAAAGAGTGGCTGAAGAGTGTCCATGAACAATCCAGTCAATTCATTTTCAGCTAATGGTGGCTCCACTTGAGCAGCTAGCTCTCTCCAGCACTGAGCGTACTCCTCAAAGGATTCTTTTTCTTTCTGAGACATGTTTTGCAATTGACGGCGGTCAGGTGCTGTAACACCCCCTTTCTATACCCCCAAATAATAAAATAATCATTTAGGCACATATTAAAAATTTCGTGAGAGTATAATTATAAACATAGTATAAAAGAGGTATGTCACATTATACGTGAAATTAAAACATTCAACACCTGCTCAACATTGATATGTAACAGTGGGGTAACTTTGCAACAAAGGAACTTAGTCCTTACACCCACATCTCAATATTTAGAATAAAAGCGGAAAATCTAAACATTGAATAATATATAACATATATATACATCATCAAGTATTATCCACCAACATAATTCATGTTTACATAAACATTCATCAACAAGATACATGTACAATGTATCACAAAAGAATCATATACATATCCTAGCTACCCGGTGCTACATATCAGAGCCGACCGACCAAAAGAATGAAGACACGCTTCACAAAAGACCCCCAGCATACCTACTCTGTAATGCCTCATAGAGCATCATAAAATAGCAGAAGGGTGAGAAATATTATCATAATAACAATGCATATATTATATATCTTAGCATAAAAATACACATATTCCACATTCTCACCACAATTCATCACAATTCACCATATACATCACAATGTATATATATACAACTCCAAGCATATTCATCATGCATACTTTCACAATTCATATCATTCCACATAAACATACATATTCATGTTAATTCATTAATGCACCATATAAAGATGATAAATGAAAATCATAGAGACCGACTCACGACTCTATGCAAATGCAATGCGGGTACCGACTCAATCATCTCAAGTTCACTCAGGAACTTATTGGAACCATCGCTCGTTACCAATGTAACTCCCCATCGGGCATATGATGTTCCCCGTCGCTCACACCCCACACGGGCACACGACATTTATGGATCGCTCACACCCCACATGGGCACACGACCCGATCGTTCACACCCCAAATGGGCACACGATCGTCTATAATCATCGCTCACACCCCACATGGGCATACGATGTTATAGCGGATTCCCTCTGGAACCAATCCGTCGCTCACACCCCACACGGGCACACGACGTTTCTGGATCGCTCACACCCCACACGGGCACACGATCCGATCGTTCACACCTCACATGGGCACACGATCACAAGATGCATATCATGATGCTTGACACACAAGAACTCATGACAATCAAATGCATCTTCACAAATCAACAATATGATTATCACAACATCATATTCATACATTAAAAACAATTCAAACAATGCATTCATCCCATACTATCACATACAATCTATATACATTCACACCAATGCACTATTGAATGATTCACATCCAAACACACATTCAAAACGCTAAAAGTCGCTAAATAACACTATTCCCAACTTTCCGACATAATTAAATCGGTTAACAATCTCCAAATCATCATAATAAGAAAGAACATTTTATAAGCTTTCTAATGCATTAAACCACGCCTCAAACCGAATCGCAGATCAAAAGTTATGCAGGAAACAAAATTACACAAACAGCACTGTTCGATGGGCGAACCCTCTCGCGAGCATTCGCTAGCACCTTCGCTAGGCGAATGTTCCAGCGAACCAACTACTAGCTAAAAACAGACACAAAATTCGCTAGGCGAACCCCTTGGCGAACCAAGGCAGCAACCTCCAACATCAAAAACACCCAAACTTCGCTAGGCGAACAACTCAGCGAACCTTCGCTGACCTTCGCTAACTGGTTCGCTAGGCGAACCCGCGAAAACATCACTCGCTACTGCTTCGCCCCAGGTTCGCTAGGCGAACCAAGGAAAACTCAGAATCCTTCAGCGCTGTTGAAAACCCAAAATCCATATTTTTCAACCCAAAACATTTTCAAAACAACATATATCAACCAGAACTTAATACAATCATGGCAACAAACATTCTACCACGTTTACGTCGATTTCCAACCGCGAAAACATCGATTTCTCACCAAATTCTCATTTTCGACCTAAAACTCAAAAGCTATGGAAGACAAGCAAACGTACAAGAAAACACATACATAATGATATACATTGATGAGATAATAAGATTTCACACCCTTACCCGATTAAATCGATTCCTAGAAGTTGATTTCTTGATTTTCCTAGCTTTTCCTCTTTTTCCTTCTCTTTTCTCCTCTTCCTCTTTCTTTCTCTCCTTTTTCTCTCTATTTTTCCTTTCTATCTCTTTCTCTCCTATTTCCTCCTCTTAACTCTTTTTCTTTTTCTATTTCTTATTTTCTATACAAATCAAATTAATTCATTTTCTCACACAAATATATTTCCTCTAAATTTTCTAACTTAACATTAATTGAGAAATGTCCAAAATACCCTTCATTCTAATTTTCCCCGAAAACTCTCAAAAACGGTAAAATAACATAACATGTCAACATAGCATATTAACACACCAATTTCACAGATAAAATAATTTATCACTCAATTTAAATAAAAGACTCAACAAAATGAGAAAAATCGGAATCGGGGCGTTACAACTCTCCCCCACTTTAGAAATTTTCGTCCTCGAAAATATTACCTGATTCAAACAACTCCGGATACGACTCTCGCATCCTACTCTCTAGTTCCCAAGTCATATTTCCTTCTGCAGCGCCTCCCCACGCTACTTTCACAAGCGCAATATCCTTGCCTCTTAGTTTCTTAACTTCACGGTCCAAAATCCTAATCGGTAAAGCTTCAACCGTAAGGTTATCTCTCACTTCAACCTCATCCATAGGAATAACATGTGACGGATCCGGAACATACTTCCGAAGTTGCGAAACATGGAATACATCATGCAAATTTGAAAGATTTGGAGGCAACGCCACACGATAAGCCACAGCACCAACTCGCGCAGAAATCTGATACGGACCAATAAAACGAGAAGTCAACTTCTTCGACTTTAAAGCCCGACCCACACCCGTAACCGGTGTAACTCTTAAAAACACATGGTCGCCTTCTTGAAACTCAAGATCCTTCCTTCTCTTGTCATGATAGCTCTTTTGTCTACTTTGAGAAGCTTTCATCTTCTCACGAATGAACTTCACTTTCTCCGTCGTTTGTTGTACCATCTCCGGTCCAACTAACGTCCTCTCTCCGGTTTCATGCCAACACAAAGGTGTTCGACATCTTAGACCATAGAAAGCCTCAAATGGTGCCATACTTATACTTGAATGAAAACTGTTATTGTAGGTGAACTCAATCAACGCCAAATAACTATCCCAAGCACCACCTTGCTCGAGCACACAAGCACGCAACAAATCCTCCAACGATTGAATTGTCCTCTCGGTTTGACCATCCGTTTGCGGATGATAAGCCGAACTCAATCTTAGCTTAGAACCCAAAGCCTTTTGTAAACTCTCCCAAAACCTCGATGTAAATCTAGGATCTCTATCCGATACAATACTCTTAGGAACTCCATGTAACTTCACAACCACAAGAACATAAATCTCGGCTAACTTCTCCAAAGGATAACTAATATCAATTGGAATGAAGTGAGCAGATTTAGTAAGCCTATCCACGATTACCCAAGTAGCATTATGACCTCTTTGCGTATTCGGCAATCCCGTAACAAAATCCATCGATATACTATCCCATTTCCACTCCGGAATGTCCAACGGTTGCATCAATCCACTAGGCTTTTGATGTTCCACCTTAGACTTTTGACAAGTTAAGCACGCATACACAAATTGAGCCACATCCCTCTTTAATCCGGACCACCAAAAGATTTTCTTCAAATCCTGATACATTTTATTCGCTCCCGGATGAATACTTAAGTTACTTCGGTGTCCTTCTTCCAATATCATCTTTTTCAACTCCGCATCATCGGGAATACAAATGCGACCACGGAATCTCAAAACTCCAAAATTATCAACCTTGAAATCCTCGTTCTCATTCATCATCAAATCAACGAACTTCAAATCCAACTTTTTCTTTTCACATACGGTTGCAAGAAAATCATTCGTAACATGTAGCATACCAAGTGTTACACATCTCGTCGTCATTTCACAAACCAAACTCAAATCTCTAAAATTCTCCAAAAGTTCCCATTCTCTCATCATCAATGCGGACATATGTAACGATTTCCGACTCAAAGCATCAGCCACCACGTTTGCCTTACCCGGATGGTAATTCAAACCAAAATCGTAATCCTTCAAAAGCTCTAACCACCTTCTTTGTCTCATGTTCAATTCTTTTTTATCAAATAAATATTTCAAGCTCTTGTGATCACTAAAAACTTCAAATCTTGCACCATAAAGATAGTGCCTCCAAATTTTCAAAACAAACACCACGGCCGCTAACTCCAAGTCATGTGTAGGATAATTCTTTT
The DNA here is from genome assembly GCA_022829125.1 of Lathyrus tuberosus. Lineage (NCBI taxonomy): Eukaryota > Viridiplantae > Streptophyta > Magnoliopsida > Fabales > Fabaceae > Lathyrus > Lathyrus tuberosus. The sequence continues at coordinate 12,666,816 of JALAZF010000025.1, read as the reverse complement.
CATGTACTCTCAATTGTCTTGAAGCATAAGCCACGACTTTTCCATCTTGCATCAAAACACCACCTAAACCAACCAATGAAGCATCACAATACACAACAAATGGTTTCGTCGGATTTGGCAAAATCAAGATCGGAGCCGTTGTCAACCTTCTTTTTAGCTCACTGAAACTCTCTTCACAATGAATATCCGAAATGAAAGCCTTTTCTTTACAAGTCAATTGCGTTAACGGAAGTGCCAACTTCGAAAATCCCTCAGTAAACCTCCGATAATAACCCGCCAAGCCTAAAAAGCTTCGAATCTCCGTAACCGATCTAGGAGCCTCCCATTGCATCACCGCATCAATCTTGGAAGTATCAACACTAATACCACTATCGGAAATAACATGTCCAAGAAAACTTACTTCCGACAACCAAAATTCACATTTCGACAACTTAGCATACAATTGTTTCTCTTTCAAAATTTGTAACACAATCCTCAAGTGCTCTTCATGCTCCTCTTGAGACTTAGAGTAAATCAAAATATCATCGATGAACACAACCACAAAATGATCCAACTGTTCATGAAAAATACGATTCATGTATTCCACAAACACACCCGGCGCATTAAAAACCCCGAATGGCATCACGGAATATTCGTAATGACCATACCGTGTCCTAAAGGCCGTCTTTTGAATATCCTCTTCTTTCACACGAATCTGGTGATATCCCGATCTCAAATCAATCTTGCTAAAAACACGTGCATCAACCAATTGGTCCATCAAATCATCGATCCTTGGAAGCGGATACTTGTTCTTAATTGTCACCTTGTTCAATTGTTGATAATCAATGCATAACCGCATACTCCCATCCTTCTTCCTTACCAACAATACCGGAGCACCCCAAGGAGAAACACTTGGTCTTACAAATCTCTTGTCCAACAAGTCATTCAATTGCTTCTTCAATTCTACCAACTCCGATGCCGACATACGATGCGGTGCCATCGAAACTGGTCTAGTACCCGGAACTAGATCAATAGAAAAATCAACTTCTCTTTCCGGCGGTACATCCGTAATATCCTACGGAAACACTTCTAGAAAATCACACACCACTGGGAACACATTGAGCTCAACTTTGCTCTCCATCGACAATGATGCAAACAAACCGAACAATTGAGCTTCGTCCGCTAAAAGTTTCTTCAACTCTTTAGTGGATAGGAAACTCTCATCTTCGTCATCTTCCAAAGAAGGAAACCTTACTAACTTGTGATAGCAATCTATATGAACTCGATTAAATTGCAACCAGTTCATACCCAAGATTACGTCCAACCCCTCCAACGGCAAACACACTAAATCCATAATGAAGTCTTTACCATACATGGTCAAAGGACAACTTACACACACCAAAGACGTAGTTACCGAACCTGAAGCAGGAGTCTCAATAACCATCTCACCACCCCAAGAAGTCATAAACAAATTCAAACGCTTAGCGCACTCATGAGAAATGAACGAATGAGTCACTCCCGTATCAATAATAGCAACTAAATGTGTACTATTAATAAAGCATGTACCTTTAATCAAACGGTCTGCACTAGTAGTGTCCGTCCCCGCTAATGCAAACACCTTTCCGCCCGCTTGAGCTTGTTTCGGCTTAGTACACTTAGTACTAATGTGACCCACTTCTCCACAATTATAGCACTTCACTATATTCCTTCTACACTCAGTAGTAGCATGCCCTAGGCCTCCACAGTTAGAACATTTCACCATAGTCTTCCCACACTCAAATGACTTATGACCCATGCCACCACACTTGTAACACTTAACGGAACCGGAACTTCCTCCTCCAGACCTCCTCTCAAAGTTTCCCCTATGCTTGCCCTTATCAACGGGTGTCACATAAGGTCCACTTCTAGCTTGTTGCTTTCCCCTCCTCTCATTCAAACTTTTGTAATGTGTAGAACGAGCCTTGCTATCTTCCTCGAAGATTCTACAATATTCCGTCAAATTCGTAAACCTCCTTATCCTTTGATACCCAACAGCTTGCTTAATCTCCGGACGTAAACCATTCTCATACTTAATGCACTTTGAAAACTCAGCAGTAATTACAGCATAGTGAGGATGGAATTGAACTAACTCCACAAACTTAGCAGTATAGTCCACCACGGACATACCACCTTGTTTCAGTTCAAGGAACTCCATCTCCTTCTTCCCTTTCACACTTTCAGGGTAATACTTCCTCAAGAACTCGGTACGAAATAAATCCCAAGTTATCTCTTCATCGTCCACCTCGAGAACTTGACGCATACCGACCCACCAATCGTCGGCTTCTTCCTTCAGCATGTGAGACCCAAGCCTCACCTTATTCTCCTCCGCACAGCCCATGACTCAGAAGATCCTCTCAATCTCTTTCAACGACAATTGAGCTCCATCGGGATCAAATCTTCCTTTGAAGACCGGTGGTTGATTCTTCCTGAACTCGTCATTAGCATTCACGTTCGGCGCACCTTGCACCGCCCTAGCCATTGCTTCCAAAGCAGCAGCCATCGCATTGTCGTTTCTACCAGCCATATTCTGATCATTCCCAAAAATGACAACAAGGTTAAACAACAGTTCAACCATCACAACAACAAGACAGACACAACTGACTCAACACTGGCTCTGATACCACTTAATGTAACACCTCCTTTCTATACCCCCAAATAATAAAATAATCATTTAGGGACATATTAAAAATTTCGTCAGAGTATAATTATAAACATAGTATAAAAGAGGTATGTCACATTATACGTGAAATTAAAACATTCAACACCTGCTCAACATTGATATGTAACAGTGGGGTAACTTTGCAACAGAGGAACTTAGTCCTTACACCCACATCTCAATATTTAGAATAAAAGCCGAAAATCTAAACATTGAATAATATATAACATATATATACATCATCAAGTATTATCCACCAACATAATTCATGTTTACATAAACATTCGTCAACAAGATACATGTACAATGTATCACAAAAGAATCATATACATATCCTAGCTACCCGATGCTACATATCAGAGCCGACCGACCAAAAGAATGAAGACACGCTTCACAAAAGACCCCCAGCATACCTACTCTGTAATGCCTCATAGAGCATCATAAAACAGCAGAAGGGTGAGAAATATTATCATAATAACAATGCATATATTATATATCTTAGCATAAAAATACACATATTCCACATTCTCACCACAATTCATCACAATTCACCATATACATCACAATGTATATATATATAACTCCAAGCATATTCATCATGCATACTTTCACAATTCATATCATTCCACATAAACATACATATTCATGTTTATTCATCAATGCACCATATAAAGATGATAAATGAAAATCATAGAGACCGACTCACAACTCTATGCAAATGCAATGCGGTATCGACTCAATCATCTCAAGTTCACTCAGGAACTTATTGGAACCATCGCTCGTTACCAATGTAACTTCCCGTCGGGCATACGATGTTCCCCGTCGCTCACACCCCACACAGGAACACGACGTTTATGGATCGCTCACACCCCACATGGGCACACGACCTGATCGTTCACACCCCACATGGGCACACGATCGTCTATAATCATCGCTCACACCCCACATGGGCACACGATGTTATAGCGGATTCCCTCTGGAACCAATCCGTCGCTCACACCCCACACGGGCACACGACATTTCTGGATCGCTCACACCCCACACGGGCACACGATCCGATCGCTCACACCTCACATGGGCACAAGATCCCAAGATGCATATCATGATGCTTGACACACAAGAACTCATGACAATCAAATGCATCTTCACAAATCAACAATATGATTATCACAACATTATAATCATACATTAAAATCAATTCAAACAATGCATTCATCCCATACTATCACATACAATCTATATACATTCACACCAATGCACTATTGTATGATTCACATCCAAACACACATTCAAAACGGTAAAAGTCGCTAAATAACACTATTCCTGACTTTCCGACATAATTAAATCGGTTAACAATCTCCAAATCATCATAATAAGAAAGAACATTTTATAAGCTTTCTAATGCATCAAACCACGCCTCAAACCGAATCGCAGATCAAAAGTTATGCAGGAAACAAAATTACACAAACAGCACTGTTCGCTGGGCGAACCCTCTCGCGGGCATTCGCTAGCACCTTCGCTAGGCGAATGTTCCAGCGAACTAACTACTAGCTAAAAACAGACACAAAGTTCGCTAGGCGAACCCCTTGGCGAACCAAGGCAGCAACCTCCAACATCAAAAACACCCAAATTTCGCTAGGCGAACAACTCAGCGTACCTTCGCTGACCTTCGCTAACTGGTTCGCTAGGCGAACCCGCGAAAACATCACTCGCTACTGCTTCGCCCCAGGTTCGCTAGGCGAACCAAGGAAAACTCAGAATCATTCAGCGCTGTTGAAAACCCAAAATCCATATTTTTCAACCCAAAACATTTTCAAAACAACATATATCAACCAGAACTTAATACAATCATGGCAAAAAACATTCTACCACGTTTACGTCGATTTCCAACCGCGAAAACATCGATTTCTCACCAAATTCTCATTTTCGACCTAAAACTCAAAAGCTATGGAAGACAAGCAAACGTACAAGAAAACACATACATAATGATATACATTGATGAGATAATAAGATTTCACACCCTTACCCGATTAAATCGATTCCTAGAAGTTGATTTCTTGATTTTCCTAGCTTTTCCTCTTTTTCCTTCTCTTTTCTCCTCTTCCTCTTTCTTTCTCTCCTTTTTCTCTCTATTTTTCCTTTCTATCTCTTTCTCTCCTATTTCCTCCTCTTAACTCTTTTTCTTTTCTATTTCTTATTTTCTATACAAATCAAATTAATTCATTTTCTCACACAAATATATTTCCTCTAAATTTTCTAACTTAACATTAATTGAGAAATGTCCAAAATACCCTTCATTCTAATTTTCCCCGAAAACTCTCAAAAACGGTAAAATAACATAACATGTCAACATAGCATATTAACACACCAATTTCACAGATAAAATAATTTATCACTCAATTTAAATAAAAGACTCAACAAAATGAGAAAAATCGGAATCGGGGCGTTACAACTCTCCCCCACTTTAGAAATTTTCGTCCTCGAAAATATTACCTGATTCAAACAACTCCGGATACGACTCTCGCATCCTACTCTCTAGTTCCCAAGTCATATTTCCTTCTGCAGCGCCTCCCCACGCTACTTTCACAAGCGCAATATCCTTGCCTCTTAGTTTCTTAACTTCACGGTCCAAAATCCTAATCGGTAAAGCTTCAACCGTAAGGTTATCTCTCACTTCAACCTCATCCATAGGAATAACATGTGACGGATCCGGAACATACTTCCGAAGTTGCGAAACATGGAATACATCATGCAAATTTGAAAGATTTGGAGGCAACGCCACACGATAAGCCACAGCACCAACTCGCGCAGAAATCTGATACGGACCAATAAAACGAGAAGTCAACTTCTTCGACTTTAAAGCACGACCCACACCCGTAACCGGTGTAACTCTTAAAAACACATGGTCGCCTTCTTGAAACTCAAGATCCTTCCTTCTCTTGTCATGATAGCTCTTTTGTCTACTTTGAGAAGCTTTCATCTTCTCACGAATGAACTTCACTTTCTCCGTCGTTTGTTGTACCATCTCCGGTCCAACTAACGTCCTCTCTCCGGTTTCATGCCAACACAAAGGTGTTCGACATCTTCGACCATACAAAGCCTCAAATGGTGCCATACTTATACTTGAATGAAAACTGTTATTGTAGGTGAACTCAATCAACGCCAAATAACTATCCCAAGCACCACCTTGCTCGAGCACACAAGCACGCAACAAATCCTCCAACGATTGAATTGTCCTCTCAGTTTGACCATCCGTTTGCGGATGATAAGCCGAACTCAATCTTAGCTTAGAACCCAAAGCCTTTTGTAAACTCTCCCAAAACCTCGATGTAAATCTAGGATCTCTATCCGATACAATACTCTTAGGAACTCCATGTAACTTCACAACCACAAGAACATAAATCTCGGCTAACTTCTCCAAAGGATAACTAATATCAATTGGAATGAAGTGAGCAGATTTAGTAAGCCTATCCACGATTACCCAAGTAGCATTATGACCTCTTTGCGTATTCGGCAATCCCGTAACAAAATCCATCGATATACTATCCCATTTCCACTCCGGAATGTCCAACGGTTGCATCAATCCACTAGGCTTTTGATGTTCCACCTTAGACTTTTGACAAGTTAAGCACGCATACACAAATTGAGCCACATCCCTCTTTAATCCGGACCACCAAAAGATTTTCTTCAAATCTTGATACATTTTATTCGCTCCCGGATGAATACTTAAGTTACTTCGGTGTCCTTCTTCCAATATCATCTTTTTCAACTCCGCATCATCGGGAATACAAATGCGACCACGGAATCTCAAAACTCCAAAATTATCAACCTTGAAATCCTCGTTCTCATTCATCATCAAATCAACGAACTTCAAATCCAACTTTTGCTTTTCACATACGGTTGCAAGAAAATCATTCGTAACATGTAGCATACCAAGTGTCACACATCTCGTCGTCATTTCACAAACCAAACTCAAATCTCTAAAATTCTCCAAAAGTTCCCATTCTCTCATCATCAATGCGGACATATGTAACGATTTCCGACTCAAAGCATCAGCCACCACGTTTGCCTTACCCGGATGGTAATTCAAACCAAAATCGTAATCCTTCAAAAGCTCTAACCACCTTCTTTGTCTCATGTTCAATTCTTTTTGATCAAATAAATATTTCAAGCTATTGTGATCACTAAAAACTTCAAATCTTGCACCATAAAGATAGTGCCTCCAAATTTTCAAAACAAACACCACGGCCGCTAACTCCAAGTCATGTGTAGGATAATTCTTTTCATGTACTCTCAATTGTCTTGAAGCATAAGCCACGACTTTTCCATCTTGCATCAAAACACCACCTAAACCAACCAATGAAGCATCACAATACACAACAAATGGTTTCGTCGGATTTAGCAAAATCAAGATCGGAGCCGTTGTCAACCTTCTTTTTAGCTCACTGAAACTCTCTTCACAATGAATATCCGAAATGAAAGCCTTTTCTTTACAAGTCAATTGCGTTAACGGAAGTGCCAACTTCGAAAATCCCTCAATAAACCTCCGATAATAACCCGCCAAGCCTAAAAAGCTTCGAATCTCCGTAACCGATCTAGGAGCCTCCCATTGCATCACCGCATCAATCTTGGAAGTATCAACACTAATACCACTATCGGAAATAACATGTCCAAGAAAACTTACTTCCAACAACCAAAATTCACATTTCGACAACTTAGCATACAATTGTTTCTCTTTCAAAATTTGTAACACAATCCTCAAATGCTCTTCATGCTCCTCTTGAGACTTAGAGTAAATCAAAATATCATTGATGAACACAACCACAAAACGATCCAACTGTTCCTGAAAAATACGATTCATGTATTCCATAAACACACCCGGCGCATTAGAAACCCCGAATGGCATCACGGAATATTCGTAATGACCATACCGTGTCCTAAAGGCCGTATTTTGAATATCCTCTTCTTTCACACGAATCTGGTGATATCCCGATCTCAAATCAATCTTGCTAAAAACACGCGCATCAACCAATTGGTCCATCAAATCATCGATCCTTGGAAGCGGATACTTGTTCTTAATTGTCACCTTGTTCAATTGTTGATAATCAATGCATAACCGCATACTCCCATCCTTCTTCTTTACCAACAATACCGGAGCACCCCAAGGAGAAACACTTGGTCTTACAAATCTCTTGTCCAACAAGTCATTCAATTGCTTCTTCAATTCTACCAACTCCGATGCCGACATACGATACGGTGCCATCGAACCTGGTATAGTACCCGGAACTAGATCAATAGAAAAATCAACTTCTCTTTCCGGCGGTACATCCGTAATATCCTCCGGAAACACTTCTGGAAAATCACACACCACTGGGAACACATTGAGCTCAACTTTGCTCTCCACCGACAATGATGCAAACAAACCGAACAATTGAGCTTCGTCCGCTAAAAGTTTCTTCAACTCTTTAGTGGATAGGAAACTCTCATCTTCGTCATCTTCCAAAGAAGGAAACCTTACTAACTTGTGATAGCAATCTATATGAACTCGATTAAATTGCAACCAGTTCATACCCAAGATTACGTCCAACCCCTCCAACGGCAAACACACTAAATCCATAATGAAGTCTTTACCATACATGGTCAAAGGACAACTTACACATACCAAAGACGTAGTTACCGACCCTGAAGCAGGAGTCTAAATAACCATCTCACCACCCCAAGAAGTCATAAACAAATTCAAACGCTTAGCGCACTCATGAGAAATGAACGAATGAGTCGCTCCCGTATCAATAATAGCAACTAAATGTGTACTATTAATAAAGCATGTACCTTTAATCAAACGGTCTGAACTAGTAGTGTCCGTCCCCGCTAATGCAAACACCTTTCCGCCCGCTTGAGCTTGTTTCGGCTTAGTACACTTAGTACTAATGTGACCCACTTCTCCACAATTATAGCACTTCACTATATTCCTTCTACACTCAGTAGTAGCATGCCCTAGGCCTCCACAGTTAGAACATTTCACCATAGTCTTCCCACACTCAAATGACTTATGACCCATGCCACCACACTTGTAACACTTAACGGAACCGGAACTTCCTCCCCCAGACCTCCTCTCAAAGTTTCCCCTATGCTTGCCCTTATCAACGGGTGTCACATAAGGTCCATTTCTAGCTTGTTGCTTTCCCCTCCTCTCATTCAAACTTTTGTAATGTGTAGAACGAGCCTTGCTATCTTCCTCGAAGATTCTACAACATTCCGTCAAATTCGTAAACCTCCTTATCCTTTGATACCCAACAGCTTGCTTAATCTCCGGACGCAAACCATTCTCATACTTAATGCACTTTGAGAACTCAGCAGCAATTACAGCATAGTGAGGATGGAATTGAACCAACTCCACAAACTTAGCAGTATAGTCCACCACGGACACACCACCTTGTTTCAGTTCAAGGAACTCCATCTCCTTCTTCCCTTTCACACTTTCAGGGTAATACTTCCTCAAGAACTCGGTACAAAATAAATCCCAAGTTATCTCTTCATCGTCCACCTCGAGAACTTGACGCATACCGACCCACCAATCGTCGGCTTCTTCCTTCAGCATGTGAGACCCAAGCCTCACCTTATTCTCCTCCGCACAGCCCATGACTCAGAAGATCCTCTCAATCTCTTTCAACGACAATTGAGCTCCATCGGGATCAAATCTTCCTTTGAAGACCGGTGGTTGATTCTTCCTGAACTCGTCATTAGCATTCACGTTCGGCGCACCTTGCACCGCCCTAGCCATTGCTTCCAAAGCAGCAGCCATCGCATTGTCGTTTCTACCAGCCATATTCTAATCATTCCCAAAAATGACAACAAGGTTAAACAACAGTTCAACCATCACAACAACAAGACAGACACAACTGACTCAACACTGCCTCTGATACCACTTAATGTAACACCTCCTTTCTATACCCCCAAATAATAAAATAATCATTTAGGCACATATTAAAAATTTCGTCAGAGTATAATTATAAACATAGTATAAAAGAGGTATGTCACATTATACGTGAAATTAAAACATTCAACATCAGCTCAACATTGATATGTAACAGTGGGGTAACTTTGCAACAGAGGAACTTAGTCCTTACACCCACATCTCAATATTTAGAATAAAAGCGGAAAATCTAAACATTGAATAATATATAACATATATATACATCATCAAGTATTATCCACCAACATAATTCATGTTTACATAAACATTCGTCAACAAGATACATGTACAATGTATCACAAAAGAATCATATACATATCCTAGCTACCCGGTGCTACATATCAGAGCCGACCGACCAAAAGAATGAAGACACGCTTCACAAAAGACCCCCAGCATACCTACTCTGCAATGCCTCATAGAGCATCATAAAATAGCAGAAGGGTGAGAAATATTATCATAATAACAATGCATATAATTATATATCTTAGCATAAAAATACACATATTCCACATTCTCACCACAATTCATCACAATTCACCCATATACATCACAATGTATATATATACAACTCCAAGCATATTCATCATGCATACTTTCACAATTCATATCATTCACATAAACATACATATTCATGTTTATTCATCAATGCACCATATAAAGATGATAAATGCAAATCATAGAGACCGACTCACGACTCTATACAAATGCAATGCGGTACCGACTCAATCATCTCAAGTTCACTCAGGAACTTATTGGAACCATCGTTCGTTACCAATGTAACTCCCCTTCGGGCATATGATGTTCCCCGTCGCTCACACCCCACACGGGCACACGACGTTTATGGATCACTCACACCCCACATGGGCACACGACCCGATCGTTCACACCCCACATGGGCACACGATCGTCTATAATCATCGCTCACACCCCACATGGGCACACGATGTTATAGCAGATTCCCTCTGGAACCAATCCGTCGCTCACACCCCACACGGGCACACGACGTTTCTGGATCACTCGCACCCCACACGGGCACACGATCCGATCGCTCACACCCCACATGGGCACACGATCACAAGATGCATATCATGATGCTTGACACACAAGAACTCATGACAATCAAATGCATCTTCACAAATTAACAATATGATTATCACAACATCATATTCATACATTAACAACAATTGAAACAATGCATTCATCCCATACTATCACATACAATCTATATACATTCACACCAATGCACTATTGTATGATTCACATCCAAACACACATTCAAAACGGTAAAAGTCGCTAAATAACACTATTCCTAACTTTCTGACATAATTAAATCAGTTAACAATCTCAAAATCATCATAATAAGAAAGAACATTTTATAAGCTTTCTAATGCATCAAACCACGCCTCAAACCGAATCGCAGATCAAAAGTTATGCAGGAAACAAAATTACACAAACAGCACTGTTCGCTGGGCGAACCCTCTCGCGAGCATTCGCTAGCACCTTCGCTAGGCGAATGTTCCAGCGAACCAACTACTAGCTAAAAACAGACACAAAGTTCACTAGGCGAACCCCTTGGCGAACCAAGGCAGCAACCTCCAACATCAAAAACACCCAAACTTCGCTAGGCGAACAACTCAGCGAACCTTCGCTGACCTTCGCTTACTGGTTCGCTAGGCGAACCCGCGAAAACATCACTCGCTACTGCTTCGCCCCGGGTTCGCTAGGCGAACCAAGGAAAACTCAGAATCCTTCAGTGCTGTTGAAAACCCAAAATCCATATTTTTCAACCCAAAACATTTTCAAAACAACATATATCAACCAGAACTCAATACAATCATGGCAACAAACATTATACCACGTTTACGTCGATTTCCAACCGCGAAAACATCGATTTCTCACCAAATTCTCATTTTTGACCTAAAACTTAAAAGTTATGGAAGACAAGCAAACATACAAGAAAACACATACATAATGATATACATTGATGAGATAATAAGATTTCACACCCTTACCCGATTAAATCGATTCCTAGAAGTTGATTTCTTGATTTTCCTAGCTTTTCCTCTTTTTCCTTCTCTTTTCTCCTCTTCCTCTTTCTTTCTCTCCTTTTTCTCTCTATTTTTCCTTTCTATCTCTTTCTCTCCTATTTCCTCCTCTTAACTCTTTTTCTTTTCTATTTCTTATTTTCTATACAAATCAAATTAATTCATTTTCTCACACAAATATATTTCCTCTAAATTTTCTAACTTAACATTAATTGAGAAATGTCCAAAATACCCTCCATTCTAATTTTCCCTGAAAACTCTCAAAAACGGTAAAATAACATAACATGTCAACATAGCATATTAACACACCAATTTCACAGATAAAATAATTTATCACTCAATTTAAATAAAAGACTCAACAAAATGGGAAAAATCGGAATCGGGGCGTTACAGGTGCCATGTCTAAGTTATACTTATACTTCTTTAAGAAAGCATCAGCCAAGTCTTTCCAACTTTGGGTACGGTTCTTCTCAAGTCCCATATACCATTTCATTGAAGCCCCACTCAAGCTATCTTAGAAACAGTGAATGAGTAGTTTGTCATTTTTGGCATGAGCAGTCATCTTGCGGCAGTACATCACCAGGTGGCTTCTGGGACAGGTGTGCCCCTTGTATTTCTCAAAATCAAGAGTTTTGAATTTTGCAGGCATAACCAAATCTGGAACCAAGCACATGTCCATTGCGGCAGCACTAAAGACATCATTTCCTTCCACGGCTCTTATCCTTTTGTCTAGAGTTTTCCATTGCTCTCTGACTTCTTCAATGTATCCAGGTTCTCCCTGACTTTCTGATTGTAGACCAGCAGCATGGTACACGAAAGGAGGATTCTCAGGAATAGCTTGAGCAACAGAATGCACAACAGGTTGAGGTTCAGTGAACAATGGAGCTGAAGATACTGGCAGTACAGACGGGACAACCACAGGAGTAGTTGCAAAGAGTGTTGAGTAATTCGGAGGTAACCCAAATTCTGGCCAAGTAGAAGCCGGTTGCTGAGTCAGTGGTGGGTCAACAGCAGCAGGTAAGATTTCAGAGATCACAGTCCTCTGAGGTGGCTCACCTCTAGCAATCAGAACTTGCAGCATTTCTGTGAGTTTGGTCATGCCGGCCTTCAACTCATCAATTTCCATTCTGACTTCGACATTGTGTTGTTCTTGGTTTTCCATTCTCAATATGACAGCAGCTCTAGTTTTGTAGTTGTGGTGAGGAAACAGCTTGACGGTGAACAAATAACTGAAGACGGAGACATTTGAAATGAGTTTCTGAGGTAACTTGGAAGAATGCAAATGTATGCTCATGGATGTAAGAGTGCATGGATGCAACAACCACAAACAAGATCACTCAAAGCACACGGGTTCAAAGGTTCGAGTCACGAGCATGGAGTCAAGGCTAAGAAACCAACCCACAAAGGTATGTACTAAGGGTATAACACCTGTCGAACAAGGTTCTAAAGAAGTTCCCAGAGTCTACAACCCATCTTTCAGATATTATCGATTTCTCAACTGCTTGGTAGTCAATAATATTCTCAAGAGAGTCTCGTCTGAGTGTGGTATCGCATAACTACTGATTCAAGTCTGCACCTGAATAGCCACCGCACCATTTCCTAATAAGGCCAAGATGGGTTAAGGGTTCTAAAGTCCTCAGCTTCGGGTCCTCGGATCAAGAAGCATAATGGGTTTGCCATTTCTGGTCTGCCATTATTGTCTCTTGGGAGGAGTGCCTCTACTGAGTCCTCGGGAAATGGTCGCCAGAGTCGACAGCTCTCTAGATCAACACCCCGAAGTGCGCAAGATGCGCACGTCAGAATATCTCCCAAGAAAACCTCATCTGGATGTGAATTTCGTGAACACCAAACGTACCAAGATGGCACGTAGGTCCCACTACTTTCCACTCTAGTCCTAGGTGTATACTCATGCCTGTGTATTGGGCTTATCTCACCACACAGATCACCAAGCACCCTGACAAAATAATCAATAACAAACAAATCAGACAAAAAGCTATAAATAAATCAAAGTAGGCTAAAGCCCTCAAGGGAGGACCATCCCCAGCAGAGTCGCCACTTTTCTGTAGCGGAAAAATCGTGAGTGTAAGTTATTGATTAACTTAACTCGAAAAGCAAGAGTCGCCGCCGCACATTTATTTCATCCAAAAGGAAAGGAAAAAGTGCGAACAAAACCTACACAAGCTCTAAACAAGAACAAGTAAAAAGAGACTAGGTAAGGGGGTTGGTTACGTTAAAGGAAGCTGTTAGCACCCAAAACGTCCAGAGTACTCTATAGGAACCCTTTGAAATATTTACGCTTTTTGGTCTGAAAAAAAGTTTGTTTGAAAAGTGATTGAGGAGATGAGAAGAGAATTGTTTTTAAGATTTTTGTGTTTGGAGAGACTTGTCGTCTCATGCCTACGTACCCACGGAGTGCAATGTAGGATCAAAACCCCGTAGTTCGTGGTACAAAGAATGAAATTTGTTTGTTTTAGTTATTTTTAAATGTAAAGACAAGTCATCATTTCAAAGCGAATAATTCCGCTTAAAGAAATGAATCATGTCTAAACTTATGAAAAAAGTTAAAGGAAAAAGTTCACGAGGGCACAAAAAGAGAGTGATGAGTTTGATGTTTTTTAAGTCTTTTGAAAAATGTGTCAATATGCTTATGTAGTTTAGCATTTGTTAAGAAATGAAAAGAAAAGAGTAAAATCACTTGACAAAGTCAAGGTTTGATTATGAAAGAGGTGATAGTTTGAAATCAAGAAGATTTTTGAAAAAGGGAGAGAGTCTTGAAAATTGAAGAATGGGGAGGAGAAGAAGTGACTATCCTAAAGCACAAAGTAAAAGCTAAGGATAAGAATAATCTATCCACAAATGTAGTTGTCTTCGCCATAAACCAAGCAAAAGCATAAGGCTTCAAAGTCTTAGAACCATAATTCCAAAGCAAAGGGAATAGGTCTTAGTTCTAAGTCCAAGGTTCCAAGAATTGAATTGGATGTCCAAAGTCTAGGTGCAAAACTCCATGTCCATTGCAAAGGATAGTAATCATAGTCCAATATTAGAAACACAAGTTTTTTAGAGGTTTTGGCCTTTATTAATGTTTTTGGTCCAAGTGGACAAAGGGGAAAAAGGCAAAAACATAAACAAGTGTCCAAGTGGACAAAGAAAAAATTGCGGAAGCATAAACATGTGTCCAACGGACAAAGGAAAAATTGCGGAGGCATAAACAAGATATGAGAATGATAATAATGGAGCATAAAAGTAAAAGAGAGATAGGGAGCGAGAAGGAAACATAAACAAGATTAGTACGATAATATTGTTAGTAAGTTAGTAATTAGTAGTTAGAGTAAGTGATCAATAATGATTGAATAATTGCACTTTGGTCAAGGTTAATGAGAACTCATTAGAGGATTGATAAGACCAAAGCTTCCTAACAATAAGTTTCATAAGTTTTGAACCAAAAGACAAGTAATCAAGCATCCTTGATTATTTTCTGATACGGGACATATTGTAGCGAGCAATTTTGGACGCGGTTCTTAAGCGCTGGCCGCTCTCTGCGGTTGAGCTTAAACTGCAGGTCGATTCATTTTTTATCCTATTAAAGCTAATGAAGGAAGGGAAATAGATGTCTCCACTTAACCCTGCTTTGCATACTGAGTTTAAACAGCGGTCTGTTAGGTTACGAATGTTATCAATGTGGGGGGGCCTTTGTACTGGTTATTTGTATTTTCGCCAATACTGGTTTTCTTTCTTTTTATCTGGGCAGAAGGTTTCTGGCGGGGAACAAGGATTAGGATATTAGGACTGATGCTTTTGAATGTGAGAGTATGGGATTTGGTTTTTTTGTTGATTGTGCTCGCTAAGATTTTTCTTTCAATCTTATGCCTACATATTCCCGTTTACCAAAACAGGGAAATCAGAGTGTTCGTAGTTCCTCCTATTCTATGGGAGGAAATGGGTGTTTTAGGTGTCTTGTTCAAAGCCCAAGACGTGAAGCAAAAAGTGGTTTGTATCTTATTCAAAGCCCAAGATATGAAGCTGAAAGGTCTATTTGTGTCTTGTTCAAAGCCCAAGACGTGGAGCTGAAGGACCTCGACTTTAAAGAGAATTTGTCATCTCTAAAGAAGGGCTTGTCTGTCACAACTATTGGGTGACTGGTTATAAAGGAGAATTACTTTAACCGGGATACGTGGATCCTAGTAATGCCATAATTTCCTTTAAAGGGGATTTTAACCTGAAGGAGAAGACTTTAACTCAGTGTAGAGCAATGCTATTTTTCCTTAGGAATTTCTCATGCTAAAAGAGGGACAGTGGCATGGATGTAGATAATCCAGAGGCTTGCCGCTTACAGCGATTAGATGAAGGGGAAGGAGTTGTTGATGTTTGTGTACTGTAAACGAGGCACAGCTTTGATGCTAAAAGGTTGATTGGATCAACCAGTGGTTGTCTTATACAAAGCCTAAGAGGAGGCTAATATGTGTCTCGTACAAAGCCCGAGAGAGAGGTGAAAGGGTTTTGACTCAATGAGGGAATCTTTTTGTATCTCGTATAACGCCCGAGATGGAGGCTATTGTTTGTTTGGCTCAATAAGAACCCTTTTGTATCTCGTACAAAGCCCGAGATGGAGGCGAAAGGGGAGATTGACTCAACGAGGGAGTCTCTTATGTGTCTCGTACAAAGCCCGAGAGAGAGGCTAAACGTTGTTTGACTCCGCTGGGGAGAATCATTGTACAAAGCCCAAGAGGAGGCTATGGTGACTGTTTCAGTTGAGTGACAAGTCCAATATACTAATTTTGAAAGAGAAAATCAGTTCTTATATGAGCAACACTGTACTCAAAGATTTAATTCAAGGATCCGGGTTATTCCTGTTCTTTAAGGAGGCGGTAAATCCGAAGGGTATTGAGACTGTCCGAGTCTGCGGGTTTCATTCCTATTTTTGAAGGAGTCACTTGAGAATGTCTTTGAGACTCAAGGAAATTAGACTGTCCAAGTCTAGAGTTTTATCTTTTGTACTATGCTTTGAGACATAGTAGTAGACTCTTTGAAAGTACTGTTCTATGAGGATGACTAGGTTTTGTTCCTATACCTCTAGGAGGTCGTCGGGATAATTTGTACGAAGCCCAAGAGGAGGCTGGAAGCTTTTAAGAAGCCGATGGGTCCTTGTACTAAGCCCAAGAGAAGGCTATCATTCCCGAAGGAAGAGATCATTATACGAAGCCTAAGAGGAGGCTGTGAATACTTCTAAGAAGTCGTAGGGTCCTTGTACTAAGCCCAAGAGGAGGCGGGGTTGCTTTTAGGAAGCCTGTGGGTCCTTGTATGATGCCCAAGAGGAGGCCGATGCTTTTAAGAAGCCCGTGGATCCCCAAACCCCGAGAAATTAAAGGCAATGCTATTCACCGAGAATAGATCAAAATCAGGAAAGTTCGAGAATTTGGAAGAAACTCAAAGATGCCATTCACGGAGAATACATTCATCTTGGGGAGTAGAGTTTCTTGACAATTCCTAATGAGGACAGCTGAAGAGAAGACTGTATCTGGTGATCCTATTGGGGATCTAGTTGTCTATTTCTACGAATAAACGAAACGGCGTCACCTAGTTCTAGACGTAGTTTCCGGGGAAACTCAAAATATCTATACTATTATTACACAGTTGATATGAGTTTATGAAAGAAGACTTACAGTGAAACAGCCCCACAATACAGTTATATGTATATGAAAGCGGTAAATGAAAGCAATAACCACTTACTCGGTTGTAGAGCTTCCATGCTGTTTGGTTAGTTGTTCAACAAAGAAAGATTGAAAACAACAGTATATTCAAAATCAAAGGAGAAAGTGCTTTGAAAAAGAAATATTTGGGGCTTACAGCTCAAGGAGAGGCCCAGGGTTTTATCAGCGAGCGCACTGTTTGAATTTTGTACAGAGGGACTTATACAAGTGACTGAGGCCCAAAATGTTTTCTGTACAAAGGGATGGGTCTTAGACTCTCTCAAGAGGCCCAAAAAGTTTTAAAGAAAAAGAGTGGGGCTTATAACACGAGGGTAGGCCCAGAGGATTTTTCGTTTAAAATGGCGATCGCGCCGAGGTTTTCTTTTAATGCAGAGGGACTTATAATAAGTGAGGCCCAAAATTGTTTTGGTTAAAAGGGGATTGGGTCTTACACTCTAATAGAGGCCCAAAGAGTTTTAAATGGGTCTTATAGCTCGAGGAGAGGCCCAAGGTTATTTTGAAAAGGTGACGATCGCGCCGTTTGTTTTTGACGGTGTCGGGACTTATACAATACACTGAGGCCCAAAAATGATTTGGTCAAAAAAAGGATTGGGTCTTACACTCTATTAGAGGCCCAAAGTGTTTTGAAAATGATTTATGAGGGTTGAATTAATCCAAAAACCCTAATTTGTTTTCAAAAATGTATTTAATTGAATAAAAATTCAATTAAAATGATCAAAATTGTTTACCATATGAAAAACAAATTGTGATCTTGGATTAATGCTTCAAAAATTAAGTATTGACCTACAAAATAATTAGAAAGCATTAAAAGTTGCAAAATCATTGTAGAAAAAATATTTAAAATGTCAAAAAATAATTAAAATATTAATTCTTTGGAAAAATATCAATTATATGAAATAAATAATATTTTTGGGATTTTTTGGGAAAATAAAATATTTTAACATTTTTGTGAATTATTAAAAAAAGAATCAACTCAAAATCATTAAAACTCAGAGAGATATTAATTTTTGAATCAATTAAATAAAATCACAAAATTCAAATATTTGAAAATTCAAAAAAAGGCGCCAAAAACAGCTGAAGAACACGCGCGTGTTCTGGGTTTTCCTGATTTGCATTTTCTATCCAATCTCACTGAATACTTGATTATAACATGCAATCCACATATCATTATGCTCGTCTCAACCTCACGATCATGTCTATGTCCATTAATTTCATTTAAATTAAACATATAACAAGAAATCATGAAAAATCCTCAAGAACCCTAATTTCTGCATGAAGGCTAGGATTTTTGATACACGATTCAAACAATGCAATTAATTGAGGGGAAACATTCCATGCATGATTATGAACATATGGCCAAATTATTGTGCAGCAAAAATTGCATGGATCATAGAGTTAGAAGAGCTCATGCTTACCACTTGCAGCTGGTGATCGTGATTTGTGTTGGAGGTGTTACAGCTAGGTTCCAATGATGTGGATAGCTTAACTAGGTGCCAAGTGATGTGTCTGAGTGCTTGGAATGGATTGAAATGGTTTGGAATTGAAGATGGCACCTCAACTGCAAAACTGTCATGAACTTGAGCAATTGGCTGATGATTTTGTGTAATCAGTGTTCCAGATGTTATGTGAGTGTTTGGATCACTTCTATATGATGTATGTGAGGTGTGTGAGTGATTGGTTTGATTGGAAAAGCTCTCAAACTCAAAACCCGATAGCTACCTTGCTAAGAAAGGCATTTTTGCCAAGAGAAAGAGATTTTGAGGAAAGCATCTGTTAGATGGATTTGGTGTACTCAAACTGATCACAATTGAGCTCTATTTATAGTAGAGCGAGTTTGTTTTGCAAGGAATAGTGAATGGCAACTGCTAAGTAGGTTTGGCCAATGTTGGCAAATGAAAATCCAAGTCTCCTCTAGCCATTGACTAGAGGTTAGGGCACAGAGCTTTGGTTCCCTTGGTCTTGGATAAGTCTTGACTGATTTCAGATGAGAATGGCTCAGTCCATGCCACCTTGATTCTTCCATTGAATGCTTCAATCCAAATTTGAAGTCTTGTCCCTATTTTGGCCATTCTAGGTTCAACATGCTTTTTCTTATTCCAAGGACTTTGGAGGCTTGGCTCAGTGATTGTCCCCTTTAGATTCAATCCTCTGAGGTGTCCAAGTGGATAGGACCAGTTAAATTTGGCTGATTTTGGTAAATCGAGCAAAATTGCAAATTCTGCCTTGCCTTTGACAGATTTCAGCAAGGCAATTTTCCAATGTCATATCTCATGACTCAAATGGAATTTGGCAATGTTCTTGGTCATTTTGGAAAGCCCTTACATGATACAAAAACTGTTTGAACATGTTTTAATTTGATCTCTTTTGAATCCAAGTGAAAAATCCCCCTACATTTGGAAAAAAATGAAGACAGATTCTGACTTAGTGAAAATTTCACTAAGTGTTGGAAAAAGTGACATTTCCATTTTTCAGCCATTTTGATCACTCCATAACTCAAAATCCTTAATGAATTGGACTTAGGTCTAGTTGAAGTTTTTGTAGAGGGTAATGAGGTCTACAAATCAAGCTTTGAATGGGGAACAATGGCCTTGTGGTTTAGGAGTTATGGTCCTCCAAAGTTGGTACCTTTGTCACTTTATTTTTAACTTAGAAAATTTTCTAAGTTTTTATGGTTACCCCTTTTACAAGTTATCCAATTTTTCTTGATTTTCCTTGATGAATGATGATTCAAATCATACATTAACATCATTTTAGGATTAAAAATCCATTTTGGTGAAAAATCTCAAAAAGTCAAAGTTGACTTTTGTGCACAGTTGACTTTTTATCAGATGAATTCCAAACTGTGCAATTCTTCAGGAAATCATGTCCTTGACCTAAATCAAACTTGATGGACATGTTCCATGGGTGTCATAGGGTATATTGAATCATGTCTTAGGGCTTAGGAGCATGTCTTGGTCAAAAGTCAAAGTTACAGTTGACATTTTCCTTAAAACCCTAACTGTGGTGCAGATGAAATTGAGACTTGTTGCTCAAGCCCCTTGGATTAATCCATTGTTCCAAATGGATCAATATAGTTCATTAGAGACCTTAAAACCCTCTCTTGAGGCTTTGGTTCATGATTTACCCTAAAAGTCAACTTAGGGGTGAATTAGGTCAAGAAACCCTAATTTTTTATTTTTGATGTATGCAATCCCCTGAGGCAAAATTGACTTGGTGATTGGGTCCATGAGGTTCCATGGAGTATATTAGGTTATGTTTTGGATCATTGGCTCATGCCCAGATGAAAATTTCCATCTGGAGGCCCTGGTCGATCAAAACCCTAATTTGGTGACACTGGCGATCTTGAGGCATGATCCACCTAGAAGGGAGCAGCTTTGTGCTTAATCCTTAAAGTGGGAGTCCTTTTGATCCATTGTGGATGTTTGAGAGGTTAGACAAGTTGAAGGTCATGTCATTCCTTGATTGACCCTTTGTCTAAGGCTCAGAGAGGGCTTGAAACCCTAATTTTGATTGTAGTGGATGCTCACCCATCTTTGGGGAGATTGATGAAGCATGATGGTTCCCCCATATTGTGATGATGATTTGCACAATGATGGGAAATCTTAGTGGTCAAAATTTGGGGTATGACAGATGCCCCTATTTAATCTTCTTGGACCCGAAGGTGTGAATGACGAAGGTATTCGGGCATTCGGGGTGCAAGAGGATTAAATATCGGAATACCCGAAATTTTGACGGTGGTTATGAATGGTAGCTTACGCATTCATCTTCTTTAGCTAAGCAATGATGCTTAGAAAAGGTAAACTTCCCCTCGATCCTGGTCTTCAACCAAGGAACTGGTCTCAGTTTCTGAATTAAACTTCCCCTCGATCCTGGTTTCCTACCAAGGAACTGGTCTTGGTTTCTGAAATAAACTTCCCCTCGATCCTGGTTTCCTACCAAGGAACTGGTCTTAGTTTCTGAAATAAACTTCCACTCGATCCTGGTTTCCTACCAAGGAACTGGTCTTAGTTTCTTTTGTCAATAAACTTTATTGACAAGGAATGCTATGCGTAGCAGTTTTCCTCAAACTTCTCGCCGAATTTTCCTGGGGAGACGCCATTTGAGCGAAAAAAATTTGATGTCAGAGTTGCTGGGGAACCCAGTCGTCTGAGTCGTAGAGTTGCACAAACTTCTCTGTTGGAGACGCCATTTGTCGATTCTACTAGGGAAAGCGAGTCTCCTGAGAGACTGTTTTCGTTTGGGGTTACATCATACTTTTCTCGGGATCCTCCTGGAGAAACGCCATATGATGGGGTCCAATTTTGAGGTGCTGATGACCTTTTCATCAGTAGCTTTTTCGGAGAATGGCAGCTGTACTGCCAAATCTCTGCTTAGGAGGCTTTCTCTGTGGATTTTCCTTAATCCGGGAAAGCAAGGATATCATTTTCAATGGCGAAGAGTGACATTTGTAGAAAGCTTCTCTGGCTTTTCAGAGGTTCAAGTTATCAAAGTGGCCAAAGGCCAACTTCCTCCCAGAAATAAATTGGAGCCGACGAGGCAAGAACTAACAACTCGATTGAGAGAACTTCTATCACTAGGGGACAAGACCGACTAGAGTGATAGTGATGCAATATGAAATGTGAATGCAAATCAATAATGCATGATGTATGTATGTTTATGCTGACAAAACTGACGCGACATACAAACTGACGGGTGAACATGACTGGATATTCGGCCATCGCAAGGCGTGTAGAAATATCGCTGGTTCAAGATAGCAATTCCACCTTGCTTAGGAGAGATAGTCCCTGCGGGGAATATCGTTGATCAGGCTTAGGAGATAAGAACTCGGCCGAGGTGTGTCAGACGAACCAAGGTCTCTGACACAGTTAATCCCTTCATTCAGGCGTATTGGGCCTAAAAGGAGTACTTTGATTCTGCACTTTGAGGTTTGAGCACCTTTGGAGACGCGATTGATGTTCTTTCGATGTTTAAAAGTCAAAAGAAATTGCCATCTCTTATTAAAAAGCAGAAAAAGTTTTAACAAGTAAATTCATTTTTGTTTTATTTCAAGAATCGTTAATCATGTTAACAACGTCGTTCTGTAAAGCTAAAACAAATAAGAATTACAAACAAAAGCACAAGGGCTCAAATTTTATTGATAAGATGGAGATCAGCCAAGCGCGTGATTCCATTGAGTATATACAAAGTTTGAAAATGGTAATTTACAGGGAAAAGGGCTACGTTGAAACATAACGACCACTATCCTTCTACCAACTTTGAATTCTGGGCATCCTGAGCTTCTGTCGAAGATGACCTTGACTGGAGTTTTCCTGACAGATGATGTAACTGCTGCTACTGAGGGACTTGCCTCTGTTGAACATAGTTACTTGCCATTATCCCTAATTTTTGCCTGGATTGTACTATGAGATTTCCAATCCATCGGGATGATTTTTTTCCTGTCTTTAACTTTTGCATGGACCGCCCTTTCTGGTTTTCAATCCACCGAGACATTTTTTTCTTTTTTTTTAGTTTTTTTTTTTTTTAGTTTAGGCGAAGTATTTCTTGACTACATCAACATTTGTGGGGTAGGCAAATTCCTCTCCGTCCATGGTTGCAATTCTCAAGGCGCCGCCTGAGAAAGCTTTCGTGACCACATAGGGGCCATCATAATTCGGAGTCCACTTGCCCCGAGAGTCAGTGAGAAACGATTGTATCTTCTTGATCACGAGGTCTCCTTTCCTGAAGATGCGGGGTCGAACCTTTTTGTCGAACACCTTCTTCATTCTCTGTTGGTACAGCTGACCATGGCATAGCGTCGTGATTCGCTTCTCTTCGATCAGGTTCAGTTCGTCGTGTCGACTTTGACACTATTCAGCTTCGGTGAGCTTCACTCCCATCAATACCCGGATTGATGGGATCTCTACTTCTATAGGGAGAACTGCCTCCATGCCATATACTAGAGAAAAAGGGGTAGCCCCTGTGGAAGTACGGACAGATGTGCGATAACCGTGAAGAGCAAAGGGTAGCATCTCGTGCCAGTCTTTGTTGGTTACAACCATCTTTTGAACGATCTTCTTGATGTTCTTGTTGGCCGCTTCTACCGCTCCGTTCATCTTGGGTCGGTAGGGAGATGAGTTATGGTGTTCTATCTTGAATTCTGCGCACAACTCTTTCATCATCCTATTGTTCAAGTTAGATCCATTATCAGTAATGATCTCGCTTGGAACACCATAATGGCAGATGATATTGTTTTTGATAAATTGGACCACCACTTGTCGGGTCACATTGGCGTATGACGCTGCTTCGACCCACTTGGTGAAGTAGTCAATGGCTACTAGGATAAACCGATGTCCGTTTGAAGCCTTGGGCTCAATCAAGCCAATCATGTCGATTCCCCATATGGAAAAAGGCCATGGGAAAGAAAGAACTTTGAGATGCGTTGGCGGTACATGAATTTTGTCGGAGTATATCTGACATTTGTGACACCTCCTCATGTACTTGTAGCAGTCGGATTCCATGGTCAACCAGTAGTACCCTGCTCTTAGGATTTTTCTCGCCATTGTGTGTCCGTTGGCATGAGTGCCAAAGGAGCCTTCATGAATTTCTTTCATAAGCATGTTTGCTTCTGGTCTGTCGACGCATCGAAGCAAAACCAGGTCAAAATTTCTCTTATAGAGAGTGTCACCGCTCAGGAAGAAGTTTCCAGCCAATCTTCTGAGGGTTTATCTGTCTTTCCTGGATGCCCCAGGTGGGTACTCTTGTTTTTTAAGGAAGCATTTGATATCATGATACCAAGGTTTGTCGTCTAGGACTGCTTCTATCGTAAAGATGTAAGCGGGCCGTTCAAGGCGCATTATGTCAATCTTAGGTATGTCATTCCATTTACCTACACTAATCATGGAAGAGATAGTGGCTAATGCATCAGCCATGTGATTCTCATCACGAGGGATGTGGTGAAACTCGACTTTGTCGAAGAAAGGTAGCAACCTTCTTGCGTAGTCTTTGTAAGGAATCAGCCCTGATTGGTATGTGTTCCAATCTCCTTTAATCTGATTGATAACCAAGGTTGAGTCGCCGTATACATCCAAGTTTTTGATCCTTAAATCAATCGCTTCTTTGAGACCCATTATACAAGCTTCGTATTCGGCCTCGTAGTTCGTACATTTGAACGTAAGTCTGGCAGTGAAAGGAATGTGGGTACCCTGAGGGGTAACAATGATTGCCCCAATTCCATTTCCACAATGATTAACTGCTCCGTCAAAGATAAGTCCCCTTTGGGAACCTGGTTCTGGCCCTTCACTGGGTAACGGTTCATCGCAATCTTTCATTTTTAAATACATGACATCTTCGTCTGGGAAGTCAAACCCAATTGATTCTTGATCATTAATCAGTTGATGAGCCAAATGATCGGCTAAAATACTTCCTTTAACGGCTTTCTGAGCGTGGTACTCTATGTCATATTCTGATAATAGCATCTGCCAACGGGCAATTCTTCCCGTGAGAGCAGGTTTTTCGAAAACGTACTTGATTGGATCCATTTCGGAGATTAACCAAGTAGTGTGACGAATCATGTATTTCCGAAGACGTTTGGCTACCCAAGCCAAAGCACAGCAAGTTTTCTCGAGCATCGTGTACCGAGTTTCACAGTCGGTGAATTTCTTGCTTAAATAGTAGGTGGCAGACTCTTTCCTTTTAGTTTTGTCTTGTTGGCCAAGTACACATCCCATTGAGTCCTCTAGAACTGTGAGGTAAATGATCAGTGGTCTTCCTTCCACTGGAGGTGATAGAATCGGAGGATTCAATAGATATTCCTTAATACTGTCGAAGGCAGTTTGGCAGTCTTCTGACCAAACGCAATCCTGGTTCTTTTTGAGTAATTTTAAAATCGGCGCACATGAGGCGGTCATAAGGAATATGAATCTGGAGATGTAATTCAAACGTCCCAAGAATCCTCTGACTTGTTTTTCAGTTTTTGGAGAAGGCATTTCTTGAATGGCCTTGACCTTGTCAGGATCAACCTCAATTCCTTTCTGGCTGACGATGAACCCTAGTAGTTTCCCTTAATGGACACCGAAGGTGCACTTGTTGGGATTCAAGCAGAGCCTGAATTTTCTTAGACGTTCGAACAATTTGGACAGGTGTTCAACGTGCTCACTCTCTGTTTTTGATTTGGCAATCATATCATTGACATACACTTCGATTTCTTTGTGTATCATGTCATGAAACAGAGTAGTCATAGCCCTTTGATAGGTTGCCCCGGCGTTCTTCAAACCGAATGGCATTACCTTGTAACAAAAGGTGCCCCATGGGGTGATGAACGAAGTTTTCTCCATGTCTTTCGGCGCCATTTTAATTTGATTATAGCCCGAGAATCCATCCATGAAGGAGAATACTTTGAACTTTGTTGTACTATCTACCAGCATGTCAATGTGTGGTAAAGGAAAGTCGTCCTTTGGACTTGCCTAGTTCAGATCTCTGTAATCAACACACATTCTGACCTTTCCGTCCTTTTTGGGAACGGGTACGATGTTGGCTAACCATTGAGGATATTCAGATGTAGCGAGGAAACCAGCGTCAATCTGTTTCTGTACCTCCTCTTTGATTTTGATGGCCATGTCCGGGTGAGTCCGTCTCAACCTTTGCTTTACTGGCGGACATTCCGATCTTAACGGTAAGTGATGTTCCACGATGCTGGTATCCAACCCTGGCATATCCTGATAGGACCAAGCGAATACATCGGGGAATTCTTTGAGAAGCTTTATCAGACCCTCTCTGGAAGTTGGACTGAGCAGTGCTCCGATCCTGATTTCTTTTCTTCTCTTTTTTCGAACCCAAGTTTACCGTTTCCAACGGCTCTTTATGAGGTTCAATGGACCTTTCCTCTTGTCTGAGTAGTTGGGAGATCTCTTCTGGAATTTTGTCGTCATTTTCTTCTTCAACCTCGAATACCGGGAACTCAAAGTTGGGAGAAGGCATCAGATCGTATGTTTCAACGGGGTTTAAAACAAGCAATCTGCATGACGCGATGATTTGTGTTTAGAAGAGATAGAGAAAATGCAAGTGTGTGCAGTGTTTTATTTTACTGCTTGTTTTTATTATTAAATTGTTTTTTAGGATTACCATTTTCTGAAAAAGCAAAAAGAGAAAACAACAATTAATGCGGAAATTACAGAACGACGTTATTTTATTAATGAACAAGTCGAATCTTGAAACTACAACCCTATAAAACAAAACTCTGTCGCTTTGGGCAAAGCGAAGAGGGAAATTTTACAGAAAGCGAGCCCTATCAAAACATCTGTTTCACCTGGGCAGGGTGAAAGGTTAAAGATGGCAATTACTTTGACTGATGAACGACCTTCGGAATATCGACAGCAACCCATTGGTGGCGAACTCCTCGGTGAATCACAAAGTCTGGCACCCTCCTTGATTTGTCTTCAGAAATGACGTTGATTTATGGTGGAGCAGGATCATTGGAATCTGTCTCCCAGGCAAAATTGTCGTAGGAGGATTCCTCTGTTGCATTTTGCATAGCATTTGTGCCCTTAGTTGTATCTCCCCATCCAGTTGGCTGGATGTCTTCGAACCTGATACGAGAGCTTTCGGGCGCAGTGTACTTGACCATAAAGTCGTATTTTCCACTTGGTTCTCCCAGAGTGTCCCAAACTTCTTTGGAACTGGAGGGGTCATCCCTCTCAATGACGTTGACCTCGGGAAAAGCATAGTTGATGAATTCTAGTCCGGCAAATGTTGCAAATTCATCTTCATGTTGAGTAGTTTGTGAATGACCTGAGTGTTAATCCCATGACATGGTGGGGACACAGGTATTCTGTTCAATGACGGTCAGCTGAGTTTCATTGTTCGGCTGACTTTCTTGCCCCAAGTTTCCTGGGTAAGGCTGCCACATTGGCAGACCATCCATTAGGCCATAGTAGTTGTAGTCAAAATTGTCTTTCATCGGAGTGTCCTCCTCTAATGAATTTGGCGAAGCACGGCATCCTTCCGGATCACAATCCCCGTATATCATTTCGACATCTGATCTTGGTATAAATCTCGGACTTTCTGTAGGAAAGCAAAAAGGCATAGGCACCTTCTCCTGAGACATATAACCGTCCTCGTTAAGATAGGACTTCCATTCCTCATCCGTGTCAGAGGGATCTTCCTCATTGATAGCATGTACCACTTGAGACACTGGGTGAAGGAAACCTCCACTGTGGAAGAAGTTTTGAAGGGGATGAAGACTTTCATCGTTGGCAGCTATCTGGGTACAGGTTGCAGAAAAACCAAGACCCTTCTTTGTTTTATTATCAATAGGAATGACAAGTTGTCCACATCCTGTCGTATCGGTACCCTCGACCGCTTTGATAGCATCATTGTATGAGGAAATCGAGGTTCCTTCTTTGAACTGATTGTCCTTACTTATCGACAGTGCTTGGAATAGCGTTCCAATAACCTCCTCGGGTTCTACACATGTAAATGATGACAAGTTGCTTACAAGCAAGGCCTGTTCTCCACAAACTGTGACAAATTGATCGTTCTTGACAAACTTTACCTTTTGGTGGAGGGTTGAAGTGACCGCTCCAGCCTGATGTATCCAAGGTCTTCTTAATAAACAACTATACGTTGCTCGGATGTCCATGACCTGGAAAGTGACTTGGAAAGTGTGAGGACCAATAGTTATGGGAAGATCAACTTCGCCGATAACCGTTTTTCGGGATCCGTCGAATGCTTTAACGACGACCTCGCTGACTCTCATCGGAGAGCCTTTGAATGATAATTGCATCAAAGTGGACTTCGGCATAACATTCAGGGCTGACCCTGTGTCTACCAGTATGCTGGCTAAAGCATCGTCCTGGCAGTTAACTGTGATATTGAGCGCCATGTTATGACGACGACCCTCTTCAGGTAATTCCTCATCACTAAATCCCAAATTATTGCAGGAAGTAATGTTAGAGACAATGCTATTGAACTGTCCGATTGTTACATCTTGTTCCACAAAGGCTTGCTCCAAGACTTTCTGTAGAGCCTCCCTGTGCGCTTCTGAACTGAGTAAAAGTGATAATACAGAGATCTTTGAAGGAGTTTGTAACAGTTGATCGACAATGTTGTATTCACTCCTTGGGATGAGCTTCAGCATCTCATCATTACTTTTCGAAAGGTCGGGATTACTGGATTGACCGACTGGTGAATCAGGAGTTTCTGTCTGAAGTTCCTTTTCTTTGTTATGTTCCCCAACCCCTCGGTTGAAGATTCTACCACTCCGTGTTACATGACTGATGTCTGCAATATTCACCACAGAGGGTAATGGAATTTCCTTTCCATTTTCAATTGTTGTCGCACCGTATTTGTAAGGGATAACCTTAGTTGATTCATACGGTAATGGTCCCGGTAGATAGATGACTACGGGAGCCTTTTGATTTTTCTGACCATCATAAGTAATCTCGATCCGTTCCCGGTTGGGAACTTTATATTCGTCAAGCAGAGGGATGATGGCAAAAACATCCCTGGTCCTATGATGACCAGAGATTGTGACAACATCTTCAATTTGATCGGCAAGGTAGTTCGGTGACCAGTTGGTGGGTCCAGAACCCGGATATGGACGAATTTCTCCACGGTCCACCTGCCCCTGGAGAGCTGCTCGCACAAGGTAGCACCCTTGGTTACTTTCCGAACAGACGCTACAACGGTCGTAATTGTGTGGTGGCACCTGGCCACGCCCACTTTGAATACAATGTAACCTCACTAGGTTAACTTCCACGAGTCGGACATCCTGACTTTGACGCCGAGTAGGATTCCTGTTACTGATACTAATTTGCTGAGTATCTTCATCCATGTAGATTGGCATCCACCAATGATTTAACAAGTGCTGAAGTGCCTCCTGGACAAGGGTACAACCTCGATCGTTTTTGCAACCTGCTTTACAGCTTTGATAGTCATGTGATATTAAGAATCCGAGTCGGACCTGCTCAGCATGTAACTCTACCAGGTTGGTATTCATCACGCGAATATTCAAGATCTGAACCATGTTGATCTGATAAGGGTTCCCATCATGGTAGTCTTGGATCCATCCAAGATCCATCTGACGCTGGAGGGCCTCTTGTATGAAAGAGCATCCCTGTTTGTTTACCGAGCAAGTCAGACAGGAACTGTAATCATGTCGCGGCAAGTTATGATACTGGCTTTGCCTTGAGTGCATTGCCACCAAGTTGGCATTCATTGCACGGATGTCGTGGTTCTGAATGATGTTAGAATTCGTGTAGACCATGTTAACTCCACGAACTCGGTGTTCTTGGATCCATCCGAGATCCATCTGTTCCTGTAGAGCTGCTTGCACCACAGAACATCCTTGACTGTTTTTAGAGCAGATATCACACTGATGATAGTTATAAGGTGGCACATGGCCATATCCACTCTGTCTACAATGCATCTTGACCAGATTGGTCTTTAACAAGAGTACATCGTGAATTTGATAGACATCCTTAGTCTCTCTTTCTATCAAATTGACTGCAGCCTTCTCATGTTGAGGCAGCGGGTTCGTAAGAACATTGGGATTCGTATCCTTGAAAGATAAGAGCCCGCTCCTAACAAGTTTTTGCACGTCGGACTTGAAATTGAGACAATTCTCAATGTTATGCCCAGATCCTCCTTGATGATAAGGGCATGTCTGATCCACCTTAAACCAAAAAGGCGGATTTTTCAGTACTGTAAGAGGGGACTTAGTCTGAATGTGCCCCTTGGCCAGCAGTAATGGAAACAGCTATGCGTACGTTACAGGTATAGGATCAAATCCTGGTGGCCGTGTTGTACGGTTGTTGTTGTATTAGGGACGAGCCTGCTGAAGAGGCTGTTGTGTCCTTTGCTGATCAGGTTGGCTCTGCGCAACCTGAGGCTGATAAGTAGGAATAGGCGCAGAGTTGATAGCAGGAGTTACAGCTGCTACCGGTTGATAACGACGCCTTTGCTTTCCGAGAGAGATATTCCCAATATCTTGCTCTTTTTTCTTAGGGAGAGCATTACCATATTTTTTAGTACCGCTCGTCGATCCAGTGTCTTTTGCCAAACGTCCTTCTCGGACGGCTTCCTCAAGACGTACACCCATGCCCACCATCTCGGTGAAATCACTGGGTGCACTGGCAACCATTCGGTCATAGTAAAATGAGCTTAAGGTCTTTAAAAAGATCTTTGTCATCTCTTTTTCCTCAAGAGGCGGAAAAATTTGAGCGGCAATTTCACGCCACCTTTGAGTATACTCCTTAAAGGTTTCCTTGTCCTTTTGCGACATTGATCTGAGTTGATCTCTGTCGGGTGCCATGTCCAAATTGTATTTGTATTGTTGGATGAAGGCAGTACCAAGATCTCTGAATGTACTGATCGTAGTACGGTTTAAACCCATGTACCATTTAAGTGCAGCACCGGTTAAACAATCCTGAAAGTAGTGAATCAGTAAGTCCTGATTCTCCGTCTGAGCTGACATCCGTCTAGCGTACATCACCAGATGGCTTTGAGGGCAAGAGTTACCCTTGTATTTTTCAAAGTCGGGAACTTGGAACTTGTGCGGGACTTTCACATTGGGGACCAAGAAGAGGTATGTGGCGTCCTTTCCAAATAGATCCTGACCGCGAATGGCTTGCAGCTCCTTCTGCATTTCCAGGAACTGCTCTTGGAATTCATCCGTTCGGTCAAACATAGTTTCCCTTTTACCATAAGGTATTGGTGGAATCTGTCCTTTCGGGACAGTGTGCACCACAGGGGGTGGTACCGTGACTACGGCACTGAATCTTGGCGTCTCCCAAAGTTTGTAACCTTCAGGAGTCTTTAGTATGCCCCTGGCATCTTCACTTTCCCGAAGTTTGTAACCTTCAGGCCCAGCGGCTTCTGCTGTGATTCCCTGATCTTCAACGATCGGCGGAATATATCCTTCCGGGATATAGTTAACAAGCATACCCCAAGGACGATCTTTCGGCATTTGATACCTAGGATCATATTTCTCCACGATGGGCATTGAGGTGATCTCTGAGATCACAGTTCTTTGTAGCTGAGCTTCTGTCGTGGCTTGCATGTCGTTACGAAGCTTTCTCATATCCTCTCTCAGAGTGTCGATCTCTTCCCTCAATTCTCTGTTTTCTTCCTCAAGATCATCCATCTTTTTCTGACGATTGGCCCGAGTATTGTACGAATGAGACAGTTTGACTCTAGAACCGAGACACAAACGTGAGATTCGTAGATAAGAAGAATACGTTATGTGAGAATGATAAATGCAATGATTAGATTAATTGTTTAAGGTTTAATCAAAATAAACTTCGACAATTAGATTGCAAATATCAAACCGTGGGGAAACCCCTTTTTATTGAATTTCAAAGGATTACAGAAATGGAAATACAGTAAATTACAAGGTGCAAAAACAGAAACCTAAGCTAATGGGTCCCGAGTCCTCCCTGAAGAGAAATCGGGTGTTGATTCTGATATTTTCCTTTTCTTTGACCGGGGCTCTTGGGCCGTTGTCGGGTTGTCATTCCTTTGCCAGGTGAAAGGAGCGAGCAAATTCCTTTGGTCATCCTGATTCTCTACAGCATGTTGCTCCAAAATTTCAATCAGAGCATCTTTCTCTTTCAGTAATTGCTGTATTTTGATGCACTCTATGTCGAGGGTGCGGTACTTGTTCTTCCAAGACCTTCTCTCCTTTTGAACTTTGTTGAGAGTAACCTGAAGCTTTTCAGTCTCAGTCATGAAGTACAAGAGAGATTCTCTCGGCAGAAGAATTTCGTAACGAGGATAAGGCATCTTTAGCTTGAGAGCTCTAGTTTGTACCCAGTGGAGATAAGGCTCCACCGAGACACAATCTGGTTTTCCTAGAGACTCTCGTCCTTTCTTATGAACGTGTTTCCAAGCGTGCACTATTTCCATCTTTAGTGCTCTGTCGTTTTCTCCTTCTTTGAAGAAAAGACCTTCCAGATGAACACCCAGTGGGACGTGTCTCATCGGGTATCCAAATTGACGGTGAACCAATACCGGATGGTAGTTGATTCCTCCTTTAGTTCCTATAAGGGGTACGTTGGGGAAGTTTCCACAACGGTCAATGATTCTGATTCCCTCATAAGTCCTGTTACACTAATCTATATCAGAGTTGGTAAGAGACATGATCTTCTGCGACCAACGTAAGGCACTCTTGCAATCCCAAAAAGCAGCAGACTTGGGCAAGTGGGAAATGAACCATTTGTAAAGCAGAGGTACACAGCACATGATCTCCCCTCCGCTGTACAAATTTCCTAAGTGTACAGAATGATACGCATCTGCGAGCAAAGTCGGCACAGGGTTTCCAATGAGAAAAACCTTAATGGAGTTAATATCGACGAAGTTATTGATGTTGGGGAACAAAAATAACCCGTAGGTGAGCAAGACAAAGATGCTTTCAAAAGCAGTCACGTTTCCTATACTGGAAAAATATAGGGCTTTCTTCGTCAAGAACTGGGCTGGCAAACCTTGGATGCCACCCTTAGTAGTCAGGTGAGTCCTGACCTCAGACTCGTCCAAATGAATTGCTCTTGCTATGGTCTGATTCTTTGGAATTTCTTCCAGTCCAGAAAATGGGGCTCAATCAGTGATATGTAGATCGATCAGGTGAGAATATTCCTCCAGCGTAGGTGCTAGCTGGTAATCCGGGAATGTGAAACCGTGATAAACTGGATCGTAAAACTGAATGAGCACATCCATGATTCCCTCAATCACATGGACTCTTAACAGTGGTAGCAAACCACCATGCTTGGCTCTGAAAGCCTCAGGGTTAGTGATCATCCTCGCTAACCTTCTCAAATCCTCTAGCTTTGGAACTTTGAAGGTATACTTATGAGTTCTCCTTCTACCGAAATCCATTAGTGCAATCCTTTTCTCTGAGATTTGCAATCACGGTCTTAGTTTAATTTAAAAAACAGAGAGACTAGAAGAGAAAATTTTTGAATGTTTTAATGTTTTTTAGATGAATGCATGGATGCAGCACACAAAAACATAGAAAAAACATGGGGTCAAAGGGTCGTTGTCATGAAGTCAAGGCTCTACCCATCCCCCAAAGGTTTATACTAGGGTGATTTTTGTACCTGTACTCATTATCATCAGCTCCTCCCAGGAAAGCAAAACAATAAGCGGATCGCCAGCGAGTTGTAGAGCAACCTTAGAGTAAGTGCCATTCACCGAGAATAGATCACCAGCCTCAAATGAGGGTAGTATCGCGTAACAACTATTCCCGATAGTTTCCGTACTACGAAAGGGTTTGGCTCCTCAGCTTCTCAGACTTAACAACCGGCCCATTGTCTAGATGAGAGAATGGGTTGTGTTGGTCAGCCTCCACTGAGGTTGATGGTCGACCCCGTCGCCATCACTTATCTTAAGTGTATACTCAATCTTTCCGCATACGGCATCACCCGCATTCCCATTAGCAGAAAAATAAACATGTATAGCAATTAGGAAAAGCAGTATATATATTTGTCCTAAACATCCTAGACTTCTAAAGCTATGAATCTTAAGTTCCTAACAAAAAATGGGTTCCCCGGCGGAAGCCCCAATCTGTGGTTTTCACACAATAGGTGAAAAGGAGAAAAAATTTTGGCAAAGACCGGCCCCACGGTGGGCGCCATTTTTCTGTAGCGAGCAATTTTGGACGCGGTTCTTAAGCGCTGGTCGCTCTCTGCGGTTGAGCTTAAACTATAGGTCGATTCATTTTTTATCCTATTAAAGCTAATGAAGGAAGTGAAATAGATGTCTCCAATTAACCCTGCTTTGCATACTGAGTTTAAACAGTGGTCTGTTAGGTTATGAATGCTATCAATGTGGGGGGGCCTTTGTACTGGTTATTTGTATTTTCGCCAATACTGGTTTTCTTTATTTTTATCTGGGCAGAAGGTTTCTGGCGGGGAACAAGGATTAGGATGTTAGGACTGATGCTTTTGAATGTGAGAGTATGGGATTTGGTTTTTTTGTTGATTGTGCTCGCTAAGATTTTTCTTTCAATCTTATGCCTACGTATTCCCGTTTACCGAAACAGGGAAATCAGAGTGTTCGTAGTTCCTCCTATTCTATGGGAGGAAATGGGTGTTTTAGGTGTCTTGTTCAAAGCCCAAGACGTGAAGCGAAAAGTGGTTTGTATCTTGTTCAAAGCCCAAGATATGAAGCTGAAAGGTCTATCTGTGTCTTGTTCAAAGCCCAAGACGTGGAGCTGAAGGACCTCGACTTTAGAGAGAATTTGCCATCTCTAAAGAAGGGCTTGTCTGTCACAGCTATTGGGTGACTGGTTATAAAGGAGAATTACTTTAACCGGGATACGCGAATCCTAGCAATGCCATAATTTCCTTTAAAGGGGATTTTAACCTGAAGGAGAAGACTTTAACTCAGTGTAGAGCAATGCTATCTTTCCTTAGGAATTTCTCATGCTAAAAGAGGGACAGTGGCATGGATGTAGATAATCCAGAGGCTTGTCGCTTACAGCGATTAGATGAAGGGGAAGGAGTTGTTGATGTTTGTGTACTGTGAACGAGGCACAGCTTTGATGCTAAAAGGTTGATTGGATCAACCAGAGGTTGTCTTATACAAAGCCTAAGAGGAGGCTAATATGTGTCTCGTACAAAGCCCGAGAGAGAGGCGAAAAGGTTTTGACTCAACGAGGGAATCTTTTCGTATCTCATATAAAGCCCGAGATGGAGGCTATTGTTTGTTTGGCTCAATAAGAACCCTTTTGTATCTTGTACAAAGCCCGAGATGGAGGCGAAAGGGGTGATTGACTCAACGAGGGAGTCACTTATGTGTCTCGTACAAAGCCCGAGAGAGAGGCTAAACGTTGTTTGACTCCGCTGGGGAGAATCATTGTACAAAGCCCAATAGGAGGCTATGGTGACTGTTTCAGTTGAGTGACAGGTCCAATATACTGATTTTGAAAGAGAAAATCAATTCTTATATGAGCAACAATGTATTCAAAGATTTGATTCAAGGATCCGGGTTATTCCTGTTCTTTAAGGAAGCGGTAAATCCGAAGGGTATTGAGACTGTCCGAGTCTGCGGGTTTCCTTCCTATTTTTGAAGGAGTCACTTGAGAATGTCTTTGAGACTCAAGGAAATTAGATTGTCCAAGTCTAGAGTTTTATCTTTTGTATTATGCTTTAAGAAACAATAGTAGACTCTTTGAAAGGACTGTTCTATGAGGATGACTAGGTTCTGTTCCTATACCTCTAGGAGGTCGTCGGGACAATTTGTAAAGCCCAAGAGGAGGCTGGAAGCTTTTAAGAAGCCGATGGGTCCTTGTACTAAGCCCAAGAGAAGGCTATCATTACCGAAGGAAGAGATCATTATACGAAGCCTAAGAGGAGGCTGTGAATACTTCTAAGAAGCCGTAGGGTCCTTGTACTAAGCCCAAGAGGAGGCGGGGTTGCTTTTAGGAAGCCTGTGGGTCCTTGTATGATGCCCAAGAGGAGGCCGATGCTTTTAAGAAGCCCGTGGGTCCCCAAACCCCGAGAAATTCAAGGCAATGCTATTCACCGAGAATAGATCAAAGTCAGGAAAGTTCGAGAATTTGGAAGAAACTCAAAGATGCCATTCACGGAGAATACATTCATCTTGGGGAGTAGAGTTTCTTGACAATTCCTAATGAGGACAGCCGAAGAGAAGACTGTATCTGGTGATCCTATTGGGGATCTAGTTGTCTATTTCTACGAATAAACGAAACGGCGTCACCTAATTCTAGGCGTAGTTGCCGGGGAAACTCGAAATATCTATACTATTATTACACAGTTGATATGAGTTTATGAAAGAAGACTTACAGTGAAATAGCCCCACAATACAGTTATATGTATATGAAAGCGGTAAATGAAAGCAATAACCACTTACTCGATTGTAGAGCTTCCATGTTGTTTGATTAGTTGTTCAACAAAGAAAGATTGAAAACAATAGTATATTCAAAATCAAAGGAGAAAGTGCTTTAAAAAAGAAAGATTTGGGGCTTACAGCTCAAGGAGAGGCCCAGGGTTTTATCAGCGAGCGCACTGTTTGAATTTTGTATAGAGGGACTTATACAAGTGACTGAGGCCCAAAATGTTTTCTGTACAAAGGGATGGGTCTTACACTCTCTCAAGAGGCCCAAAAAGTTTTAAACAAAAAGAGTGGGGCTTATAACACGAGGGTAGGCCCAGAGGATTTTTTGTTTAAAATGGCGATCGCGCCGAGGTTTTCTTTTAACGCAGAGGGACTTATAATAAGTGAGGCCCAAAATTGTTTTGGTTAAAAGGGGATTGGGTCTTACACTCTAATAGAGGCCCAAAGAGTTTTAAATGGGTCTTATAGCTCGAGGAGAGGCCCAAGGTTATTTTGAAAAGGCGACGATCGCGCCGTTTGTTTTTTACGGTGTCGGGACTTATACAATACACTGAGGCCCAAAAATGATTTGGTCAAAAAAAGGATTGGGTCTTACACTCTATTAGAGGCCCAAAGTGTTTTGAAAATGATTTATGAGGGTTGAATTAATCCAAAAACCCTAATTTGTTTTCAAAAATGTATTTAATTAAATAAAAATTCAATTAAAATGATCAAAATTGTTTACCATATGAAAAACAAATTGTGATCTTGGATTAAGGCTTCAAAAATTAAGTATTGACCTACAAAATAATTAGAAAGCATTAAAAGTTGCAAAATCAATGTAGAAAAAATATTTAAAATGTCAAAAAACAATTAAAATATTAATTCTTTGCAAAAATATCAATTATATAAAATAAATAATATTTTTGGGATTTTTTGGGAAAATAAAATATTTTAACATTTTTGTGAATTATTAAAAAAAGAATCAACTCAAAATCATTAAAACTCGGAGAGAAGTTAATTTTTGAATCAATTAAATAAAATCACAAAATTCAAATATTTGAAAATTCAAAAAAAGGCGCCAAGAACAGCTGAAGAACACGCGCGTGTTCTGGGTTTGGCTGATTTGCATTTTCTATCCAATCTCACTGAATACTTGATTATAACATGCAATCCACATATCATTATGCTCGTCTCAACCTCACGATCATGTCTATGTCCATTAATTTCATTTAAATTAAACATATAACAAGAAATCATGAAAAATCCTCAAGAACCCTAATTTCTACATGAAGGCTAGGATTTTTGATACACGATTCAAACAATGCAATTAATTGAGGGGAAACATTCCATGCATGATTATGAACATATGGCCAAATTATTGTGCAGAAAAAATTGCATGGATCATAGAGTTAGAAGAGCTCATGCTTACCACTTGCAGCTGGTGATCGTGATTTGTGTTGGAGGTGTTACAGCTAGGTTCCAATGATGTGGATAGCTTCCCTAGGTGCCAAGTGATGTGTCTGAGTGCTTGGAATGGATTGAAATGGTTTGGAATTGAAGATGGCACCTCAACTGCAAAACTGTCATGAACTTGAGCAATTGGCTGGTGATTTTGTGAAATCAGTGTTCCAGATGTTATGTGAGTGTTTGTATCACTTCTATATGATGTATGTGAGGTGTGTGAGTGATTGGTTTGATTGGAAAAGCTCTCAAACTCAAAACCCGATAGCTACCTTGCTAAGAAAGGCATTTTTGCCAAGAGAAAGAGATTTTGAGGAAAGCATCTGTTAGATGGCTTTGGTGTACTCAAACTGATCACAATTGAGCTCTATTTATAGTAGAGCAAGTTTGTTTTGCAAGGAATAGTGAATGGCAGCTGCTAAGTAGGTTTGGCCAATATTAGCAAATGAAAATCCAAGTCTCCTCTAGCCATTGACTAGAGGTTAGGGCACAGAGCTTTGGTTCCCTTGGTCTTGGATAAGTCATGACTGATTTCATATGAGAATGGCTCAGTCCATGCCACCTTGATTCTTCCATTGAATGCTTCAATCCAAATTTGAAGTCTTGTCCCTATTTTGGCCATTCTAGGTTCAACATGCTTTTTCTTGTTCCAAGGACTTTGGAGGCTTGGCTCAGTGATTGTCCCCTTTAGATTCAATCCTCTGAGGTGTCCAAGTGGATAGGACCAGTTGAATTTGGCTGATTTTGGCAAATCGAGCAAAATTGCAAATTTTGCCTTGCCTTTGACAGATTTCAGCAAGGCAACTTTCCAATGTCATATCTCATGACTCAAATGGAATTTGGCAATGTTCTTGGTCATTTTGGAAAGCCCTTACATGATACAACAACGGTTTGAACATGTTTTGTTTTGATCTCTTTTGAATCCAAGTGAAAAATCCCCCTACATTTGGAAAAAAATGAAGACAGATTCTGACTTAGTGAAAATTTCACTAAGTGTTGGAAAAAGTGACATTTTCATTTTTCAGCCATTTTGATCACTCCATAACTCAAAATCCTTAATGAATTGGACTTAGGTCTAGTTAAAGTTTTTGTAGAGGGTAATGAGGTATACAAATCAAGCTTTGAATGGGGAACAATGGCCTTGTGGTTTAGGAGTTATGGTCCTCCAAAGTTGGTACCTTTGTCACTTTATTTTTAACTTAGAAAATTTTCTAAGTTTTTATGGTTACCCCTTTTACAAGTTATCCAACTTTTCTTGATTTTCCTTGATGAATGATGATTCAAATCATACATTAACATCATTTTAGGGTTGAAAATCCATTTTGGTGAAAAATCTCAAAAAGTCAAAGTTGACTTTTGTGCACAGTTGACTTTTTATCAGATGAATTCCAAACTGTGCAATTCTTCAGGAAATCATGTCCTTGACCTAAATCAAACTTGATGGACATGTTCCATGGGTGTCATAGGGTATATTGAATCATGTCTTAGGGCTTAGGAGCATGTCTTGGTCAAAAGTCAAAGTTACAGTTGACTTTTTCCTTAAAACCCTAACTGTGGTGCAGATGAAAATGAGACTTGTTGCTCAAGCCCCTTGGATTAATCCATTGTTCCAAATGGATCAATATAGTTCATTAGAGACCTTCAAACCCTCTCTTGAGGCCTTGGTTCATGATTTGCCCTAAAAGTCAACTTAGGGGTGAATTAGGTCAAGAAACCCTAATTCTTGATTTTTGATGTATGCAATCCCCTGAGGCAAAATTGACTTGGTGATTGGGTCCATGAGGTTCCATGGAGTATATTAGGTTATGTTTTGGATCATTGGCTCATGCCCAGATGAAAATTTCCATCTGGAGGCCCTGGTCGATCAAAACCCTAATTTGGTGACACTGGCGATCTTGAGGCTTGATCCACCTAGAAGGGAGCAGCTTTGTGCTTAATCCTTAAAGTGGGATCCTTTTGATCCATTGTGGATGTTTGAGAGGTTAGACAAGTTGAAGGTCATGTCATTCCTTGATTGACCCTTTGTCTAAGGCTCAGAGAGGGCTTGAAACCCTAATTTTGATTGTAGTGGATGCTCACCCATCTTTGGGGAGATTGATGAAGCATGATGGTTCCCCCATATTGTGATAATGATTTGCCCAATGATGGGAAATCTTAGTGGTCAAAATTTTGGGTATGACACATATGTTGCGCTATGTTAAGCAATCGCCGAGTAATTTACGGAGTAATCACCCTACAATGAGGTCGGTCAATAGATCTTTGTGCTAATGCATGCTAGATGAACGATATGTAGATCGTCATCCGAAAGCAATACTGCACGAAAAGAAAAGAAGGTAGTGATCTAGTCTTGATCAAAATTCAACAAAGGAATTCCATGATCCATAAGACTTTCATCGATCAAAATAAAAGAGAAATAGATGAAGAGAAAGCCAAATTAAACCACAAAATTATGTGACCTAAGGCTAAGAACAAAGGGATGGGGTTAGGAATGAAGAAATAACCAAAACAGTCCCCAAAATTGGTGAAAAACACCATTATGTTCAGTGCGAATCGATTGCACCAGTGTGCGAATCGATTACACACTGACAGATTGCAAAAACAAGGCAAAAAATAACAATGTGCAATCTATTGCACAAAAATGCAAATCGATTGCACCCTGCTGTGACAGCAAAAATTCAGCAAAATTCAACATGATCATGATCTAAAACTTTCTTCAAACACCTCATGATCATGAAATCAAAAGTTCACGAAAATTCAAAGCAAATAACAACAAATACCAGTAATTAAACACAAATTGCAAGATCCAAAGATCAAGCAAACAAGATCAACAAAGGATCTACATTATGGAAGATGAAATTGAAGCTTCAACAATGGTGAGAGATGGATTACCACTCCGAAATCTGAAAATTGCTTCAAATTACTCCAAGATCCAAACACCAAAGCCTTGATCTATGAGAATTGATGAAGAAAACAAGTTTGGATGAAGTTTTAGCTCAAAGTTGAACAAGATTCAATGTGAATTCTTGTTAACTTTCAAAAGAAGAAAAGTGAGCGTTGAGTGAATTTGGTAGTTGGAGAAAATTGAGAGAGTCAAGAAGAATTTTGACAAGGTGAATTTGGCTATCAAAAGCTTCAAGAGAAATTTTAGCAAGGTGAATTTGACTCTCCAAAGCTTGTGAATGAAATGAGATGAGCCCTCTATTTATAGAGTTTAGGCTTGAAAAATTTGGTAATTTTGAATTGTTTACAGATCAACTTTGACTTTGTTCAGACGAAATTCATTCGAGCTGAGGGACTGGTATTTGATATCCTTGATTCCTCTCCTAAAAAGGTTAGTGAAGACAAAAACAAGCATATTTTTGGATTTGGATTAAAGGTTAGTAATCAAAAGCAAATAAAGGCAAATAAGAAAGACACAGATGCTCAGTGATCCCTGCAAGGTATAAACCCAAAGAAGAGAGGTGTAAAGGAACCAAAGCATGATCTTGTTTGTGGTATAAGATGCAAAATGAGATGTGAATAATATGTGGAATCTTAGAGGTCAAAAATTAGGGTCTTACACTTACGAACAGAGAAATGGTGCTAAGTAACATTCTTTTCCTCCCTCATTTAACTGTGTTTTCAAGTACCCTCGGATATCTTTTGGTTGATTAAAATCCCATCGAATAAAAAGCGGATCCAAGATTCCGTAAGTACTCGATTTATTCAACTTTATACAAACACGGTGAATGTACCTAAATGGTTAAAGAAAATGAATAAATTAGGGGTGATGTTCTATAAATGATAATGTTATATAATGACATGTATATTCAACTATATACTTACGTGCACCAAACTTGCAATATCCCAGCGTCCAACCACTTATACCCACCAAGAAAATCCCTTACATCTTCAGGACTATAATAGAATAAATCCAAACATGGACAATGTTCTAGCGGGAGAGGTTGTGTATCATTTATCACCGCAACGTTCAAGTATAACGCTGTGATTTCATTTGGGTTAGGGTCCATTATATCATTGTGGTTATCCGCATGGGGGGTGGGCTGAACAATTACTTCCTTTTGTAGAAGCATGACGTACAACACTTCTACTTGGAGTTCGATCATCATCATTACCATCAACATTACAATGATCTTCATTTGTCTGTTGTTCAAGGTTTTCACTTAATCTCTGCATCATAATGTTCAATTAAAACATAAAAGAAAGCACAATATATATCATACATTTCTGATAAAACACTAACATCTCAAGTAAAGCACATAACGAATATAACTCTTGAAACCTTTCCATATCTTTCTCCTTTTTTTCCTTCTCCTCTTCTAACATTCTTCGGTGTTCTTCTAATTGCTTCTCAAAATTTTCAATCTTTTTTCTTTGTGCAATAAATTCTAGGCTTTCGGTACTTTTTCTTTAAGACTCAAAGAATGACCTCAAGCCGACACCTTCTCCAAAACCACGGACACGCCCATCATACTCATCTGATCCGATAGCTTCTACTAATATGTCATGTCGTGCTTCCGAAACAAATGTGCATTCACGGGTTGCCTCAACCAACTTATCCTACACAACATGAGAAACTTGCATATATTGTTACCAACGCATTTAAATAACAAATAACATAAGCAAAACAAATCATACTTATAATTTTTTCGGCAACTACTCTTGACGCCTCAGAGGTGTACTCTCCTTCTGGTTTTAATCGAGTCCTCTTCCATTTCTCATGTCTTAAAGGTGGAGATGGGATACGATCATCTCCTATTTCTGATTGTTTTTCAAGCATGAGTTTTTTCTCAAGTTTCCTATAACCCCCACGAGACAATCTATGGGGGTACATGTTCTTGGCCTTATTGTGTATTCCGACTTCGCTTTTAACCTGTTATGAACATAGTGAAAAAAATATATGATTAGTATCTATAACTCATTAGCATAACATTATCGGTTACATGAGAATAGTACTAACCTTGAATTCCTCAGAACGACGTATCTTTGCAAACTTTTTCCATTGCTTCTTCCATATAAAACTATATCGAATCCATGGACGAGCAAGATTGTTCTTAGGCCTCCTAATGTAGTCAGCCGTGAGATGTGCCTTAAATCCCCTCCAACGAGTACCAGCATATGATATCCACTTTTTTTTCAAATTTGAGTCATCGATAAACTCAAAATTCAGCTACATTTAAATCAATATATAAGTATGTATTAGAAATTATAGATATTGATATCGACGATATATGAAAATTATAGTATGTAATACCTTAACGTCATTCCATATGATTTCTTTGACGTTATCATCAACTTTTTTCCAATCATCAATCAATATACTGACCTTGCTACGTGCAAGGAACGAAACATAACTCGTAAAATTTGAGTAATGTTCAATCCACTACTATGTACAACGAATCAAACTGGATAGGAATTTTTTCACCTGATGAGTTCTGGACTGATGTGAATTGGGGCATCATTGCGACACCTCTTTGTGATCTTTTCTTTTGAGTTTTAGTTGTTTGAGTTTCATTGGCTAACCTCTCATTTGTTTGAGTTTCTTTGCTAGTTTCTGATGTAGAACTCGACAAGGTCGACATCTATGTTCAAAAACAACAACAACAACAACAACAACAACATGAACAACAAGAACATAAACATCAACCACAAAATAAAACAACAACAACCACAAAAATAGCAAATGAAGTTTACTGCAGATGCATGGGGAAAATATTTTACGTACCCTAAACGTGATGACTAAGTAAATAATGTTGGTGTTGGTAATGGTGTTGTCTTCCTTCCTTATGGCAACAACGGTGTTGTTGTTGTTTTCCTTCTAGACGGTAACAACTTGGTTGATCGTGATGTCTTGTCAACTTGGTTGACGATGATGACGACAATGACAAATACACAGTGGAGGGTGAATGATGGAGTTTTGGATGAAAACGTGTAATGTTTCACACTATTGAACGCTATGGTTTGGGTTGAAATCGTGTATTGTTTCGTCTAGTTTCTATTTGTAATGGAAAAAGGATACTTAATAGACAAGCTAATTACGAGTGCAAATATTATCAAGCTACCACAACGGCCAATACATGCAACCGTTAAGATATTTTACTTTCATGGTGAAATTTCATAAAAAAACGCCAAAGTATTTACAATTAAAAATTTTAAATAAAAAACAAAATATATCACAACGGTTGTAATCACCAACCGTAGTCATAAACCTTTAAGTTTTTTATTTAGAAATAAATAAAAAAGAAAAGGTGTGACTTAACAACGGTGGAAGTCTCCAACCGTAGTCATAAAGTTTTAAGTTTTTTATCTAAAAATAATTAAAAATGAAAAGGC
This sequence comes from Lathyrus tuberosus, assembly GCA_022829125.1. Classification (NCBI taxonomy): domain Eukaryota; kingdom Viridiplantae; phylum Streptophyta; class Magnoliopsida; order Fabales; family Fabaceae; genus Lathyrus; species Lathyrus tuberosus. Next base: position 12,622,812 of record JALAZF010000025.1, on the reverse strand, counting down.
ACGACTTAACAATGGTGGAAGTCTCCAACCATAGTCATAAACTTTTAAGTTTTTTATTTAAAAATAATTAAAAATGAAAAGGCGCGACTTAACAACAGTGGAACTCTCCAACCGTCGTCATAAACTTTTAAGTTTTTAGTTAAAAATAATTAAAAAAGAAAAGGCGCCACTTAACATTAAAAGAATAACATACATAAGGGCCTTGAGGTTCGAACCCATGAAAGTTTGAAGGTATCACAACGGTTGGCTCCTTAACCTTGTTATATACAAATATTTTTTAATCAAAAAACAATAATATTTTGATAGCGCCTTAGTTTAGAGATGTCACAATGGTGTAGGGAAGAAACGTGGTGACCATGGCGTTGTTGTTTATGCATTTTGTAGTAGTGTATATTGAAGTTATGTTGGATTTTTTAAAGTTATGATGGTGTTTTGAGAGATTCGGAAGAGGCGAGAGAAGTTAGGGTTTCTCACATACAACCCAGTATGTTCTGAAATGAAGTAAGTTAGCTTAAATAGGTAAATTATTTCACAACAGTTGATAAAATAGATCGTGGTGGTATGTCTTGATATTTCACCTCGATGATTGTAACGCCCCAATTTATTTATTTTTCTTGAATAATATTGTGTGATTGTATGTGTTTATTGATGATTTGGTGTGTTAAAGGGGCCCTTAGGTGAAGGGTATTAACCTTAGAAATGTTGAATTTAATGTATTTGAGGTGTCTGAGTAAAATTGTATAGATTTAGGGGTGGTAAGAGTAAAGTTAATTAATTAATATTAGTTCATATTTATTTGATAAATAGTATTAGTTGGGTATTATTTAAAATAGATATTTAGTGGAATTATTGTTATTTTATTTAATTCAAATAAGTCTAATTAGAAATAATAATAGAATAAAAGAGTAAGAAAAGAGAGGATTAGAGAGAGAGAGAGAGAGAGAGAGAGAGAGAGAGAGAGAGAGAGAGAGAGAGAGAGAGAGAGAGAGAGAAGTCAGTAGATGAAAACTGAGGAAAAAGGAAAAGAAAGAGAATAGAGAAAGATAAGGCTTGAGGAAGAGGAAGAAAACCCCACTTTTGAAGTGCAATTGCTAGGAATAACTAGGTAAGGGTGGGTTTTCTTTTTGTATAAGGGAATTGTATGATAGTATGTGGGTGGGTGAATATGTTCTCCTTGATTGAATTTCTTTCTTATGCATGCTTTCTTGTGTTATGTGTGATAGTGCCATGATGGTATATATTGGATGTGTTGTGTGTTGGTGAAATGTTTTTGTTGTTGTAGGTAGATACAGATGAGAAGGTGAATTTTGAGGGAATGATTTCTATGAAAAGTAGGGGGTTTGGAATGTTACAAAATCTGATTTTCGTACCAAAAATTTGCATAAAAATTGATTCTGTCACAGTGGTAACCGGTTATACCTGAGACAAATTTTATAAAAACTGGGTTTTTAAAGGGTGTAACCGGTTACAGGTATTGGAGTAACCGGTTACACTGTCCAAAAATAGTGTAACTTGGAAATTTTGAAGGGGGTGTAAATGGTTACTAGATTTAGTGTAACCGGTTATACTGAGATGAGTTAGCCACTGTTTTTAGCTAAGTGGTAACCGGTTACCTGTTTTGGGGTAACAGGTTACACGTGTTGTGTCAAACTTTAAAAATCCATAACTTGAGTTTCGGGTTTCCGTTTGAGGTGTCGTTCGAAGCGTTGAGAAGCTGACGCAACTAACTTTATTTTAAAAATAGTTTCAGTACCTGGAAATAATTTTAAATGGTGTTGGATGGTATGCGGTGTGTATGTTGTGGTGTGGCATTGTGTGTGAATGTTATGTTATTACTTGTTATACTACTATAATGCTATTGTTGAATCCTTGTAGTATATGTTTGATGTTGGTGGCCAGCTTTGGTGTGGTATAATATTAAGGTGAATATCATTGTATGTAACATTTTTGTTGTTACTGTTGCATGTCTTGTATGGACCATGCATCATGGTGTTTGGAAAGTGGTCCGTTTTTTGTGAGCCTCATTCCTATGGTGGGGATTAGGTGAGAGTAACTGGTTCTAGGCGGGGATCAATGAAGTGTTACCTATGGTGTTGGTAACTATTTTTGGTGGACTCTGGTCCTATGGTGGGGATCGGAACGAGTGAACCTAAGAGTTCACATTTGGTACCACATGCATTGAATCGTGAAGTTGAGTCTCATTGCATTATATATATGTTGTATTATTATTTTTGGATTGTGTGGATTATGAGTTATTGAATGAGTGATTATGCATATGTTGAGGGAGTGCTGACATATTATTATGAATCTCTTATTATGATTGTGATTTCTCACCCCTTCTGTTTGAATGTTGCCTTTACATGGGCATCATGCAAATAATCCTCAATAAAGGCGTGGATGTGAGTGGAAGATAGTGCTCATCTTTATGCTTTTGTTGAGTCGGCGTCTGCTCTGATATGTAACACCGAGGGATGAACGCTTGTGTTTTTATTTTATGTCTTGGCATTTTCTTATAATTACTATATGTTATGATTATGTTGGTAAATACTAAAATAATCGGTTGTTGATGTTTTCGGCTGCTATTTATATAAAAGTTGAAGTTCATACATGTTTATTTTTATTATTATTTTAAATTCAACATGTGTTACATATCCTATTGTATGAGTTTTTTTGGTGATGAAGTAGCATCCTAATTGTTTGGTGATTTTTAATTTACTCTGATTTTTGTTTATAATTATACAGGGAAATTAGGGTGTTACATGGTGGTATCAGAGCATGTTGGTCGGTCTGGCCAAGTTGTCAAGTCGATGTAGCATGACAGTTGAATATTTTTTATGTAGTCTTCTAACCATTGTTGTTGTCATTGTTGCAGGACAGAAAATGGTTGGAAGGAACGATGTTGCTTTTGCTGTTGCTTTGCAGACTGTGGCTCAGACTGTGCAGAATCAGGCTAATGTTAGTGGGAACGATGAATTCCGACATCTGGGGATGTTTCAGAGGAATAATCTGCCTACTTTTAAGGGTAGGTATGATCCTGATGGAGCGCAGACTTGGCTCAAATAAATTGAGAGAATATTTCATGTGATGGATTACTCCAAAGCACAGAAGGTACAATTTGGTACACATATGTTGGCTGATGAGACTGATGATTGGTGGATCAACACTCGTCAGGTGTTGGAGACTGCAGGTGAATTTATCACTTGGGCGGTGTTTGTAGCGAGCAATTTTGGACGCGGTTCTTAAGCGCTGGTCGCTCTCTGCGGTTGAGTTTACTACAGGTCGATTCATTTTTTATCCTATTGTGAGCTGATGAAGGAAGGGAAATAGATGTCTCCAATTAACCCTGCTTTACATACTGAGTTTAAACAGCGGTCTGTTAGGTTACGAATGCTATAAATGTGGGGGGGCCTTGTACTGGTTATTTGTATTTTCGCCAATACGGTTTTCTTTCTTTCTAGGATCTTATAGCGGGGAACAAGGATTAGGATGTTAGGACTGATGTTTTTTATAGATACACGAGATTATGGGATTTTGGATTTTTGTTTAGTGTGCTCGCTAAGATTTTTCTTTCAATCTTATGCCTACGTATTCCCGTTTACCGAAACAGGGAAATCAGAGCGTTCGTAGTTCCTCCTATTCTACGGGAGGAAATGGGTGTTTTTGGTGTCTTGTTCAAAGCCCAAGACGTGAAGCGAAAGGTGATATATATCTTGTTCGAAGCCCAAGATATGAAGCTAAAAGTTTGACTTTAGAGAGAATTTGTCATCTCTAAAGGGGGGTTTGTCTGTGACAAATGTTTTATAAAACAGAATTACTTTAACTGGGATTTGTGAATCCGGCAATGCCATAATTTCCTTTATAGGGGATTTCCAACCTGAAGGAGAAGACTTTAACTCAGTGTAGAGCAATGCCATCTTTCCTTAGGAATTTCTCATGCTAAAAGAGGGATAGTGGCATGGATGTAGATAATCCAGAGGCTTGCCGCTTAAAGCAATTAGATGAAGGGGAAGGAGTTGTTGATGTTTGTGTACGGTGAACGAGGCACAGCTTTGATGCTAAAAGGTTGATTGGATCAACCAGTGGTTTTCTTATACAAAGCCTAAGAGGAGGCTAATATGTGTCTCATACAAAGCCCGAGAGAGAGGCTAAAAGGGGTTGACTCGACGATGGAGTCTTTTGTGTGTCTCGTACAAAGCCCGAGAGAGAGGCAAAACGTTGTTTGACTCCGCTGGGGAGGATCATTGTACAAAGCCCAAGAGGAGGTTGTGGTTACTGTTTCAGTTAAGTGACAGGTCCAGTATACTGATTTTGAAAAAGAAAATCAGTTCTTATATGAGCAGCACTGTACTCATGGATCTGATTCAAAGATCCGGGTTATTCCTGTTCTTTAAGGAAGCGGGAAATCCGAAGCGTATTGAGACTGTCCGAGTCTAGAGTTTTATCTTTTGTACTATGCTTTGAGAAACAGTAGTAGACTCTTTGAAAGGACTGCCCTATGAAACTGACTGAGTTCTGTTCCTATACCTTTAGGAGGTCGTCGTGACAATTTGTACGAAGCCCAAGAGGAGGCTGGAAACTTTTAAGAAGCCGAGGGGTCCTTGTACGAAGCCCAAGAGAAGGCTATCATTCTCGGAGGAAGAGATCATTATACGAAGCCTAAGAGGAGGTTGTGAATACTTCTAAGAAGCCGACGGGTCCTTGTACGAAGCCCAAGAGGAGGCGGGGTTGCTTTTAGGAAGCCTGTGGGTCCTTGTACGATGCCCAAGATGAGGCCGATGCTTTTAAGAAGCCGATGGGTCCCCAAACCCCGAGAAATTCAAGGCAAGCTATTCACAAGGAATAAATCAAGTTAGGAAAGTTCGAGAATTTGGAAGAAACTCAAGAGATGCCATTCACGGAGAAAAGATCATCTCTGGGGAGTAGCGTCTCTTGACAAGTGCTTTTAAGAAGCCTGTGGGTCCCCAAACCCCGAGAAGTTCAAGACATGCCATTCACCGAGAATAGATCAAGCCAGGAAAGTCCGAGAATTTGGAAGAAACTCAAGAGATGCAATTCACAGAGAAGAGATCATCTCTGGGGAATAGAGTTTCTTGACAACTTCTATGAGTGACAGTCTATGAAAGGGTTCACTGAGAATGCTGCCTTTCATGTCTCCATATTGTTTAACCCCAAGAGGAGGGAAGACTGTGTCTGGTAATCCTATGGGGATCTAGTATTGACTATTTCTAGAGTGATCAAGACGGCTTTACCTAGTGCTTGACGTAGTTGCCGGGGAAACTCTGAATATCTATACTATTATTACACAGTTGATATGAGTTTATGAAAGAAGACTTACAGTGAAACAGCCCCACAATACAGTTATATGTATATGAAAGCGGTAAATGAAAGCAATAACCACGTACTCGGTTGTAGAGCTTCCATGCTGTTTGGTTAGTTGTTCAACAAAGAAAGATTGAAAACAACAGTATAATTCAAAATCAAAGGAGAAAGTGCTTTGAAAAAATAAAAGATTTGGGGCTTATAGCTCAAGGAGAGGCCCAGGGTTTTATCAGTGAGCGCACTGTTTGAATTTGTACAGAGGGACTTATACAAGTGACTGAGGCCCAAAAAAGGTTTTCTGTACAAAGGGATGGGTCTTACACTCTCTCAAGAGGCCCAAAAAGTTTTAAGAAAAAGAGTGGGGCTTATAACACGAGGGTAGGCCCAAGGTTATTTTGAAAAGGCGACGATCGCGCCGTTTCTTTTTTACGGTATCGGGACTTATACAATACAATGAGGCCCAAAATGTTTTTGGTCAAAAAAAGATTGGGTCTTACACTCTATTAGAGGCCCAAAGTGTTTTGAAAATGATTTATGAGGGTTGAATTAATCCAAAACCCTAATTTGTTTTCAAAAAATGTATTTAATTGAATAAAAATTCAATTAAAATGATCAAAATTGTTTAACATATGAAAAACAAATTGTGATCTTGGATTAATGCTTCAAAAATTAAGTATTGACCTACAAAATAATTAGAAAGCATTAAAAGTTGCAAAATCAAGATGGAAAAAATATTTTAAATGTTAAAAACAATTAAAACATTAATTCTTTGTAAAAAATATCAATTATATAAAATAAATAATATTTTTGGGCTTTTTTGATAAAATAAAATATTTTAACATTTTTCTGAATTATTAAAAAAAGAATCAACTCAAAATCATTAAAACTCAGAGAGAAATTAACTTTTGAATCAATTAAATAAAATCACAAAATTCAAATATTCAAATTTGGAAAAATGGCGCCAAGAACAAGCTGAAGAATACGCGCGTGTTCTGAGATTCTCAGATTTGCATTTTCTCTCCAATCTCACTGAATACTTAATCATATCATGTAATCCACATATCATTATACTCGTCTCAACCTCACGATCATGTCTATGTCAATTAATTTCATTTAAATTAAACATAAAACAAGAAATCATGAAAAATCCTCAAGAACTCTAATTTCTGCATGAAGGCTAGGATTTTTGACACACGATTCAAACAATGCAATTAATTGAGGGGAAACATTCCATGCATGATTATGAACATATGGCCAAATTATTGTGCAGCAAAAATTGCATGGATCATAGAGTTAGAAGAGCTCATGGTTACCACTTGCAGCTGGTGATCGTGATTGGTGTTGGAGGTGTTACAGCTTGGTTCCAATGATGTGGATAGCTTCCCTAGGTGCCAAGTGATGTGTCTGAGTGCGTGGAATGGATTGAAATGGTTTGGAATTGAGGATGGCACCTCAACTGCAAAACTGTCAAGAACTTGAGCAATTGGCTGGTGATTCTGTGAAATCTGTGTTCCAGATGTTATGTGAGTGTTTGGATCATTTCTATATGATGTATGTGAGGTGTGTGAGTGATTGGTTTGATTATAAAAGCTCTCAAACTCAAAACCCGATAGTGACTTGCCTTAGAAGGCAAAATTGGAGTGAAAGAAGAGATTTTGAGGAAAGCATCTGTTTGATGGCTTTGGTGTACTCAAACTGATCACAATTGAGCTCTATTTATAGTAGAGCAAGTTTGTTTTGCAAGGAATAGTGAATGGCAACTGCTGAGTAGGTTTGTTCAATGTTGGCCAATGGAAGTTCAAGTCTCCTCTAGCCATTGACTAGAAGTTAGGGCACAGGCTGCTGGTTCCCTTGGTCTTGGATAAGTCCTGACTGAATTCAAATGAAAATGGCTCAGTCCATGCCACCTTGATGCTTCCATTGAATGCTCAATCCAAATTTGGAGTCTTGTCCCTATTTTGGCAATTCTAGGTTCAACATGCTTTTTCTTGTTCCAAGGACTTTGGAGGCTTGGCTCAGTGATTGTCCCCTTTAGATTCAATCCTCAGATGTGTCCAAGTGGATAGGAGTGTTTGGATTTGCACAATTTTGGAAAATCGAGTAAAAATGCAAATTCTGCCTTGCCTTGACAGATTTCAACAAGGCAACTTGACAATGTCATAACTCATAGCCCAAATGGAATTTGGCAATGTTCTTGGCCATTTTGGAAATCCCTTACATGATACAACAACTGTTTGAACATGTTTGGTTTTGATCTCTTTTGAATCCAAGTGAAAAATCCCCCTACATTTGGGAAAATATGAAGGCAGATTTGGACTTAGTGAAAATTTCACTAAGTGTTGGAAAAAGTGACATTTTCATTTTTCAGCCATTTTGATCATTCCATAACTCAAAATCCTTAATGAATTGGAATGACTTGTAGTTGAAGTTTTTGTAGAGGGTAATGAGGGCTACAAATCCATCTTTGGATGAGGAAAAATGGCTTTGTGGTTTAGGAGTTATGATCCTCCAAAGTTGGTACCCTAGCCACTTTATTTTTAACTTAGAAAATTTTCTAAGTTTTTATGGTTACCCCTTTTACAAGTTATCCAACTTTTCTTGATTTTTCTTGATGAATGATGATTCAAATCATACATTAACATCATTTTAGGGTTAAAAATCCATTTTGGGGAAAAATCTCAAAAAGTCAAAGTTGACTTTTGTGCACAGTTGACTTTTTATCAGATGAATTCCAAACTGTGCAATTCTTCAGGAAATCATGTCCTTGACCTAAATCAAACTTGATGGACATGTTCCATGGGTGTCATAGGGTATATTGAGGTATGTCCTAGGGTTTGGGAGCATGTCCTGGTCAAAAGTCAAAGTTACAGTTGACTTTTCCCGCAAAACCCTAATTGTGGTGCAGATGAAATTGAGACTTGTTGCTCAAGCTTCTTGGATTAACCCATTGTTCCAAATGGATCAATATGGTTCATTAGAGACCCTCAAACCCTCTCTTGAGGTCTTGTCTCATGATTTGCCCTAAAAGTCAACTTAGGGGTGAATTTGGTCAAGAAACCCTAATTCCTGATTTTTGATGAATGCATCCCCTGAGGCAAAATTGACTTGATGGTTGGGTCCATGAGGTTACATGGAGTATATTAAGTTATGTTTTGGATCATTGGCTCATGCCCAGAGTAAAATTTCCATCTGGAGGCCCTGGTCGACCAAAACCCTAATTTGGTGACATTGGCGATCTTGAAGCTTGATCCACCTAGAAGGGAGCAACCTTGTGCTTAATCCTTGAAGTGGGAGTCCTCTTGATCCATTGTGGATGTTTTAGAGGTTTATACAAGTTGAAGATCATGTCATTCCTTGATTGATCCTTTGTCTAAACACTCAGAGAGGGATTGAAACCCTAATTTTGATTGTAGTGGATGCTCACCCATCTTTGGGGAGACTGATGAAACAAGATGGTTCCCCCATATTGTGATGATGATTTGCACAATGATGGGAAATATTAGTGGTCAAAATTTGGGGTATGACAGATGCCCCTATTTAATCTTCTTGGACCCGAAGGTGTGAATGACGAAGGTATTCGGGCATTCGGGGTGCAAGAGAATTAAATATCGGAATACCCGAAATTTTGATGGTGGTTATGAATGGTAGCTTACGCATTCATCTTCTTTAGCTAAGCAATGATGCTTAGAAAAGGTAAACTTCCCTGCGATCCTGGTCTTCAGCCAAGGAACTGGTCTCAGTTTCTTTTGTCAACTTCCCCTCGATCCTGGTTTCCTACCAAGGAACTGGTCTCAGTTTCTTTTGTCAACTTCCCCTCGATCCTGGTTTTCGGCCAAGGAACTGGTCTAAGTTGCGGTTATAAACTTGCCCTCAATCCTGGTTTCCTACCAAGGAACTGGTCTTAGTTTCTTTTGCCAATAAACTTAATTGACAAGGGATGTTATTCGTAGCAGTTTTCCTCAAACTTCTCGCCGGATTTTCCTGGGGAGATGCCATTTGACGGAAAAAGTTTTGATGTCAGACTTGCTGGGGAACCCATTCGTCAGAGCTATAGAGTTGCACAAACTTCTCTGTCGGAGACGCCATTTGCCGACTCTATCTGGGGAAAGCAGGTCTCTTGAGAGACTGCTGTCGCTTGGGATCTTACATCATACTTTTTTTGGGATCTTCCCAGAGAAATGCCATATGATGGGGTCCAATTTTGAGGTGTCGATGACCTTTTCATCAGTGGTCTTTTCGGAGCGAAACTGGCATACTGCCGAATCTCTGATTACGAGGCTTTCTCTGTGGATTTTCCTTAATCCGGGAAAGCAAGGATATCATCTTCAATGGCGAAGAGTGATGCTGACTGAAGGTTCCTCTGGTTTTTCAGAGGTTCAAGTTATCAAAGTGGTCGAGGGCCAACTTCCCTCCATAAATAAACTAGAAGCAAGGTTGTTCAAACATAGTATTTCCTGACGAGGCAAGAACTGACAACTCGATTGAGAGAACTGTTTATCACTAGGGGACAAGACCGACTAGAGTGATAGCGATGCAATATGAAATGTGAATGCAAATCAATAATGCATGATGTATGTATGTATATGCTGACAAAACTGATGCGACATACAAACTAAAAGATGAACATGACTGGATACTCGGCCATCGCGGGGCGTATAGAAATATCGCTGGTTCAAGATAGCAATTCCACCTTGCTTAGGAGAGATAGTCCCTGTTAGGAGCTATGTTGGTCGGGCTTAGGAGATGAGAACTCTGTCGTGGTATGCCAGACGAAACAATGTCTCTGACACAGTTGATCCTTCATTCAGGTGTACTGGCGTAGAAGGAGTACTTTGATTCTGCACTTCAAGGTTCAAACACCTTTGGATAAGCGATCGAGATTCTTCTGATGTTCAACAGTCAAAAGAAATTGCCGACTTTATTTTAAAAGCAGAAAAATTTTTAACAAGTAAATTCATTTTTGTTTTATTTCAAGAATCGTTAATCATGTTAACAACGTCGTTCTGTAAAGCTAAAACAAATAAGAATTACAAACAAAAGCACAAAGGCTCAAATTTTATTGATAGGATGGAAATCAGCTAAACGCGTGATTCCATGGAGTATTCACAAAGCTAGAAAATGGTAATTTACAGGGAAAAGGGCTACGTTGAAACATAACGACCATTATCCTTCTACCAACTTTGAATTCGGGGCATCCTGACAGATGACCTTGACTAGAGTTTTCTGACAGATGATGTAACTGCTGCTGCTGAGGGATTTGCCTCTGTTGAACATAATTACTTGCCATTATCCCTAATTTTTTCCTGGATTGTACTATGAGATTTCCAATCCACCGGGATGATTTTTTTTCATGTCTCTAATTTTTGCCTGGACCGCCCTTTCGGGTTTTCAATCCACTGAGACGTTTTTTTTTTAGTTTAGGCGAAGTATTTCTTGACTACATCAACATTCGTGGGGTAGGCAAATTCTTCTCCGTCCATAGGTGCAAGTCTCAAGGTGCCACCTGAGAAAGCTTTCTTGACCACATAGGGGCCTTCATAATTCGGGGTCCATTTGCCCCGAGGATCAGTGAGAAAAGATTGTATCTTCTTGAGCACGAGGTCTCCTTTTCTGAAGATGCGGGGTCAAACCTTTTTGTCGAACGCCCTCTTCATTCTCTGTTGATACAACTGACTGTGGCATAGTGTCGTGATTCGCTTCTCTTCGATTAGATTCAGTTCGTCGTGTCGACTTTGACACCATTCAGCTTCGGTGAGCTTAGCTTCCATCAATACTCGGATTGACGGGATCTCTACTTTTATGGGGAGCACTGCTTCCATGCCATACACTAGAGAGAAAGGGGTAGCCCCTGTTGAAGTGCTGACAGATGTGTGATAATCGTGAAGAACAAAGGGTAGCATCTCGTGCCAGTCTTTGTAGGTTACAACCATCATTTGAACGATCCTCTTGATGTTCTTGTTAGCCGCTTCTACCACTCCGTTCATCTTGGGTTGGTAGGGAGATGAGTTATGGTGTTTGATCTTGAACTCTGCGCACAACTCTTTCATCATCTTGTTGTTCAAGTTAGATCCATTATCAGTAATGATCTCGCTTGGAACACCATAACAACAGATGATATTGTTTTTGATAAATTGGACTACCACTTGTCGGGTTACATTAGCGAATGACCCTGCTTCGACCCACTTGGTGAAGTAGTCAATGGCTACTAGGATGAACCAATGTCCGTTTAAAGCCTTGGGCTCAATCATGCCAATCATGCCGATTCCCCATATGGAAAAAGGCCACGGGGAAGAGAGAACTTTGAGATGTGATGGCGGTACATGAATTTTGTCGGAGTATATCTGACACTTGTGACACCTCCTCATGTACTTGTAGCAGTCGGATTCCATGGTCAACCAATAGTACCCTGCTCTTAGAATTTTTCTCGTCATTGTGTGTCCGTTGGCATGAGTGCCAAAGGACCCTTCATGAATTTATTTCATAAGCATGTCTGCTTCTGGTCTGCGACGCATCGAAGCAAGACCATGTCAAAAAATCTCTTATAGAGAGTGTCACCGCTAAGGAAGAAGTTTCCAGCCAATCTTCTGAGGGTTTTTCTGTCCTTCTTGGATGCCCCAGGTGGGTACTCTTGTTTCTGAAGGAAGCATTTGATATCTTGGTACCAAGGTTTGTCATCTATAACTGCCTCAATCGCGAAGACGTAAGTGGTCCGTTCAAGGCGCACTATGTCGATCTTAGGTATGTCATTCCATTGACCTACACTAATCATAGAAGAGAGAGTGGCTAATGCATCAGCCATGTGATTCTCCTCACGAGGGATGTGATGAAACTCGACTCTGTTGAAAAAAGGTAATAACCTCCTTGCATAGTCTTTGTAAGGAATCAACCCTGATTGGTATGTGTTCCAATCTCCTTTTATCTGATTGATAAACAAGGCTGAGTCGCCGTATACGTCCAAGTTTTTGATCCTTAAATCAATTGCTTCTTCGAGACCCATGATACATGCTTCGTATTTGGCCTCGTTGTTCGTACATTTGAACGTAAGTCTGGCGGTGAAAGGAATGTGGGTACCCTGAGGGGTAACAATTATTGCCCCAATTCCATTTCCATAATGATTAACTGCTCCGTCAAAGATAAGTCCCCATTGGGAACCTGGTTCTGGCCCTTCACTAGGTAACGGTTCATCGCAATCTTTCATCTTTAGATACATGACATCTTCGTCTGGGAAGTCAAACCCGATTGATTCTTGATCGTCAATCGGTTGATGAGTCAAATGATCGGTTAAAATACTTCCTTTAACGGCTTTTTGAGCGTGGTACTCTAGGTCATATTCTGATAACAACATCTGCCAACGGGCAATCCTTCCCGTAAGAGCAGGTTTTTCGAAAATGTATTTGACTGGATCATTTCGAAGACCAACTAAGTAGTATGACAAATCATGTATTGGCGAAGACGTTTGGCTGCCTAAGCCAAAGCACAGCAAGTTTTCTCGAGCATCGTGTACCGAGTTTCACAGTCGATGAATTTCTTGCTTAGATAGTAAATGGCAGACTCTTTCCGTTTGGTTTCGTCCTGTTGGCCAAGTACACAACCCATTGAGTCGTCTAGAACTGTGAGGTAAATGATCAGTGGTCTTCCTTTCACTGGAGGTGATAGAATCGGAGGATTCAACAGATATTCCTTGATACTGTCGAAGGCGGTTTGGCAATCTTCTATCTAAACGCAGTCCTGGTTCTTTTTGAGTAATTTGAAAATCGGCGCACAAGTGGCATTCATAAGGAATATGAATCTGGAGATGTAGTTCAAACGTCCCAGGAATCCTCTGACTTGTTTTTCAGTTTTCGGAGAAGGCATTTCTTGAATGGCCTTGACCTTGTCAGGATCAACCTCAATCCCTTTCTGACTGACGATGAACCCTAGTAGTTTCCCTGAACGGACACCGAAGATGCACTTGTTGGGATTCAAGCGGAGCTTGAATTTTCTTAAACATTCGAACAATTTTGACAGATGTTCAACGTGCTCACTCTCTGTTTTTGATTTGGCAATCATATCATCGACATACACCTCTATTTCTTTGTGTATCATGTCATAAAACAGAGTAGTCATGGCCCTTTGATAGGTTGCCCCGGCGTTTTTCAAACCGAACGGCATTACCTTGTAACAAAAGGTACCCCAGGGGGTAATGAACGAAGTTTTCTCCATTTTGATCTGGTTATAGCCCGAGATCCATCCATGAAGGAGAAAACTTTGAACTTTGATGTATTGTCAACCAGCATGTCAATGTGTGGTAAAGGAAAGTCGTCCTTTGGACTTGCCTTGTTTAGATCCCTGTAATCAACGCACATTCTGACCTTTCTGTCCTTTTTGGGAACGGGTACAATGTTGGCTAACCATTGAGGATATTCTGACGTGGTGAGGAAACCTGCGTCAATCTGTTTCTGTACCTCCTCTTTGATTTTGATGGCCATGTCCGGGTGAGTCCGTCTCAACCTTTGCTTTACTGGCGGACATTCTGATCTTTATGGTAAGTGATGTTCCACGATGCTGGTATCCAACCCTGGCATATCCTGATAGGACCAAGCGAATACATCGGGAAATTCTCTAAGAAGCTTTATCAAACTCTCTTTGGCAGTTGGACTGAGCATTGCCCCAATCCTGATTTCTTTTCTCTCTTGCTCTGAACCCAAGTTTACCGTTTCCAACGGTTCCTTGTGAGGTTCAATGGACCTTTCCTCTTGTCTGAGTAATCGGGAGATCTCTTCTGGAATTTTGTCGTCATTTTCTTCTTCAGCCTCGAATACCGGGAACTCAAAGTTGGGAGAAGGCATCGGATCGTATGTTTCAACGGGGTTTAAAACAAGCAATCTGCATGACGTGATGATTCGTGTTTAGAAGAGATAGAGAAAATGCAAGTGTGTGCAGTGTTTTATTTTACTGCTTGTTTTTATTATTGAATTTTTTTTTAGGATTACCATTTTCTGAAAAAAAACAAAAAGAGAAAACAGCAATTAATGCGGAAATTACAGAACGACGTTATTTTATTAATGAACAAGTCGATCCTTGAAACTACAACCCAATAAAACAAAACTCTGTCGCTTTGGGCTAAGCGAAGAGGGAAATTTATAGAAAGCGAGCCCTATCAAAACATCCATTCCACCTGGGCAGGGTGAAAGGTTAAAAGACGACAATTACTTTGACTGATGAATGACCTTCGAAACCTCGACGGCAACCCATTGGCGGCGAACTCCTCGGTGAATCACAAAGTCTGGTACCTTCCTTGATTTGTCTTCAGAAATGACACTGATTTCTGGTGGAGCAGGATCATTGGAATCTGTTTCCCAGGCAGAATTGTCGTAGGAGAATTCCTCCATTGTACTTTGCATAGTATTTGTGCTCTCAGGTACATCTCCCCACCCAGTAGACTGGATGTCTTCGAGCCTGATGCGAGAGCTTTCGGGAGCAGTGTACTTGACCATAAAGTCGTATTTTCCACTCGGTTGTCCCAAGGTGTCCCAAACTTCTTTGGAACTGGAGGAGTCATCCCTCTCGATGACGTTGACCTCGGGAAAAGCATAGTTGATGAATTCAAGTCCTGCAAACATTGCGAATTCATCTTCATGTTGAGTAGTGTCTGAATAACCTAAGTGTTGATCCCATGACATGGTGGGGACACAGGTATTCTGTTCAATGACGGTCAGCTGATTTTCATTGTTCGGCTGACTCTCTTGCCCCAAGTTTCCTGGATAAGGTTGCCACATTGGCAGACCATCCATTGGGCCATAGTAGTTGTGGTCAAAGTTGTCTTTCATCAGAGTGTCCTCCTCTAATGAATTTGGCGGAGCACGGCATCCTTCCGGATCATAATCTCCGTATATTATTTCGACATCTGACCGTGGTATAAATCTCAGACTCTGTGCGGGATAGCAAAATGGCGTAGGCACCTCTTCTTGAGACATATAACCGTCCTCGTTAAGGTAGGACTTCCATTCTTCATCTGTGTCAGAGGGATCTTCCTCATTAATAGCATGTACTGCTTGAGACACTGGGTGAAGAAAACCTCCACTGTGGAAGAAGTTTTGAAGGGGATGAAGACTTTCGTCGTTGGCAGCTATCTGGGTACAGGTTGCAGAAAAACCAAGACCCTTCTTTGTTTTATTGTCAATATGAATGACAAGTTGTCCCCATCCGATTGTATTGGTACTCTCGACCGCTTTGATAGCATCGTTGTATGAGGAAATGGAAGTTCCTTCTTTGAATTAATTGTTCTTGCTCACCGACAGTGCTTGGAACTGTGTTCCAATAACCTCCTCGGGTTCTATACCAGCAGTTGATGACAAGTTGCTTACAATCAAGGCCTGCTCTCCACAGACTGTGACAAGTTGATCGTTCTTGATGAACTTTAGCTTTTGGTGGAGGGTTGACGTAACCGCTCCAGCCTGATGTATCCAAGGTCTTCTTAATAAACAACTGTATGTTGCCCGGATGTCCATGACCTGGAAAGTGACTTGGAAAGTGTGAGGACCAATAGTTATGGGAAGATCAACTTCACCGATAACCATTTTTCTGGATCCGTCTAATGCTTTGACGACTACCTCGCTGATTCTCATCGGAGGGCCTTTGAATGATAATTGCATCAAAGTGGACTTCGGCATAACATTCAGGGCTGACCCTGTGTCTACCAGTACGCTGGCTAAAGCATCATCCTGGCAGTTAACTGTGATATTGAGCGCCATGTTATGACGACGACCCGCTTCAGGTAATTCCTCATCACTAAATCCCAAATTATTGCAGGAAGTGATGTTAGAGACAATACTATCGAACTGTCTGATTGTTACATCATGTTCCACAAAGGCTTGCTCCAAGACTTTCTGTAGAGCCTCCCTATTCGCTTCTGAACTGAGTAACAGTGATAATACTGAGATCTTTGAAGAAGTTTGTAACAGTTGATCAACAATGTTGTATTCACTCCTCTGGATGAGCTTCAGCATCTCATCGTTGTTTTTCGAAAGGTCGGGATTACTGGATTGACCGACTGGTGGATCGGGAACTTCTGTCTGAGGTTCCTTTTCTTTGTTAAGTTCCCCAACCCCTCGGTTGAAGATTCTACCACTCCGTGTTACTCGACTGATGTCTGCAATATTCACGACGGAGGGTAATGGAATTTCTTTTCCATTTTCAATGGTTGTTGAACCGTATTTGTAAAGGATAGCCTTAGTTGATTCATACGGTAATGGTCCCGGCAGATGGATGACTATGGGAACCTTCTGATTTTTCTGACCATAATAAGTAATCTCGACCCGTTCCCGGTTAGGAACCTTAGATTCTTCAAGTAGAGGGATAATGGCAAAAACATCCCTGGTCCTGTGATGACCAGAGATGGTGACAACATCCTCAACTTGATCGGCAAGATAGTTCGGCGTCTAGTTGATGGGTCCAGAACCCGGATATGGACGAATCTCTCCACGATCCACCTGACCCTGAAGAGCTGCTCGCACAAGGTAGCATCCTTGGTTACTTTTCGAACAGACGCTACAACGGTCATAATTGTGTGGTGGCACCTGACCACGCCCACTTTGAATACAATGTAACCTCACTAGGTTAGCTTCCACAGTCGGACATCCTGACTCTGACGACGAGTAGGATTCCTGTTACTGATACTAATTTGCTGAGTATCTTCATCCATATAAATTGGCATCCACCAGTGATTTAACAAGTGCTGAAGTGCCTCCTGGACAAGGGTACAACCTTGATCATTTTCGCAACCCGCCTTACAGCTGTGATAATTATGTGATACCAGGAATCCGAGTCAGACCTGTTCAGGATGTAACTCTACCAAGTTGGTATTCATCACGCAAATATCGAAGATCTGAACCATGTTGATCTGATAGGGATTCCTATCTTAGTAGTCTTGGATCCATCCAAGATCCATCTGACGCTGGAGGGCTTCTTGTACAAAAGAGCAACCCTGTTTGTTTACCGAGCAAGTCAGACAGGAACTGTAATCGTGCCGCGGCAGATTATGATACTGGCTTTGCCTTGAGTGCATCGCCACCAAGTTGACATTTATCGCACGGATGTCGTGGTTCTGAATGACGTTGGAATTCATGTAGAACATGTTAACTCCACGAACTCGGTGCTCTTGGATCCATCCGAGATCCATTTGTTCCTGTAGAGCTGCTTGCACCACAGAATATCCCTGGTTGTCTTTAGAGTAGATATCACACTGGTGATAGCTATGAGGTGGCACATGGCCATATCCACTCTGTCTACAATGTATCTTGACCAGATTGGTCTTTAACAAGAGTACATCGTGAATTTGATAGACATTATTAGTCTCTTTCTCAATCAGATTGACTGCAGCCTTCTCATGTTGAGGCAGCGGGTTCGTAAGAACATTGGGATTTGTATCCTTGAAGGATAAGACCCCGCTCCTAACAAGCTTTTTCACGTCGGATTTGAAATTGAGACAATTCTCTATGTTATGCCCTGGTCCTCCTTGATGGTAAGGGCAAGTTTAATCCACCTTAAACCAAAAAGGCGGATTTTCCGGTACTATAAGAGGGGACTTAGTCTGAATGTGCCCATTGGATAGCAGTAATGGAAACAGCTCTGCGTACGTTGCGGGTATAAGATCAAATCCTGGTGGTCGTGTTGTACGGTTGTTGTTATATGGAGGACGAGCCTGCTGAAGAGGTTGTTGTGTCCTTTGCTGATTAGGTTGGCTCTGCGCAACCTGAGGTTGATACGTAGGAATAGGAGCAGGACTGATAGTAGGAGTTACAGCTGCTACCGGCTGATAACGTCGCCTTTGATTTCCGAGAGAGATATTCCCAATATCTTTCTCTTTTTTCTTAGGGAGAGCACTACTGTATTTTTTAGTACCGCTCATCGATCCAGTGTCTTTTACCGAACGTCCTTCTCAGACGGCTTCCTCAAGACGTACGCCCATGCCTACCATCTCGGTAAAGTCACTGGGTGCACTGGCAACCATTCGGTTATAGTAAATTGAGCTTAAGGTCTTTAAGAAGATCTTTGTCATCTCTTTTTCCTCAAGAGGTGGACAAATTTGAGCGGCAATTTCACGCCACCTTTGAGCATACTCCTTAAAGGTTTCCTTGTCCTTTTGCGACATCGATCTAAGTTGATCTCTGTCAGGTGCCATGTCTAAATTGTATTTTTATTGTTGGACGAAGGCAGTACCAAGATCTCTGAATGTGCTGATCGTAGTATGGTTTAAACCCATGTACCATTTTAATGCGGGCACCGGTTAAACTATCTTGAAAGTAATGAATCAGTAGGTCCTGATTCTCCGTCTGAGCTGACATCCGCCGAGCGTACATCACCAGATGGCTTTGAGGGCAAGAGTTACCCTTGTATTTTTCAAAGTCGGGCACTTGGAACTTGTGCGGGACTTTCACATTGGGGACCAAGCAGAGGTCTGCGGCGTCCTTTCCAAATAGATCCTGACCACGGATGGCTTGCAGCTCCTTCTGCATTTCCAAGAACTGCTCCTGGAATTCATCCATTCTATCGAACATAGTTTACTTTTTACCAGCAGATATCGGTGGAATCTGTCCTTCCGGGACAGTGTGCACCACAGGGGGTGGTACCGTGACTACGGCAGCGAATCTTTGCGTTTCCTGAAGTTTGTAACCTTCAGGAGTCTTTAGTATGCCCCTGGCATCTTCGCTTTCCCGAAGTTTGTAACCTTCAGGCCCAGCGACTTCTGTTGTAATTCCCTGATCTTCAACGATCGGCGGAACATATCCTTCTGGAATATAGTTAACAGGCATGCTCCAAGGACGATCTTTCGGCATTTGATACCTAGGATCATACTTCTCCATGATGGGCGTTGAGGTGATCTCTGAGATCACAGTTCTTTGTAGCTGAGCTTCTGCCATGGCTTGCATGTCGTTACGAAGCTTTCTCATATCCTCTCTCAGAGTGTCGATCTCTTCTTTCAACTCTCTGTTTTCTTCCTCAAGATCATCCATCTTTTTCTGACGATTGGCCCGAGTATTATACGAATTAGACAGTTTAACTCTAGAATCGAGACACAAACATGAGATTCGTAGGGAATAAGAATACGTGGTGTGAGAATGATGAATGCAATGATTATATTAATTGTTTTTTGGTTTAATCAAAATAAACTTCGACAATTAGATTGTAAATATCAAATAGTGGGGAAACCCCTTTTTATTGAATTCAAAGGATTACAGAAATGGAAATGCAGTAGATTACAAGGTGCAGAAAGAGAAACCTAAGCTAATGGGTCCCGAGTCCTCTCTGAAGAGAAATCGGGTGATGACTCTGGTATTTTTCTTTTCTTTGTCCGGGGCTCCTGGGTCGTTGTCGGGTTGTCATTCCTTTGCCAGGTGAAAGGAGTGAGCAAATTCCTTTGGTCATCTTGATTTTCTATAGCATGTTGCTCTAAAATTTCAATCAGAGCATCTTTCTCTTTTAGTAATTGCTGTATTTTGATGCACTCTACGTCGAGGGTGCGGTACTTGTTCTTCCAAGACCTTCTCTCCTTTTGAACTTTGTTGAAAGTAACCTGAAGCTTTTCAATTTCCGTCATGAAGTACATGACAGATTCCTTTGGCGGAAGAATTCCGTAACAAGGATAAGGCATTTTTAGCTTGAGAGCTCTAGTTTGTACCCAATGGAGATAAGGCTCCACCGAGACACAGTCTAGTTTTCCTAGAGACTCCCGTCCTTTCTTATGAACGTGTTTCCAAGCGTGCATTATTTCCATCTTTAGTGCTTTGTCGTTTTCTCCTTCTTTGAAGAAAAGACCTTCCAGATGAGCATTCAGTGGAATATGCCTCATCGGGTATCCAAATTGACCACGAACGAGAACTGGATGGTAGTTGATTCCTCCCCTAGTTCCTATAAGGGGTACATTGGGGAAGTTTCCACAATGATCGATGATTCTGATTCCATCATAGATCCTATTACACCAATCTATATCAGAGTTGGTGAGGGACATGATCTTCTGCGACCAACGTAAGGTACTCTTGCAATCCCGAAAAGCAGCAGACTTGGGTAAGTGAGAGATAAACCATTTGTAAAGCAAAGGTACACAGCATGTGATCCCCCCTCCACTGTACAAATTTCCCAAGTGTACAGAATGATACGCATCTGTGAGCAAAGTCGGCACAGGATTTCCAATGAGAAAAACCTTAATGGAGTTAATATCGACGAAGTTATTGATGTTGGGAAACAAAAATAACCCGTAGGTGAGCAAGACAAAGATGCTTTCAAAAGCAGTCACGTTTCCTATACTGGCAAAATACAGGGCCTTCTTTGTCAGGAACTGGGCTGGCAAACCTTGGATGCCACCCTTAGTTGTTATGTGAGTCCTGACCTCAGACTCATCCAAATGAATTGCTCTTGCTATGATCTGATTCTTTGGAATTTCTTCCAGTCCAGAAAATGGAGCTCGATCTGTAATGTGTAGATCAATCAGGTGAGAATACTCCTCCAGCGTTGGTGCAAGTTGGTAATCCAGGAATGTGAAACAGTGATAAACTGGATCGTAAAACTGAATGAGCGTATCCAGTATTCCCTCAATCACATGGACTCTTAACAGTGGTAGCAAACCACCGTGCTTGGCTCTGAAAGCCTCAGGGTTAGTGATCATCTTTGCTAACCTTCTCAAATCCTCTAACTTTGGAACCTTGAAGGTATACCTATGAGTTCTCCTTCTACCGAAATCCATTAGTGCAATCCTTTTCTCTGATATTTGCAATCACAGTCTTAGTTTAATTTGAAAAACAGAGAGACTAGAAGAGAAGATTTTTTGAATGTTTTAATGTTTTTTAAATGAATGCATGAATGCAGCACACAAAAACATAGAAAAAACATGGGGTCAAAGGGTCGTTGTCATGAAGTCAAGGCTCTACCCATCCCCAAAGGTTTATACTAGGGTGATTTTTGTACCTGTACTCATTATCATCAGCTCCTCCCAGGATAGCAAAACAACAAGCGGATCCCCGGCGAGTTGTAGAGCAATCTTAGAGTAAGTGCCATTCACCGAGAATAGATCACCAGCCTCAAATAAGGGTAGTATCGCGTAACAACTATTCCCGATAGTTTCCCCACTACGAAAGGGTTTGGCTCCTCAGCTTCTCAGACATAACAATCGGCCCATTGTCTAGGTGAGAGAATAGGTTGCATTGGTCAGCCTCCACTGAGGTTGATGGTCGACCTCGTCGCCATCACTTATCTTAAGTGTATACTCAATCTCTCCACATGCGGCATCACACACATTCCCATTAGCAGAAAAATAAACACGTATAGCAATTAGGAAAAGCAGTATATATATTTGTCCTAAACATCCTAGACCTTTAAAGCTATGAATCCTAAGTTCCTGACAAAAAATGGGTTCCCCGGCGGAAGCCCCAATCTGTGGTATTCACACAAGAGGTGAAAAGGAGAAAAAGTTTGACAAAGATCGGTCCCACTGTGGGAGCCATTTTTCTGTAGCGAGCGATTTTGGACGAGGTTCTTAAGCGCTGGTCGCTCTCTGCGGTTGAGTTTACTACAGGTCGATTCATTTTTTATCCTATTGTGAGCTGATGAAGGAAGGGAAATAGATGTCTCCAATTAACCCTGCTTTGCATACTGAGTTTAAATAGCGGTCTGTTAGGTTACGAATGCTATCAATGTGGGGGCCTTGTACTGGTTATTTGTATTTTCGCCAATACGGTTTTCTTTCTTTCTAGGATCTTATAGCGGGGAACAAGGATTAGGATGTTAGGACTGATGTTTTTGATAGATACACGAGAGTATGGGATTTTGGGTTTTTGTTTAGTGTGCTCGCTAAGATTTTTCTTTCAATCTTATGCCTACGTATTCCCGTTTACTGAAACAGGGAAATCAGAGCGTTCGTAGTTCCTCCTATTCTACGGGAGGAAATGGGTGTTATTGGTGTCTTGTTCAAAGCCCAAAACGTGAAGCGAAAGGTGATATATATCTTGTTCGAAGCCCAAGATATGAAGCTAAAAGTTTGACTTTAGAGAGAATTTGTCATCTCTAAAGGGGGGTTTGTCTGTGACAAATGTTTTATAAAGGAGAATTACTTTAACCGGGATTTATGAATCCGGCAATGCCATAATTTTCTTTATATGGGATTTCCAACCTGAAGGAGATGACTTTAACTCAGTATAGAGCAATGCCATATTTCCTTAGGAATTTCTCATGCTAAAAGAGGGACAGTGGCATGGATGTAGATAATCCAGAGGCTTGCCGCTTACAGCGATTAGATGAAGGGGAAGGAGTTGTTGATGTTTGTGTACTATGAACGAGGCACAGCTTTGATGCTAAAAGGTTGATTGGATCAACCAGTGGTTTTCTTATACAAAGCCTAAGAGGAGGCTAATATGTGTCTCGTACAAAGCCCGAGAGAGAGGCTAAAAGGGGTTGACTCGACGATGGAGTTTTTTGTATGTCTCGTACAAAGCCCGAGAGAGAGAGGCTAAACGTTGTTTGACTCCG
Organism: Lathyrus tuberosus; assembly: GCA_022829125.1. NCBI lineage: Eukaryota > Viridiplantae > Streptophyta > Magnoliopsida > Fabales > Fabaceae > Lathyrus > Lathyrus tuberosus. The sequence goes on along the minus strand of JALAZF010000025.1, from coordinate 12,599,994 downwards.
CTGGGGAGAATCATTATACAAAGCCCAAGAGGAGGTTGTGGTTATTGTTTCAGTTAAGTGACAGGTCCAGTATACTGATTTTGAAAGAGAAAATCAGTTCTTATATGAGCAGCACTGTACTCATGGATTTGATTCAAAGATCCGGGTTATTCTTGTTCTTTAAGGAAGCGAGAAATCCGAAGGGTATAGAGACTGTCCGAGTCTAGAGTTTTATCTTTTGTACTATGCTTTAAGAAATAGTAGTAGACTCTTTGAAAGGACTGCCCTATGAAGCTGACTAAGTTATGTTCCTATACCTTTAGGAGGTCGTCGGGACAATATTTACGAAGTCCAAGAGGAGGCTGGAAACTTTTAAGAAGCCGACGGGTCCTTGTACGAAGCCCAAGAGAAGGCTATCATTCCTGGAGGAAGCGATCATTATACGAAGCCAAAGAGGAGGCTCTGAATACTTCTAAGAAGCCGACGGGTCCTTGTACGAAGCCCAAGAGGAGGCGGGGTTGCTTTTAGGAAGCCTGTGGGTCCTTGTACGATGCCCAAGAGGAGGCCGATGCTTTTAAGAAGCCGATGGGTCCCCAAACCCTGAGAAATTCAAGGCAAGCTATTCACAAGGAATAGATCAAGTCAGGAAAGTTCGAGAATTTGGAAGAAACTCAAGAGATGCCATTCACAGAGAAAAGATCATCTCTGGGGAGTAGAGTCTCTTGACAAGTGCTTTTAAGAAGCCTGTGGGTCCCCAAACCCCGAGAAGTTCAAGACATTCCATTCACCGAGAATAGATCAAGCCAGGAAAGTCCGAGAATTTGGAAGAAACTCAAGAGATGCAATTCACGGAGAAGAGATCATCTCTGGGGAATAGAGTTTCTTGATAACTTCTATGAGTGACAGTCTATGAAAGGGTCCACCGAGAATGCTGCCTTTCATGTCTCCATATTGTTTAACCCCAAGAGGAGGGAAGGTTGTGTCTGTTAATCCTATGGGGATCTAGTATTGACTATTTCTAGAGTGATCAAGACGGCTTTACCTAGTGCTAGACGTAGTTGCCGGGGAAACTCTGAATATCTATACTATTATTACACAGTTGATATGAGTTTATGAAAGAAGACTTATAGTGAAACAGTCCCACAATACAGTTATATGTATATGAAAGTGGTAAATGAAAGCAATAACCACTTACTCGGTTGTAGAGCTTCCATGCTATTTGGTTAGTTGTTCAACAAAGAAAGATTGAAAACAACAGTATAATTCAAAATCAAAGGAGAAAGTGCTTTGAAAAAAGAAAAGATTTGGGGCTTACAGCTCAAGGAGAGGCCCAGGGTTTTATCAGTGAGCGCACTGTTTGAATTTGTACAGAGGGACTTATACAAGTGACTGAGGCCTAAAAAAGATTTTCTGTACAAAGGGATGGGTCTTACACTATCTCAAGAGGCCCAAAAAGTTTTAAGAAAAAGAGTGGGGCTTATAACACGAGGGTAGGCCCAAGGTTATTTTGAAAAGGCGACGATCGCGCCGTTTGTTTTTTACGATATCGGGACTTATACAATACAATGAGGCCCAAAATGTTTTTGGTCAAAAAAAGATTGGGTCTTACACTCTATTAGAGGCCCAAAGTGTTTTGAAAATGATTTATGAGGGTTGAATTAATCCAAAACCCTAATTTGTTTTCAAAAAATGTATTTAATTGAATAAAAATTCAATTAAAATGATCAAAATTGTTTAACATATGAAAAATAAATTGTGATCTTGGATTAATGCTTCAAAAATTAAGTATTGACCTACAAAATAATTAGAAAGCATTAAAAGTTGCAAAATCAAGATGGAAAAAATATTTTAAATGTTAAAAACAATTAAAACATTAATTCTTTGCAAAAAATATCAATTATATAAAATAAATAATATTTTTGGGATTTTTTCATAAAATAAAATATTTTAACATTTTTGTGAATTATTAAAAAAAGAATCAACTCAAAATCATTAAAACTCAGAGAGAAATTAATTTTTGAATCAATTAAATAAAATCACAAAATTCAAATATTCAAATTTGGAAAAATGGCGCCAAGAACAAGCTGAAGAACACGCGCGTGTTCTGTGATTCTCAGATTTGCATTTTCTCTCCAATCTCACTGAATACTTAATCATATCATGTAATCCACATATCATTATGCTCGTCTCAACCTCACGATCATGTCTATGTCAATTAATTTCATTTAAATTAAACATAAAACAAGAAATCATGAAAAATCCTCAAGAACCCTAATTTATGCATGAAGGCTAGGATTTTTGATACACGATTCAAACAATGCAATTAATTGAGGGGAAACATTCCATGCATGATTATGAACATATGGCCAAATTATTGTGCAGCAAAAATTGCATGGATCATAGATTTAGAAGAGCTCATGCTTACCACTTGCAGCTGGTGATCGTGATTGGTGTTGGAGGTGTTACATCTTGGTTCCAATGATGTGGATAGCTTCCCTAGGTGACAAGTGATGTGTCTGAGTGCTTGGAATGGATTGAAATGGTTTGGAATTAAGGATGGCACCTCAACTGCAAAACTGTCAAGAACTTGAGCAATTGGCTGGTGATTCTGTGAAATCTGTGTTCCAGATGTTATGTGAGTGTTTGGATCACTTCTATATGATGTATGTGAGGTGTGTAAGTGATTGGTTTGATTGTAAAAGCTCTCAAACTCAAAACCCGATAGTGACTTGCCTTAGAAGGCAAAATTGGAGTGAAAGAAGAGATTTTGAGGAAAGCATCTGTTTGATGGCTCTGGTGTACTCAAACTGATCACAATTAAGCTCTATTTATAGTAGAGCAAGTTTGTTTTGCAAGGAATAGTGAATGGCAACTGCTGAGTAGGTTTGTTCAATGTTGGCCAATGGAAGTTCAAGTCTCCTCTAGCCATTGACTAGAGGTTAGGGCACAGGCTTCTGGTTCCCTTGGTCTTGGATAAGTCTTGACTGAATTCAAATGAAAATGGCTCAGTCCATGCCACCTTGATGCTTCCATTGAATGCTCCAATCCAAATTTGGAGTCTTGTCCCTATTTTGGCAATTCTAGGTTCAACATGCTTTTTCTTGTTCCAAGGACTTTGGAGGCTTGGCTCAGTGATTGTCCCCTTTAGATTCAATCCTCAGATGTGTCCAAGTAGATAGGAGTGTTTGGATTTGCACAATTTTGGAAAATTGAGCAAAAATGCAAATTTTGCCTTGCCTTGACAGATTTCAACAAGGCAACTTGACAATGTCATAACTCATAGCCCAAATGGAATTTGGCAATGTTCTTGGCCATTTTGGAAAGCCCTTACATGATACAACAACTATTTGAACATGTTTGGTTTTGATCTCTTTTGAATCCAAGTGAAAAATCCCCCTACATTTGGGAAAAAATGAAGGCAGATTTGGACTTAGTGAAAATTTCACTAAGTGTTGGAAAAAGTGACATTTTCATTTTTCAGCCATTTTGATCATTCCATAACTCAAAATCCTTAATGAATTGGAATGACTTGTAGTTGAAGTTTTTGTAGAGGGTACTGAGGGCTACAAATCCATCTTTGGATGAGGAAAAATGGCTTTGTGGTTTAGGAGTTATGATCCTCCAAAGTTGGTACCCTAGCCACTTTATTTTTAACTTAGAAAATTTTCTAAGTTTTTATGGTTACCCCTTTTACAAGTTATCCAACTTTTCTTGATTTTTCTTGATGAATGATGATTCAAATCATACATTAACATCATTTTAGGGTTAAAAATCCATTTTGGTGAAAAATCTCAAAAAGTCAAAGTTGACTTTTGTGCACAGTAGACTTTTTATCAGATGAATTCCAAACTGTGCAATTCTTCAGGAAATCATGTCCTTGACCTAAATCAAACTTGATGGACATGTTCCATGGGTGTCATAGGGTATATTTAGGTATGTCCTAGGGTTTGGGAGCATGTCCTGGTCAAAAGTCAAAGTTACAGTTGACTTTTCCCGCAAAACCCTAATTGTGGTGCAGATGAAATTGAGACTTGTTGCTCAAGCTTCTTGGATTAACCCATTGTTCCAAATGGATCAATATGGTTCATTAGAGACCCTCAAACCCTCTCTTGAGGTCTTGGCTCATGATTTGCCCTAAAAGTCAACTTTGGGGTGAATTAGGTCAAGAAACCCTAATTCCTGATTTTTGATGAATGCATCCCCTGAGGAAAAATTGACTTGATGGTTGGGTCCATGAGGTTACATGGAGTATATTAAGTTATGTTTTGGATCATTGGCTCATTCCCAGATTAAAATTTCCATCTGGAGGCCCTGGTCGACCAAAACCCTAATTTGGTGACACTAGCGATCTTGAAGCTTGATCCACCTAGAAAGGAGCAACCTTGTGCTTAATACTTGAAGTGGGAGTCCTCTTGATCCATTGTGGATGTTTGAGAGGTTTAGACAAGTTGAAGAATATGTCATTCCTTGATTGATCCTTTGTCTAAACACTCAGAGAGGGATTGAAACCCTAATTTTGATTGTAGTGGATGTTCACCCATCTTTGGGGAGACTGATGAAATAAGATGGTTCCCCTATATTGTGATGATGATTTGCACAATGATGGGAAATCTTAGTGGTCAAAATTTGGGGTATGACAGTGTTCCGCAGAGAATTTCTGAGGAAATATTTTTCTGAAGATGTTCGTGGGAAGAAGGAGATTGAATTCCTAGAGCTGAAGTAGGGGAGTGTATATGTTACTGAGTATGCTGCCAAGTTCGTGAAACTTGCGAAGTTCTATCCTCATTACAGTGAGGCAACTGCTGACTTCTCAAAGTATGTTAAGTTTGAGAATGGTTTGCGCCTTGAGATCAAGCAGGAGATTGGGTATCAACAGATCCGAAGGTTTCCAGAATTGATGAACAGTTGTAGGATTTATGAGGATGACAGTAAGGCTCAGTTAGCTCATAATAAGAGTTTGAGCGAGAAGAGGGGGAAGTAACATATAAACCGTGGGAAGACTTATAGTGCTCCGGCTGAGAGAGGTAAAAAGAAGGTTGCTAATGGTAAGAGCCTAAGTGGGGGAGGTGCTCATGCTTCTCTTAAGTGCTTTAGGTGTGGTGAACTGGGTCATCGTGTCAGTGAATGCATGAGTGGTGTGAAGAAATGTTTCCGATGTGGGAAGACAAGACATCTGGTTGCTGCTTGCAAAGATAATATGGTGACTTTCTACAACTATGGTGAACCAGGATATATCAGTATGCATTTCCAGAAGTCGAAGAAAGCTTCAACCGAAGGAAAGGTGTTTGCTCTGTTGGGAACTCAGACTTCCAGTGACGATAGGTTGATTAGAGGTATATGTTACATTAATAATACGTCTTTGATTGCTATTATTGATACTGGTGTTACTCACTCATTTATTGTTGCTGATTGTGTGAAAAGGTTGGGCCTTGTAGTTTCATCCATGAGTAAAAAGATGGTTATCGATACTCCTGCCAAGGGATCAGTGACTACCTCTTTGGTTTGTTTGAACTGTCCTCTGTCGATTTTTGATAGAGATTTTAGTGTTGATCTTATCTGCTTGCTAATAAGAGATCGTGATGTTATCTTAGGAATGAACTAGTTGGAGTTCAACCTTGTTCATATTAATTGTTATAACAAATCGGTACAGTTTCTTGCTTCTAATGATGATGAGGAAGCTAATTTTTTATTTGCTAGGCAGTTGGAAGAGCTTTTGCAAGATGGAGCTCAGATGCTTGCGTTGTTTGCGTCTTTATCTGTTGAAAGTCAAGCTACAATTGATGAATTGTCGGTGGTGCGTGATTTTCCATATGTATTTCCAGATGATATTTTGGATGTTCCGCCAGAGAGAGGTGAAGTTCTCTATTGATCTTGTCCCTGGTACCAGACCTATTTCTATGGCACCATACAGGATGTCGGTGTCAGATTTAGCAGATTTGAAAAAGAAATTAGAAGATTTGCTAGAAAAGAAATTTGTGAGACTAAATGTGTCACCTTGGGGAGCTCCGGTGTTGTTAGTAAAGAAGAAAGATGGTAGTATGAGGTTGTGTGTGGATTACCAACAATTGAATAAAGTAATGATCAAGAACAAGTATCCACTTCCGAGAATAGATGATTTGATGGATCAATTGGTAGGTGCACATGCGTTCATCAAAATTGACTTGAGGTCAAGTTACCATCAGATTCGGGTGAAGGATGAGGATATTTAGAAGACAGATTTTAAAACTCGGTATGGACATTATGAATATTTGGTGATGTCGTTTGGCATTTTTAATGCATCTGGAGTGTTTATGGAATATAAGAATCGTATATTTCATACTTATCTCGATCAGTTCGTGGTGGTTTTTATTGATGATATTTTGATTTACTCTAAGTCGGAAGAAGAGCATGCTGAGCATTTGCGAATTGTGTTGCAAGTGTTGAAAGAGAAGAAGTTATATGCCAAGTTGTCAAAGTGTGAATTTTGGTTGCAAGAGGTGATTTTTCTTGGACATGTAATTTCAGGTGATGGTATAAATGTGGATCCGTCCAAAATAGATGCAGTACTACAATGGGAGGCTCCTGAGTCGGTTATTGAGATTAGAAGCTTTTGGGCTTGGCTGGTTACTACCGCGGATTTATTGAAGGTTTTTCTAAGTTAGCACTTTCGTTAACCCGACTGAATTGTAAAGATAACACGTTTGTGTGGGATATCCATTGTGAGAAAACTTTCACAGAGCTGAAAAAGAGTTGACTACGGCTTCAGTTCTAATTTTGCCAGAACCTAATGAACTATTTGTGGTGTATTGTGATGCGTTGATGGGTTTAGGTGGTGTGGTGATGCAAGATGGCAAGGTTGTAGCTTATGCTTCGCAGCAACTGAGGGTTCATGAGAGAAATTATCATACTCATGATTTAGAGTTGGATGCAGTGGTGTTTGTGTTGAAAATTTGGAGGAATTATCTTTATGGTTCCAGATTTGAGGTATTCAGTGATCACAAAAGTTTAAAGTACCTGTTTGATCAAAAGAAATTGAATATGAGGCAACGAAGATGGTTGGAGTTTCTGAAGGATGATGACTTTGGCTTGAATTATCACCCCGGTAAGGCTAATGTCGTGGATGATGCTTTAAGTCGGACGTCCTTGCATATGTATGCTTTGATGGTTAGAGAGTTGGAACTTTTTGAACAATTCAAAGACTTGAGTTTGGTTTGCGAGTTAACACCGCAGAGCCTGATGTTGGGTATGTTGAAGATAAACAATGATTTTCTTAATAATATTGAAGAGAGTCAGAAGTTGGATGTGAAGTTGGTGGATTTAATGGTTGAGAGTAATCAGGCTTAAGAGAGTGATTTTCAAGTGGATGAGCTGGGTGTGTTGAAATTTCGAGGTAGGATTTGTATACATGATAATCCTGAGTTGAAGAAGATGATTTTAGAAGAAAGTCATAGAAGTAGCTTGGGTATCCATCTGTGAGATAATAAGATGTATCAGGATTTGAAAAAAAGATATTTTGGTGGCATGGACTGAAGCGTGATGTGGCACAGTTTGTGTATGCGTGCTTCACTTGTCAAAAGTCGATGGTTGAGCACCAGAAGCCTGCAAGGTTGATGCAACCATTAGATATTCTAGAGTGTAAATGGGATATAATTTTGATGGATTTTGTGACGGGATTACCGAATACTCCTAGAGGGCATGATGCGATTTTGGTAGTGGTTGATAGGCTGACGAAATCGGCACATTTTATTCCGATTAAAATTAGTTTTCCTTTGCAAAAGTTGGCAGAGATTTACATTTGTGTGATTGTGAAGCTGCATAGAGTTCCGTTGAGTATTGTCTCTGATGGAAATCCGAGGTTTACTTCCAAATTTTGGGAGAGTTTACAGGAGGCTTTGGGTTCTAAGCTGAGGTTGAGTTCTGTCTATCATCCACAAACAAATGGTTAGACAGAGAGAACTATTCAGTGATCGGAGGATTTATTGAGAGCTTGTGTTCTTGAGCAATAAGGTGTTTGGGATAATCATCTGCCACTAATAGAGTTCACTTATAATAATAATTTCCATTCTAGCATTGGAATGGCAACTTTTGAGGCTTTGTATGGTAAGAGGTGTAGGACACCTTTTTATTGGCATGAATCTGGTAAGGATGTAGTGCTTGGGCCTGAGATCGTCCAACAGACCACAGAGAAGGTGAAATTGATCAGAGATAAGATGAAAGCTTCGTAGAGTAGGCAGAAGAGTTACCATGATAAGAGAATGAAGGATCTTGAGTTCCAAGAGGGATACTATGTACTCTTGAGAGTCATTCTGGTGACCCGTGTCAGACGTGCTTTGAAATCTAGAAAGTTTACTCTTCGATTTATTGGTTTGTATCATGTTTCTAAGAGGGTTGGACTGGTTGCTTATAGAGTGGCATTGCCACCTAATATTTTAAACTTACATGATTTAATCCATGTCTCACATCTTCGGAAGTATGTTCCAGACCTGTCTCATGTGATTCCGATGGATGATGTGCAAGTGAGGGATAATCTTACAGTTGAAGCTTTACTTGTAAGGATCGAAGACTGTGAAATGAAAAGGTCGAGAGGCAAAGACATTGCTATCGTGAAGGTAGTGTGGGGAAGAGTTGGCGAAGGGAATATGACGTGGGAGTTGGAGACTGGGATCCGAGAGTCGTATCTGGAGTTGTTTGCAGCAGGTAAAGTTTCGAGGACGAAAATTTTCTAAGTGGGGGAGAGTTGTAACGCCCCAATTTATTTATTTATTTTTCTTGAATAATATTGTGTGATGGTATGTGTTTATTGATGATTTGGTGTGTTAGAGGGGCCCTTATGTGAAAGGTAGTAACCTTAGAAATGTTGAATTTAAGGTATTTGAAGTGTCTGAGTAAAATTGTAGAGATTTGTGAGTGGTAAGAGTAAAGTTAATTAAATAATATTAGTTAATATTTATTTGATTAAATAGTATTATGTGGATATTATTTAAAATAGATATTTAGTGGAATTATTGTTTTTTTATTTAATTGAAATAAGTATAATTAAAAATAAAAATAATAGAATAAAGAGTAAGAAAAGAGGGGATTAGAGAGAGAAGTTAGAACGTGAAAACTGAGGAAAAAGGAAAAGAAATAGAAGAGAGAAAGTTAGGGCTTAAGGAAGAGGAAGAAAACCCCATTGTTGAAGTTCAATTGCTAGGAATAACCAGAGAAAGGTGGGTTTTCCTTTCGTATAAGGGTATTGTATGAGAGTATGTGGGTGGGTGAATTTGTTCTCCTTGATTGAATTTCTTTCTTATGCATGAATTCTTGTGTTATATGTGATAATGCCATGATGGTGTATGTTGGATGTGTTGTGTGTTGGTGAAATGTTTCTGTTGTTGTATGTGGATAGGGATTAGAAGGTGAATTTTGAGGGAATGATTTCTATAAAAAAAGTTGGGGTTTTGGAATGTTGCAAAATCTGACTTTCGTACCAAAAAGATGCAGAAAAATTGATTCGGTCACAGTGGTAACCGGTTACTACTTTTGGTGTAACCGGTTACACCTGAGACAAGTTTTATAAAAACTAGATTTTTAAAGGGTATAACCGGTTACAGGTATTGGAGTAACCGGTTACACTATCTAAAAATAGCGTAACTGGGTAATTTTGAAGGAGTGTAATCAGTTATTGGGTTTGGTGTAACTGGTTACACTGAGATGGGTTAGCCAGTGTTTTTAGCCAAATCGTAACCGATTATTTGTTTTGGGGTAACCGGTTACACCTGCTGTGTCAAACTTTGAAAAATCATAACTTGAGTTTCGGGTGTCCGTTTGAGGTGTCGTTCGAAGCGTTGGGAAGCTGACGCAACTAAATTTATTTTAAAAATAGTTTCAGTACCTGGAAATAATTTTAAATGGTGTTGGATGGTATGCGGTGTGTATGTTGCGGTGTGTCATTGTGTGCAAATGTTGTGTTATTACTTGCTATACTACTATAATGTTGTTCTTGAATGCTTGTAGTGTATGTTTGATGTTGGTGGCCAGTTTTAGTGTGGTATAATGATTAAGGTGAATATCATTGTATGTTGCATTTTTGTTGTTGTTGTTGCATGTCTTGTATGAACAATGCATCATGGTGTTTTGACGGTGGTCCGTTTTTGGTGAGCCTCAATCCTATGGTGGGGATTGGGTGCGAGTAGCTGGTTCCAGGTGGGGATCAGTGAAGTGTTATGTATGGTGATGGTAACGATTTTTGATGGGCTATGGACCTATGGTGGGGATCGGAGCGAGTGAACCCGAAAGTTCACATTTGATACCACATGCATTGAGTCATGGAGTTGAGTCTCATTGCATTGCATACACGTTGTATTATTATTTCTGGATTCTGTTGATTATGAGTTGTTGAATGGGTGATTATGCATATGTTAATGGTGTGCTGAAATATTATTATGCATCTCTTTATATGATTGTGATTTCTCACCCCTTCTGTTTGAATGTTGCCTTTACATGGGCATCGTGCAGATAATCCACAATAGAGGCATGGATGTGAGTGGAAGAGAGTGCTCATCTTTATGCTTTTGTTGAGTAGATGTCTGCTCTGATATATAACACTAGAGGATGAACGCTTGTGTTTTTATTTTATGTCTTGGCATTTTCTTATAATTACTATATGTTATGATTATGTTGGGAAATACTAAAATAATCGGTTGTTGATGTTTTCCGCTGCTATATATATAAAAATTGAAGTTCAGACATGTACATTTTTATTATTATTTTTAAATTTAACATGTGTTACATATCCTATTGTATGATTTGTTTTGGTGATGAAGTAGCATCCTAATTGTTTGGTGATTTTTAATTTACTCTAATTTTTGTTTATAATTATGCGGGGAAAATTAGGGTGTTAAAGTGATTGTGGTGACAAGTATTTAATTTATATTTAAAAATAGAAATAAAGAGAACCCACCATTTTATTAACAAAAAAACTTAAAAATTGTAGGTGTTGGGTTTTGAAACGTGTCACTTTTAACATATCACAACGGTTGTTAATTGTGGTCATGATTATATATTGTTTAAAAAATTTTAAAAAACACCTAATGAAAATATATTACCTCAGTTTATTTTGCGACCATAATAAGAGATTGTTGTAACACCCCGATTTTTAACAGCGAGAGTGTATATTTTTTTTTTTGAATGCCATACATAATATTGACAACTGTCTCTCCAGGAAAAATAATAAAAACGATTAATCAGAGTACGAGCTTTCGATCTAAGTCTTTTCCATACATAGGACCAGCGTAATCCCACTGTTATAAATATTTGTCCATACACATAAAAATAAGCACTCAGCTTTAATAATAACAGCAATAACAACATGGACAACCTCAAAACACGACCCTAAGCTGATCTTGAATTCCTAGCCCAAAGACATCGCATCTTACAAGCCTTCACGACACCTGGATACCTTAACTATCACCACTTCTAAACCTGGGTGGTCGTTAGCCACATCATAATAATAGTAGAGGGTCACAATCTAAAAATAGCATATCTGGAAGAATACACACATGCCAGCAGAACATGATATACATAACAACATGAATAAGATGACAATATGATATGCAGAGCAACATAAATGAGGTGACAGTATGATATATGTAACAATCACAACATTTAATTTAACACACAAATGCAATGCACAAACATCCTAAATGCATACCTATATGAATTTGGTGGTCCCAATTCGTCGGGTACCCTCACCATGCATGAATTCCGGAATTTAACCTCTCCGTAGAGAGTCGTGATACCCCCTTGGGTCCTCACTAACCGTGCTGCCTCGCAGACACAAAAAGTGCTGCCCTTGCAGACACCCGGTGTTACCTCCCTCGCATTCACCTGACTCAATTTGATCTCAAAGGATCGATGACGGCTCAGTCACATCACCTGGTGCAGTAGAATTCCCTTCGGGATTAGGTGATGATTCAGAACCCATCACCCTGGCCCATTCAGCGCCAACTACCTACACGCAACTATGGTATGCATGACTCACACATGCAAATGCAACAGTTTATATAAACACAATATGTATAAACACAATTCACAATTCACAATTCAGTTCGTATATCTATCACAGATCATATGAACAATTCTCAGTACCAACAGGTGGCTCAGACACACCTCGTGTTGTCCTCCTCGACATACACATCAATCGCAATTCATATATTTTTATTACAAATCATATGAATAATTCTCATTATAGGTGGCTCAGACACACCTCGTGTTGTCCTCCTCGACATACACATCAATAGCAAAACATATATTTATCACAAATCATATGAATGCACATCACCAGTTTAGCGTCATAGCATAAACAAATATCCCCAACCGGGCACACAATCATGAATATAACCACATAACCTCAACTGGTACACAATCATTCAAACATCCCCACAAGGGCACACAGTCATGAATACAAACACACATGCATTCAATCACATATAATATCGTTAGAAAGTGCCCTTACCTGAGCAAGCTTCCAACCCAAACAACTTACGCTACGTAAGATCGATTTGTCTCTCACGATGAAATCTCGTACCCGATTCACACTTTCAACCTTATAAAATACACAAAGGACTTAAGTTAAAACCAACTCAGATACATCTACAATAAGGCTGGGTCTTGATCGCTAACCTAAACAATTAGGGCTTTAGGTTTTCACTCCCCGATTACTAACCTAATCGCTCTATAGAAAAACCCACACAATTTAAATTCATTTATTTTGAACAACAATTTGAATTCCAAAAATCTAGGATTCACGCCATTAGGCCACCCACAGTACATCATATAACAGCTCACTGGCTCCACGTTATATAACAAAAGCACAACACACAGTAAAACACCGACCGCACACACTTTACGTGATAAAACCCAACACTTTTTCAAAACCACAAAAACTAAAATCATCTCTTGCCCTCCAAACCATTTTTAATAGAAATAACATCCCGTTAGCTTTCCAACGCTTCAAACGGGGATCAAAACCGACTTACGGATCAAAAGATATGAATTTTCGAAGTTTTCGCCGAAAACCCCCCTTTTGCCTTGAAAACCTACGGGTTTTGGCCTTTCCACCCGAAAATCCGACCGATTCAATTATTTTCTTCGAAATAACCACATACTCGTACTCACCTAACATATAGCAGTGAATTAGAACCATTAAACACGATTTCTACGACGTCCGTTTTCGACTCAATTCTTAAAACCCTCATTTCTCAAAAATGTCCAAAGTTACGAAATCACCCGAATTCAATCTTACAAGTTTCAATAATCACGGCCTAACATTCCTCGACTAAACTACGCAATTTATTTCGTATTTCATCCGTGAAAATATCGATTTCTATCGATTTTACCAATTTTGCTCAAATATGTAAAACCTAACATTTTCTAACCAAAACCAACCAAACAAACACCTACATATACATATACTTTCGTAGGATAATCGAGTTTAGTAAACTTACCCGATTTAATCGAAGATCCGGCTCCGATTCGGATGTTTTCCCCATTTTTCCCTCTTTTCTCTCTTTCTCCTCTCTTCTCCTTTCTTTCCTCTTCTTTTCTTTCCTTTTACTTTCTTTCTCTCTAATCTCTCTATATATATAATCTAAACTTTCCACTTAATCCCCGTCATATCCTTTTTCTAAAATATCTAATCCGCAAGATTACCGTTTTACCGTTTCGCCTAAATATCTCCTAAACGCGATCAAACGAAAACATCGATGAAAAAAAGATATATTATAAAATAAAAGTCAAGAATAAAATTACATATACCCGCCAAAAATATCTAATGGATATAATTATAATATCTCAACAAAATATCTAATGGATTTAATAATAATATCTCAACAAAAAATCTAAAATATCTTATCTTAAAAACATATAATAATAGTATAACCCAAAAATATCTAGATATTTAATGTCTCACACTTAAAAAAATGTTCTGACTCAGACGAGTCGTAACTCGCTCACGAACAACTTTTTATGAAAACCGAAAAATTTCACGGTCGCATTTTAATTAAAACCACCCAAAATTTTCGAATAAATTTTATTCCGAATAAATTTTTGTTCCTTAACTCAGAAAGATATATTGAGATTAAATTCTCAATATCGGCGATATATAAAACTCCCATTTAAATTTTGACGACAATCGGAGTCCGTGAAAATTTAAACGACGGGTATAATTTGCCCGTTTTCCCAAAAATTAGCAGAAACACATTTTTGAAATTTCGAAAACATAGAAACATTCGGAATCCAATATAACTACCATGCCAATAGAAAAAGTCTGATTGAATTAAAAAGGAACCACGTGGATCAATCCAGACCACAACCGAACACCCTAGAAATATCGGGTATAATCTGCTCGCTACTCCAAATTTAGTAGAAAAACAGATTAAAATGATAAAACATCATAATATCATACGGACTAAAATATACGGGTCTTACAATTGTTACAGAAGGTGACTTTTATAGTATTGATACTTTGGTCATTTGCCTTCATTCATGCAGAGGGAATTTTTGTTAGCCAAACCACAAGGCTCATGTACCATATGATTCTCAACCAAGTTAAATAAAATATAGGCAAAATATCATATTTGGTCCCTTAACTATACCCATTGGTTCACTTTGATCCCTTAATTTTTTTTGCGGCATTTTGGTCCTTTAAATTTCTAAAAGTTACAAAGGAGTCCCTTCCGTCAGTTGGCCTCAAACGTCCGTCTATTTTGTCTACCTGGCAGGTGAGTTGGCCTCAAACGTGTTCTCTTCTTCAATCACGGTTATTCCTCTTCAATTTTTTTCACGTTTTTTCCCAATTTCCAATCTTTCCTCTCACAAAATTTTCCAATCTCCTTCCCTCACGTATCTTCTCTTCTTGCTCTCCCTTTTATTCAACACAAAAAACCAATTTCCCATGTGTAACACCCTTTTCTACCCCCACAAATGTTGCAGCAGAAACAACTCAAATATCAGAGTAAAACATAAAAGTTCCCTCAAAGGGTGCACATTTCTCATTTAAATCAAAATAATACACTTGCCCTGTAAACAAGGGATTTCCTCAAAATAACTCAAAAGCCTTCACATGGCAGCGGAACTCAAAATTCTCAATTAAAAGGTTTTCAACAAACATCGTAATAATCCAAAACGGTTTTCAACATATAAAACCATATCATCAAATGACAACAAAATAAGGAAAAAAACATAGTTCGACTCAAAGGACCCCAACCCGATGTTACACTATCAGAGCAAGACCCTCTAAATCAACCAAAAGCAAATAAACATCAAGGTCCTCGAAGCATCCACAGCTAAACCTGATCACCTGCACGTTACCCACGTGGAGGCAACATTCAAACAGGCAGGGTGAGTAATCACAATTCATAATAATCATTATAAAACAAGATATACATAAAATGACTTTAACTTCATAAACGACATCATCAAGGTCATCATCAAAGAAAACATCAGGAAACACCATATCACAAATTCATCAATGCCACATAAAATGCAATGCATAACAAGACTCATGCATGTGGTACCAATCGTCATAATAGATGGACACTAGGTCATCAACCCTCCAAAGATCCCCGTCAATAGGATCGATCCCGCAATCGAAACCGGTGCACGTCATAATTACCTCATATCCGCACAATGGGAATGAAGCGTCGTCACAGAGTATGAATATGAATGTATGATACACAACATCACTAATCATCATCATCAATTAAACATCAAATATGCATCATCATTCATCAATTCTCCTATACGTCATGTCATCACATATTCGTCAATTAATCACCAAAATATCATCATATAATCATCAGTAACGTCATGGAAAATCATCATAAAAATCATAGCATCAAAGCATTAAAATAGAACAACAACCTAAACAAACATCGCAAACAACAGACATTCGCTACTGAGTTCGCTAGGCGAACCAGTTCGTTGTGACCTTCGCTTTGCGAAGCGGTCAGCGAATCCCACAGTCACCACACTAAAACACCAGAAGACACCATCTGTCATACTCGCTGGTTTATTCGTTGTTCGAAGCCACTCGCTGGCTCATTCACTTTGCGAGACTTCCAGCGAATCCCCAATTCCACTCCAGAATCATCCCAGTACCCACACTCATATTATCGCACATTCGATGCACTGCTCGCTTAGCGAGCCTTGGCGAACATTCTCCTTGCGAAGGAATGGTTCGCTTAGCGAACCTGCGATTACAGCAAATCGCTGTTACGCATCAGTAGCTCCATAGCCTCAAAGGTGCATGCGATTACAGCCCCATATGACCCAAAATCATCCCTACAACAGTCCTAATACATCACGGAAATCAACGGCACAAAACCTACATCTATTAGGTCAATTCAGGACACTACGTGAAACCTTAATTTCTCCTAAACCTTCAAAACTCTCAAACTTCATATAAACTCCATAGATCCTTCCCACAAGGTTAAAACTACAACAACGACGAGGAAATCAGCCCCAAGGTCTACTTTAGCGGTTCAATTCCACGTTATTTATCGATTCACAAAAATGCCCTTAAAATCATCAGTTTACCTCAAAACCCATAAACCCTCAAAAACCCCAAAATCCACTTTAATCAATCGAATCCTATAATGAAAACAATGAAAGGCAGTTACTCCCCATACCTTAGATTGTCGATCCAATGAGTTCTCTCTTGAGCCTTTGGAAACCTTCACGAAAATCCTCGCCTTCCCCCTTTTTTCCTCAGAGCTCTGCACTTTCTCCTTATTTTCACGATCTCCACAAATGAATCCTAATTCTCCTCAATTCCTCCTTTTTGGTTAATTTAACTCTTGGGCCTCAAATATGGGCTTTCTCCATAATACCCTCACTAATACTCCTAAATGTTCATCTTACCCTTAATTCTTCTAATATTATTTTTAAATAATAATAATACTAATATATTCATATTATATACTATTATTTAATTAAAATAACCAAACTTCACCAAAAATACCGTCATCGACACCAACCACCAAAAATTCACAGAAAACCACGAATATAATATTTAAATAAATTAAATAAATATTCTTACGAAATTTGGGGTGTTACAACTCTCCCCCACTTAAAGGATTTTCGCCCTTGAAAATTACCTCAAGGAAATAGAGTCGGATACGACTCCCTCATCTGATCTTCACGTTCCCAAGTCCAACTTTCGCCAGCTGGTCCACCCCACAGCACCTTCACCAAAGTTATGTCTTTACCCCATAATTGCTTCGTCTCTCGACCATCGACACGCACAGGCAATGCTTCCACAGTCAGATTATCCCTCACTTGTACATCATCCATCTGAATCACATGCGACGGATCCGGGATGTACTTCCTCAATTGAGACACATGGAACACGTCATGCAAATTCGCAAGTGACGGCGGTAAAGCAACTCGATAGGCTACCTCTCCTATTCTTTGCGATATCTGGTATGGACCAACAAAATGTAGAGTGAGCTTCCTAGACTTCAAAGCTCGACCCACACCAGTCACTGGCGTCACCCCCAAAAACACGTGATCACCCTCTTGGAATTCAAGTGTTTTCCTCCTCTTATCATGGTAGCTCTTCTGATGACTCTGCGAAGCTTTTATCCTCTCTTGGATCTTCTTAATCTTCTCAGTCGTCTCTTGCACGATTTCAGGTCCGAGTACAACACTCTCGCCCGATTCATACCAACACAACGGAGTCCTACACCTCCTCCCATACAAAGCTTCATAGGGTGCCATTCCAATACTAGCATGAAAACTATTATTGTACGTGAACTCAATCAACGGTAAATGGCTATCCCATGATCCAACACGCAAGCCCTCAGTAAATCCTCTAAAGATTGGATCGTCCTTTCGGTCTGACCGTCCGTCTACGGATGATAGGCATAACTCATCCTCAACTTGGTACCCAACGCATCTTGCAAACTCTTCCAGAACCTCGACATAAACCTCGGATCTCTATCCGGCATAATACTCGAAGGTACCCCATGTAACTTCACAATCTCCTCAATATACATCTCGGCTAGCTTCTACATGGAATGATTAATCTTCATCGGTAAGAAATGAGCCGACTTAGTTAATCTATCCACGATCACCCAAATTGAATCATTTCCCTTAGCAGTCTTCGGCAACCCCACCACAAAATCCATGGAAATACTATCCCATTTCCATTTTGGAATCCTCAACGGATGCATCATACCTAAAGGCTTCTGATACTCAACCTTTGACTTCTGACAAATAAAACACGCGTAAACAAACTTCGCAACATCCTTCTTCATACCTGGCCACCAAAACAACTTTTTCAAATCTTGGTACATCTTCGTAGCACCGGGATGAATACTCAACCTACTTCGATGTCCTTCTTCAAGAATGCTCTTCTTAATATCTGGAACATCCGGAACACATACTCTATCTCGAAACCTCATCACACCATCCTCGTTAATCCGGAAGTCACCTCCGTTACCTTGGTTAATCAAAGTCAATTGGTCAACCAACTTTAAATCAGATTGCTGTCCCACTCTGATCTCTTCCAGAATACCACTAGTCAACTTCAACATTCCCAATTTCACACTGTCAGAGTCGCTTCACACACCAAACTCAAATCTCTGAATTGCTCAATTAGTTCCAACTCTTTCACCATAAGCATTGACATATGCAATGACTTTCTGCTCAACGCATCGGCCACTACATTTGCTTTGCCCGGATGATAACTCAAATCAAAATCAAAATCCTTCAACAGCTCTAACCACCTTCTCTGCCTCATATTCAATTCCTTCTGATTAAATAAGTACTTTAGACTTTTATGATCACTTAACACTTCAAATTTAGTGTCTCCAAATTTTCAACACAAACACCACCGCGGCCAATTCCAAGTCATGCGTAGGATAATTCCTCTCATGGACTCGCAATTGTCTCGAAGCATAAGCAACAACTTATCCATTTTGCATCAATACTCCACCAAGACCCATCTTCGACGCATCACAATACACCACAAAAGATTCACCCGGATTAGGCAAAATCAACACTAGAGCAGTAGTCAATCTCTTCTTCAATTCCACAAAACTCTCTTCACAAGCTACATCCCACACAAAAGTATGACCCTTTCGAGTCAACTGAGTCAAAGGTAATTCCAACTTAGAAAAGCCTTCAATAAACTTGCGGTAGTAACCCGTTAATCCCAGAAAACTTCGTATCTCAGTAGCAGACTTCGGAGTCTCCCACTGTAATACAGCATCAATCTTAGAAGGATCAACAGCAATCCCGCCACTAGAAATCACATGGCCAAGGAAACTCACTTCCTTCAACCAAAACTCACACTTGGACAACTTTGCATACAACTTCTTCTCTTTCAACACTTTCAACACAGTTCTCAAATGCTCGGCATGTTCTTCTTCAGATCTAGAATACATCAAGATGTCATCAATAAACACCACCACAAACTTATCCAAATACTCATGAAAAATCCGATTCATGTACTCCATGAACACACCAGGCGCATTAGATACACCAAACGGCATCACAGTGTATTCATAATGTCCATACCTCGTTTTGAAGGCTGTCTTCGAAATATCATCAGGTTTAACTCGAATTTGATGATAACCAGACCTCAAATCAATCTTGCTAAACACACAAGCACCTACTAACTGATCCATCAAATCGTCAATTCTCGGAAGTGGATACTTATTCTTGATAGTCACCTTATTCAACTGCCGATAATCAACGCACAACCTCATACTACCATCTTTCTTCTTCACTAGCAACACAGGAGCACCCCACGGAGAAACACTTGGTCGAACAAACCTCTTCTCAAGCAATTCTTCCAGCTGTTTCTTCAATTCACTTAACTCATAAGCTGACATCCGATAAGGAGCCATCGACACTGGACTCGTACCTGATATTAAGTCCACTGCAAACTCTACTTCACGCTCTGGAGGTAAATCACTGACGTCATCTGGAAACATCTCTGGAAATTCACAGACAACAGGCAACTCCACACTCGCAGCTTCACGATCAATTTGTAACGATGTAAACATTGCAAACACCAAAGCTTCGTCTTCTTGAAGTTCCTCCACTTGCTTAGTAGACAAGAACATTAACTCCCCACTATCATCAATCTCAGGAAACTCTACAGTCTTGTTATAACAATTGATATGAACACGGTTGAACTCCAACCAGTTCATCCCAAAGATCACGTCAATTTAGTGCAAGGGTAGGCACACCAAATCCATCACAAAGCTCTTCTCAAAAATCGTCACAGGACATCTCAAACACACAAGGGTAGTAGTAACAGAACCATTAGCTGGAGTTTCTATTACCATATTACCATTCATATCAGATAACTTCAAACCCAATCTATTAGTACATTCAAGCGAGATAAAAGAATGAGTACACCAGTATCAATAATAGCAACCAATTCGATATTATTAATAAAACAAGTACCTCGAATCAGGTTGTCCTTCTCTGGCGTCTCTGCACCACTCAAAGCAAACACGCGGCCACTGGTCTGGGTAGCAGTAGCAGTCTTCTTCAGCTTCTGGCATTGAGTACTGATGTGACCTTTCTCACCATAATTAAAAAAGGTTGGACCTTCATCTTTGCAGTCAGTAGCTCTATGCCCCTTCTTACCACATCTGTAGCACCTCACCATATTATTGGTGCACACATCAGCACGGTGACCTTGCTCGCCACACTTATGACACTTTCCAGAAGCGGGAGCTCCTCCCCCACTTGAATTTTTCCCATCTGAAGCCTTCTGCTTCCCTTTGTCGGCTGAAGTCGTATAAGGCTTACCCTTATACTGCCCTTTCTTCTCACTCAATTGCTTATAGTGAGTAGATCGAGCTCGGCTATCCTCATCATAGATCCTGCTATTGTCAACCAAGTCAGCATACATGCGGATCTGCTGATACCCAATACCCTGCTTAATCTCTGATCTCAGCCTATTCTCGAATTTGAGACACTTAGACATCTCAGCATCAGCACGATTGTAGTGTGGACAGAACTTCACTAGCTTCTCAAACTTCGCGGCATACTCTGCCACAGTCATATCTCCTTGCTTCAGCTCAATGAATTCCACTTCCCTCTTGCCACGAGCATCCTTTGGAAAATACTTCCCCAGAAACTCCTGCTTAATTACAGCCCAAGTTATCACAGTGCCAACATCTGCAAGTCTCTGACGGGTGTTATCCCACCAGTCCTCAGCTTCCTCTTCCAACATATGTGTTCCGAACTGAACCTGTTGCTCATCAGAACATCCTATCACTCAGAAAATCTTCTCGATCGCCTTCAGCCACTTGTGTGCACTTGCTGGATCATGCGTACCCACAAAAGTCGGTGGATTGTTCCTTTGAAACTTCCCCAAAGCACGAAACTCATCAGGAGCTCCACTTTTTGGATTCAGCTGCGCCACCACATTAGCAACTGATTCCAACGCATCAGCAATCGCACGATCGTTTCTTACAGCCATCCTGCACACCACCAACAAGGTTAGAATAACTAAAACATCGACAGTGTACACACACTCGTCGACTGACAGGGGACTGACATCAAGTAAAAACCTGGTCGGACGGACCAACCTGCTCTGATACCACTAATGTAACACCCTTTTCTACCCCCACAAATGTTGTAGCAGAAACAACTCAAATATCAGAGTAAAAATAAAATTTCCCTCAAAGGGTGCACATTTCTCATTTAAATCAAAATAATACACTTTCCCTGTAAACAAGGGATTTCCACAAAATAACTCAAAAGCCTTCACATGGCAGCGGAACTCAAAATTCTCAATTAAAAGGTTTTCAACAAACATCGTAATAATCCTAAAAGGTTTTCAACATATAAAACCATATCATCAAATGACAACAAAATAAGGAAAAAACATAGTTCGACTCAAAGGACCCCAACCCGATGTTACACTATCAGAGCAAGACCCTCTAAATTAACCAAAAGCAAATAAACTTCAAGGTCCTCGAAGCATCCACAGCTAAATCTGATCACCTGCACGTTACCCACGTGGAGGCAACATTCAAACAGGCTGGGTGAGTAATCACAATTCATAATAATCATTATAAAACAAGATATACATAAAATGGCTTTAACTTCATAAATGACATCATCAAGGTCATCATCAAGGAAAACATCAGGAAACACCATATCACGAATTCATCAATGCCACATAAAATGCAATGCATAACAAAACTCTTGCATATGGTACCAATCGTCATAATAGATGGACACTAGGTCATCAACCCTCCAAAGATCCCCGTCAATAGGATCGATCCCGCAATCGGAACCGGAGCACGTCATAATTACCTCATATCTGCACAATGGGAATGAAGCGTCATCACAAAGTATCCATATAAATGTATGATACACAACATCACTAATCATCATCATCAATTAAACATCAAATGTGCATCATCATTCATCAATTCTCCTATACGTCATGTCATCACATATTCGTCAATTAATCACCAAAACATCATCATATAATCATCAGTAACGTCATGGAAAATCATCATAAAAATCATAGTATCAAAGCATTAAAATAGAACAGCAACCTAAACAAACATCGCGAACAACAGACGTTCGCTATTGAGTTCGCTAGGCGAACCAGTTCGTTGTGACCTTCGCTTTGCGAAGCGGTCAGCGAATCCCACAGTCACCACACTAAAACACCAGAAAACACCATCTGTCATACTCGCTGGTTTATTCGCTGTGCGAAGCCACTCGCTGGCTCATTCGCTTTGCGAGACTTCCAGCGAATCCCCAATTCCACTCCAGAATCATCCCAATACCCACACCCATATTATCGTGCATTCACTGCGCTGCTCGCTTAGCGAGCCTTGGCGAACATTCGCCTTGCGAAGGAATGGTTCACTTAGCGAACCTGCGATTACAGCAAATCGCTGCTACGCATCAGTAGCTCCATAGCCTCAAAGGTGCCTGCAATTACAGCCGCAAATGACCCAAAATCATCCCTACAATAGTCCTAATACATCACGAAAATCAACGGCACAAAACCTACATCTATTAGGTCAATTCAGGACACTACGGGAAACCTTAATTTCTCCTAAACCTTCAAAACTCTCAAACTTCATATAAACTCCATAGATCCTTCCCACAAGGTTAAAACTACAACAACGGCAGGGAAATCAGCCCCAAGGTCTACTTTAGCGGTTCAATTCCACGTTATTTATCAATTCACAAAAATGCCCTTAAAATCATCAGTTTACCTCAAAACCCATAAACCCTCAAAAACCCCAAAATCCACTTTAATCAATCGAATCCTATAATGAAAACAATGAAAGGAAATTACTCCCCATACCTTAGATTGTCGATCCGATGAGTTCTCTCTTGAGCCTTTGGAAACCTTCACAAAAATCCTCGCCTTCCCCCTTTTTTCCTCAGAGCTCTGCACTTTCTCCTTATTTTCACGATCTCCACAAATGAATCCTAATTCTCCTCAATTCCTCCTTTTTGGTTAATTTAACTCTTGGGCCTCAAATATGGGCTTTCTCCATAATACCCTCACTAATACTCCTAAATGTCCATCTTACCCTTAATTCTTCTAATATTATTTTTAAATAATAATAATACTAATATATTCATATTATATACTATTATTTAATTAAAATAACCAAACTTCGCCAAAAATACCGACATCGACACCAACCACCAAAAGTTCACAGAAAACCATGAATATAATATTTAAATAAATTAAATAAATATTCTTACGAAATTTGGGGTGTTACACCATGAATCTAAGAGATTCAACCCAACCCCAAATTTTTCAATCCACATATTTTGGCGCTACGAACCCGGAAGTGGAAGGTCGAGCATGCGGTGGGTGAAGGGAAAGCAACGGCGGTTGAGCAAAAGCGACATCGGAGAGGGGATTTCGTGGCGGTTTTGCGTTTGGTTGCTTGATGGTGGTTTCAATGGCAGATTCAGATTTGTTTTGATGCAGCCCCTCTTTTTTCTGCTTCCACTTGTCTTTGTTAAACTATTGCTGTTACAGATTAATTTATGTTTTGTGTTGTGTGGATTGAATTAAGAGATTATTTGGTCTAATGTTGGTTTTGAATTTGTTGTTTTGATTTTATTGTTAATGGAAGCTATGGTTGAAGGTTAAATGATGGAAAAGATGAGGCCGATTATGATGAGAGTGAAAATGTTTGTAAGCATTGCCAATTTCCCCCTGTAATATACCTTTCTCTTTTGTGTGTGTGTGTGTGTGTGTGTGTGTGTGTGTGTGTGTGTGCATAGGTTCATGTTGTTGTGTTAATGTATAGTGAAAAAAATCTCAAATTGATTTTAGTGTTAATTGATTTCCAGTTAGCAATGTGTTAATGTGTACACATATCCCTTACACTGCCATTTGAACTCCACTTATCCACCTCATCATACAAACTGCCACCTGGAAGCTTTTTTTGAACTTTTACTAACGGTTCACTAACGGAAGGACTAACGTGGATATTTTAAGAAACTTAAAGGACCAAAATGGCACGAAAAAAAATTAAGGGACCAAAGTGAACCTAGGGGTATAGTTAAGGGATCAAAAGGGGTATTTCGCTTAAAAGATAAATAGCATTATGATATTCGGTATAACACATATTTTAAATAGAAAATATAAAATAATCTATCACAGAGATGCAATAAAAACGAAAGAGTTAATATTCATAACGTACATGCAAGAACTTTGCCCAATATACCCTTGGATTGCATGTAAAAGTGATGAACATATCTGGAAAACCAACCTTAATACAAATTACAATTTCATCATAATATATTTGATCCATAAACCGACGACTTAGAACATTTGATGATGGCAAAACACCTCTTTTTCTTGTGCTTGAACTTGGTGTTTGACTTTGATCACCCTCTTCGTTTAGATTTTTGTATTTTGACACTCTTAGCTTTTCTTGATTCTTTAGTAGTTATGTCAATATTTCAGATGCTAACATTGTGTAACCATCAACTGAGAATTATTGAAACAATCTCTAGACGATAACAATGTTTTTGCTTCTTCCGATCTGCTTGGAATACGAAATGAAATCCATTTTCTGATTGTAATGGTTATCATCCAGATGCTTGAACAATTGTTGCATTCGATTATATCCCTGATTATCGCCTTGTTGTTTCGAGCACAAACATTGTATACTTGCTTGATATTTGAGATCTTTTGAGATCTTTTTTTTTTATTTCAAAGTTGCAAATATGTTTTTGGGCATGGCATAAACGATTCTTTCTCTTTAGGCATAAGGCGGCATGCAATTTGATGACCGACTAACTTGCGACACGTCATGATTATGTGTACCAAAAATCACATTAAATATCCATTTATTATTTGCCAAAAGGTATCCACGCAACTCAAAAGGACGCTCACATTTCTCCGAACCGGTGTCTTCTCGTTTTAACTTTCGAATAGGAATTGTGTACTTGTCACTTCTTTCTCATCTCATTGTCACAAGTGCATGTCTTTTATCTTTGAACCATTATCTGACCTTCTGATTACAACTCTGAACCTCAATTAGGTTGCCACCATGTGGGTCCATTTGAGCATATGATCACGAACAACAAACTTTGGTTCATTTTAATTGGTTGCCAACATCTACCATGACATCAACCGATTTGGCTCGTAGACACAATAGGTTTGGGGACAACATCATGGCACACCATATCTAAGGCAAATAATAGAAAATATTCAAAAACTATCAAAATTGAACTCATGATTGATCGAAAAATACACTTGCATATGACATTCAACTAAAATCCGAAAATGTATTTTCGGATGCAACGTTCGTTTTTTCATACCAAAAATCAGATTAATGGAAGTAATGAGGAAGGAAATGCATGCACACTATCTTAAATTTCAACTTCTTTTGCTCCTTTTGATGTGAAAAAACAAAGACGTGTTTTTGAAGTAGAAAACTTGATTGAGTGCGGAAGGAGGTTTTGATGGGGTTTAAAGAAGAATGGTGTTTTTAATCATGAGTGAAACAAACATGCAAGGTAGTGTTTTATTAAATTTCTCGTTTGACTAATCCATAAATGCACTTTCGGAATTGCCACTAACATGCAAAGCTAGTATTTTCAAATTCTCGCTTGAAAAATCTGAAAGTGCACATTCTGATTTATCAAAGTTATTAAATAAACAAAATCATTGAAAAAGTGTGTACGAAGATATACCTTCAGACTACTTTTTGAAAAAAAAAACATAAGTGTCTTATTAAAGACGTATTTTGATATGAAGTATGCACGTTCGAAAATATTTCCAAATCCATATCCATGTCGCACTTCACCATTTAGGGTGGAAAAAGGCATTTAGGGTGGAAAAAGGTAGGGAAATTTAAGGCCAGACCATATATCATCCACACTAACCATAGAAGTCCGAAGTTTCTAACAAACCTGAGAGGATACAAGAACAGCTCACTTTCAATGGATTTTAAAAATAATTTTGAAATCAAATACAAAACCGTATCTAAAAGTAGTGTAAAACCGGATCTAAATAATTTAGAAGAACTGAAAGATGCAACGCAAAATGATTGAATATTAAAGGGATTCATTTCATATACAACTTTGCTGCAAAACTCATACTCAATTGTCGATTAATTTTATTTCATAATTTTAAGTAAAGCAATATAAATTACAACAAAGTTAAAGATTTGTCAAATTAAATTGAAACTTGATGTCTTATAAATCCATGTACGGTATTTTTACAAAACCCAGTGATACAAACTGCTTTGACAATTAGAAATGAAAATAACATAAACAAAAAGTAGACATCGTGGAAAGCTGCATATGAGTCAAACAAACAAGCATGTAATGTACAACATCAAGTATCATTTGAATGATGTGTAAATGTTCTGAGGTACAAGTGACAAAAACCTAAGAACACACAAAACACATCTTTTAATAATTTATTGTCATGAATACAGACATATTTTATGATAATGGCACATCAATGAATAAAGAGAAAATTAAAATTTCTAGCTAGAGCTCAAGTGTTTTCTTTTGCATATCCAGCTGTGTCTTCAACAACTTTTGTCCAGACATTAGCTATTTTCTCAGCATACCCAACCTATTAACAAAAGTTAATCAGATATTAAGTTATTCCTACTAAGTGAGATCGGCTACATTAATCAAACTCCACCATAATAACAAAAGTTAATCAGATGATGAATAAAAATCTCAACGCGCATTATTTATGCAACAAAATAGAAAGAATTGATAGACAGTGGAAACTACATGAAAGGAAAGTTAAGTTCTACATACGGAAGAATTTAAAACAAACGACATAAATTATACCTGATTAACTACAAATCCTTTCAACATGTTTAAGAAGTCCGCCTGCCTCTCTTTATCAAGCCTTTCAAGTTCATTCTTATTGTTTTCCTGCATTGGTACCATAGTCAATAAACAAAGCAACAACGGAAATAGATAAAAAGGAAAGAAAAAGATAGCACGAAATGGAAATTGAAAAACAAAGCGACAAAATCTAATAATCAAACATCCACACAAAAGGGCGGGAACAACATTTTAAAATCAAACATAAGAGTTATAAGATGAAGTTTAATAAGCCAAACGAAAATCATGGAAGACTAGACTAACAGATGTTTGCTAATGAAGAACTAAAAGAATAGAGAGATCTTATTAGTAGTAGCCAGTAGGTTCCTGACAGAAGACAAGATGTGCATATTTGTTTGGTCGTAGTGATCTTAGTTCTTAAGATAAAATTAATATATCAAACAATTTATTGCCAGTTTATTGAATAGGGTATTTTTTGTAGCTTGTGAGGAATAGGGTATTTTTTGTAGCTTGTGATACTGATTATATTCGTAAGACCATCTTCCTACATGAACAAATTAAATCCCAAATCTAAAACTCCTTTTTATATTCGTAACTAGTAATTAGGTCAAGCATCAACAATCCTAATACGGTACTACTATTGCAAGCCAAAGCTCAATAACAAGACTAATGTCCTAATAACTTTAATATACAAGACAGAAGCTCTAGCTGTTACAAATATAATAAACCTGCAAATTTGAGACAGATAACACCAGCCTTTCTAGCCAAAGACCCCTTAGGAAACTAATACTCCCCCTAACCCACAAATCATGGCTCCTATCTTTTCCGCACACATCCTAAATAGATGAGATGGTTTCTAGAGCCTTTGACTTCTTGCTTCAGAGGTTCTCTTGATCTCCAAACTGATTAACAAACTCTAAGTTATCATGCAACCTACCCTAATCCCTGAGTAGAGTCTTTTAGAGATGTCCAAAGTTTTCAACCACCAAAATAGACCATATAACTTACTCAACAATCTTTGAATAGCATCGCTGTTTAAACTTCAACACTAAACAGGTTGTGCAAAGATGCAATATGAGTAAATCTATGAATTAAAAAATGGAACAGCGGCCAAACATGCCAAGCAGAGTCAAAATAGTAATTCAGCAATCAACTTGAGCAAATCCCAAGTTGGAACAATTTCATCGCAAAAACAGAGAAGAAATTTAGAAAAGGGAGGGAAATCAGTTTAAGATGTTGAACCAGCTATGTAAGAGGACAAGCATAAGTTTATTAATAAGATTGTTGGCAACCCAAAGAAAGCATGGGAGAGAATAGAGGGAGCCATAAAGACACTTTTAAAATGTTGGAGATTTACCCAACCCCTCAAGACCACAACTAAACCAGAAACACAAAAAGAATAAAGAAAAATCTGAAAGAGTAAGAAATAACAGAAGGGAAAAGGCAATCTGAATCGGATGCTTGAAAGAAAATCTCAAACAGGAGAAACACTGTCTGGAGTTTCTCAAGTAACAGTTCACCAGAAAATTCACTAAAGCCCTGTGTTATATAAAACAATTCATTCATTTCCACCAAAAAATTAGATGTTTGGGGATTACTCTTGTATGCGTGATTACTTCGTCACAGAGGCTTTGATAACATGTTGTGAAAATAAGTTTTAGGTAGAAAAAGAGAAAGAGAGGTAAAGATTATTGGGAATAATAAGATTTCATTGGCAGCAGAAGAGATTCATCAACAGAGAGAATAATACATGAATACTTCGGTCCCCAATTACAAAGGGTTTGACCCTCTAAGTTGTTACAACTGAAACACATTTAATGGCCATCATATTTGTAAAGGATAGCAAATGACCAATCATATGACATTTTAAGCTGGCTAGAGAAATTAAAGTGATGAACACTAATGTTAAATTATCCACTTTAAAAGATATAGAACATGAAATTAAACAAAACACAGCTTTGGTGGATCTCAAGAACAAGATACATTATCAACTGAATCTTATAAAATTGAAGCATATATATACCATTTTAAATCACAAACTATCCTCAAAGCAGAAAGCTATTTGAAGACAACATATCTAGCCTAAGAAACCAATCAAAGTCAAAAACATTTAAATCCCTACCTTGATCCGCTCATATTCTCTAATTGCAACATTTTTTGCATCTTCTGTGGCTCTTATGGTTTCCTGTAGCTCCTCTAACTTACGAGTCCTTGATTTGTCACCCCCAAATATTTTAGATGAAGCCACTTCAAGTTTTTCAGCTCTTGATTGCAAAGAAGAGAGTTCTGATAGAAGGGTCTGTACCGTCAATAGTGCACTTGTGCGATCCGTGAATGCACTATGAACAGCCAACATTAATCCAAGATATTCGTGAAGTGTATCCTGCTATGCATAAAACGGAAAATCATCAACAATTAAACCTATCTAGTGGGTTGCCCTTAATAATTAAGGAAACTGCAATCCCATTGTAAGAATATGTCAACCTATGGTACATATATTTGAAAGAATTTTCCAAGTAGACAACCAAAACAAATGTATAATTGAAAAATTAACATTACAAAATTTGTTATATACCAAATGCTTCACAGTCTGAGAATTTAATTCTCGAAATAATCTGCTAGCTTTCACAGCAGCTGTTGCTACACCTTTCATGTCAGTAGCTCGTACCTTCTGAGAGTCCAACACAGCTTCTTCATTTTCAAATTTTGTTAACTTAATAAATGCTAACCCTAATTCACCCATTGTCTCTCCCATGTCTTGCTGTGCATTAACAAGTGATTCCGCCTGCACAAAATTGTCTCATGATGAGAAACTCTACAACAAGTACCGACTTAAGTTAACCACACAGAAAAAGTGCTTATGTATAAGCTATTTCTATACCAAAATATAAAATGAAGTCAAACTACTCTAGTTCAGTTCAAATAAGTCAATCGAAACAGGATTTTGATCATAGAAGTATAAACACAATAGAAAATGATGGTGAAAATAACACCTGCTGAGATGCACCATTGATTTGTTGTTCAAGTTCATGAACCCTTTCCTTCTTTGCAAGGAACTCCTTATCTTCCTCCACAACCAGTGGCTTAGAACCTCCCCAATCATTAGCCATTGACTGCTTCAACTCCTTAAATAGCCTCAACAAATCCATCCCCCCTTTCGCCGGTTGCACAACCTCACTAGGAGCAATCAAACTCTCCCCCATCAACTGCTTCGGAAGCTTCACCGCACCATCCAACACCCTCGACGCCACATCAGTCGTAGTTGGCAATGGAAGCTTCCCCTGAATCTGTAAAAACACTCTAAGCTCATCACTCTTCCTAATCACCGGATGATCTGCCAATCTCCGAAGATACTTCTCCAATGCCACCCTCCTCTGCTCCACAAACTCCTGCTTCTGCATCACCTGACTCTCCACAATACTCTTATCCGGCCTCGGCGGTATAAAAAACCCACGATAAGCCTCCGATAACCGATCAGAAAGCGTCACAACATCCTTAAACCTTCTCCTTACTCCAAACTCCGAACCTCCAAACTCAGGAACATTCGTTCTCGTCGTAATCAAATACGTCACGTAGCTACTATTACCAGGAACAATCGAATTCGAATTCTCGTGTTCCTTAACCGGATTCGAAACCGTTATTTTCAAATACTCCGAGCCGGAAGAAGACGAAGATCTCGAGAAAAACAATCCTTCAGAGGAGCTTCGTGTAGGAGTATCACCGCCGTTGGAAGATGTCTCGCCGTCGAAGGAACTGAAAATCGCGTCCGCGTAAGAGGGAGGGTCGATGTAAGAGGAATTATCAGAAAAATTAGGGTTTGCAAATTCGCGGTGGTGCTGCGGTGGAGCTAGAAGCGGATCGGAGTCCGCCGGCAAAACAACACTCGGCGGAGATAAAGGATGATTTTGAGAATCAGAGAGCGTGGACATGACGCTCCGGTAATTAGAGTACGATTTACTATTCAAGGAATCGTGACTTTCGTGGAGGGTTTCGTGGAGGTCGAGGTTTTCTAATTCATCTTTGGATGATGAGAGAGGGTGAGGGTGTAGGTGTTCCTCCGACGTGTGATTCTCGGAGTCCATCATTGTTGAATCGAAATCGAAATAGAAAGTGGAAAATTTGTTTGTGAAGTTTGGTTTTGGATATTGAATTAACCTAGTAATAATAAGGTTGGTTTCTAATTTCTATGCATTTGAGATATGGAAGTGTGAGTGTGGTGGTGGTGGAGGCTAATGTGCGCGGGGGTGTAATAGTTTTTTTTTTGGGGGGGATGGTGAGGTTGAAGAAGAGCATGCAAGGACCCAGATGGAAACTGAAGTGGCAGGAGTAAAGATTATGATTGGGTGTATGGATGTGTCAATGTTGCAGAATTATAAATTAAAATAAATAATTAGTTGATGTTTTTTTTATGAAGGTTGTTGTTTTTTTTAGGAGTGGACAATCGGTTGGTTATGGTCGGTTTCGGATCCAAAATTTAAATCCGACATAAACCATGATTTCATTTTTATGGCCCAATTTTGACCGATAAAATTTTGGTTTTTGTCGGATTCGGTTAAGTCGGATTGGTTTAGTCGGTTTAATATTTATTAGAAAAAAATTATAAAAATAATTTTTTTAATTTTTGTATAAAAAATATTAAATTTTTAGAATAAAACTATTTTTTAATAAAAATTATTATTACGGAATAATATTTTTAATATTATTTGACATTAATTTTGATCATTATCATACTTTAACCGATAAACTAAATAATATACAAAATTGTATATTACATATCTTGTATTTTTGGGAGTATACAATGCAATCATCAATTTATAAAAATGATAGTATCCTGCAACTTTATGAATCTCATTTTTATAGTGAGTCATACATATAGTAATAAAAG
This sequence comes from Lathyrus tuberosus, assembly GCA_022829125.1. Lineage (NCBI taxonomy): Eukaryota > Viridiplantae > Streptophyta > Magnoliopsida > Fabales > Fabaceae > Lathyrus > Lathyrus tuberosus. Next base: position 12,567,824 of record JALAZF010000025.1, on the reverse strand, counting down.
TAAATAAAAATATATTAATTAAGTTCGGTCGATTTCGATTTTCGTCGGATCCAAAATTAGTATCCGAGTCCGACCGAAGCAATCCTATAATATCCAAATTAAACAACCGAATCAACCCGACATCCGACCTGACCCGATCCATTTGCACAAAAATGACAACGGATCGATCGGTTTAAATTTGTCCACCCCTATTTTTTTTATGAAGGTTGTTGGTTTTTGTAACAGTATATCCTGATTTAGGAGAGAGAATTTATTTATTTATGCTAAAAATAAGGAGTGAGAGAATCACTTAGGGCTAGAGCTATTAAAATTGGGCTAATCCATCGTATCCCATAAATCAGAGATTTTATTCTGTCATCCCCCATTTTATACTTGACACTTTCATATTTTCAATATTCTAAAAATATCTTTGTTAATATCTACCTACAAAATTTACTATTTTTTTAAAAAATTTTACTTTTTTCTACTTCAAAATTTTTTATAGTACTTTTGAAATCTCTGATATGCATTATTGCACAAATTTTGAAAATTCATGTGTATAGATCGGATATTTTAAAAATTTTGGTATACATTATTAGAAATTTGTAAATATCTAGTGTTCTGGATTGGGCAGGCACGTGGCCCACAGCAGGGCAAGGCTCAACCCAGTCCAACTTTTGGCAAGGTCCAATAACGAGATTCAGCCAATCTAGCCGTTGGGCACAATATAGTCGTTGGACACGATATAACTGTTGGGCACAATATAGTCGTTGGAGACTTCCTCCTCACGCGTTTGACGATTCACGCGACCAACTGCCCCTCTGGAGTTCACGGGGACAGTTGGATCAGGTCATAAGGCCACGCGCTAGACCTTCCACCTGGCAGTTTTCCATTGGTCGACCAAATATTTCGGCCACATGGGAGACCTTGGTCCCGCGGTAGGGGTTTTCTATAAATATCCTCTCACTTGAGAGGGTCAGGTATTCAATATCCAATACTCATTCTAACTCAATACCTATACACTTTGTACTTGCTTTCTCTCTAGCCCAAACTTACTTTGGCATCGGAGTACCTTGCAGGTACACCCCTTCCTATCCTACAATCATCATCGCTGCCCTACACGGAAGGCCACGAAGATCCATTCTGATCACCCCAGATCAGTGGCGCCGTCTGTGGGAAACATCGTTTCCCCGTCTTTTTGAACCAAGATCCCTCATCTTTTCGACCTAAAGACCAAAGCTTACTCTCTAAAATTTCCTCGATTATCATGGCCTCCAACCATAACGATGATGTCCATCAAGATCCTGTCGTCGCCGTCACATTGGATAACGTCGACCACCTCAACCCTGGAGCTGCAGTCTATGTGACCGGCCATAGGGACGGAAAGACTGCATCCCCTTCTTCCGACGACGTGAAACCATGCGTGCAGACTTCCGGTCACGTCTTTGAGCCCATACTTGTTCCTCAAGACGTTGATCTCAGCATTGCGGCCCTCATTGCCTCCCTCAACAAATCCAATTACTTGATCTTCCAGCAGGGCGAGAAGATCCACATGCTGGAACATGCCCTTCAAGAGTGTTTCCCTTCACAAAGGCCTCGCAGTCTGTCTCCCCGTCCTCGTTCTCCCCCTCAGAAACGCCGGCGAGACAAGTCCCGAAGCATTTCCCCCGTCAGGGGACGATCGAAATCGGAAGAACCTGAGCAAGAGGTCACTAGGAGACGGCATCGTACCCCTCCTCGGAGGTCCGGACGTTCTCCTGCCCCCAAAAGAACCAAGCCTTCAGAAAAATACTGTGAGCATCGCCGTCAGCGTAGGCACTCTCCTCGACGCAGCAGAAGTCGCGGGCACAGTCACTCCCCATGCAGGTCATCGAGCACGAGCGACGATGACGACGTCCATGGACCTCTATCCCAAGAGATCAGGGACACCCGTATCCCTCGCGGGATGGAGAAGCCTCCCCCTATAGCTCTCTATGATGGCACCACAGATCCTGGCGACCACATAGAAAACATTGAAGTCTCCATTATCACAACGTGAGAGGAACGATCAAGTGCAAAATATTCCCCATCATCCTTAGAAAGGATGTCATGACCTGGTATAAGAGTCTTCCCCGAGGCTCAGTCACCTCGTGGAAGGACCTGAAAAACTAGTTCGCCCGACACTTCATCGCTCCCAGACGTCACCCCAAGTTGGAAGCCACTCTGGAAGGAATTATTCAGGGCAAGGATGAGCCCCTACGTGCTTATATTGAGAGATTCAACAAGGAAGCTGTAGAGGTCCACACAACGGACCACATGAAGAAATACTCCTCTATAAGGGGTTGAGGCCGAAAAGTGAGTTTTGCAAAGCAGTGGGCATCGAGACACCTCGTACTTTGGTCGAACTCCTCCGTAAGGCCCAAGCTTATATAAAATACGAGGAAAAAGAAGCCGCCTACAAGGCCCGGGATTCAAGGGACCAGGAGAATTCCATGGCAACAAAAAAGGACGATCTAGAAGCTCCCCGACGCGACAAGGAGAGACGACGAGACGATCGTCCTCGCGAGCATAAAGGACCTGTTGGTCGCTTCACAGAGTACACCTTGCTGACAGCTCCCCGCGAGCGTATTCTCTCTGAATGCATTAATGCGGAGTTTAAGCAAGGGGGTGTCCGTTTCCCCAAACCAACAGCATCAAAGGGCAACACGGATAAGAGCAAATACTTCTGCTTCCATAGCAGTCATGGCCACGTGACCGAGGATTGCGTTCATCTAAAGGACGCCATCGAGATCCTCATCAAGGAGGGTCACTTAAAATAATACACAAAGAAGGGAGAAGCTTCTCGACGAGAGACATCTGAGTCTAAGAAGGAAACAGAAGCGTCGCCATCTAGTCCTCCCCCACAAGTTGCCATGTCTATCACGCGGCCAGAGGACTTCTTTGTCCCTGACTACCTCGAGGATCCTCCCCATTTTGCCGCACACAGTTCCTGGGAGGCCTTCCCCAGTACGATGGTCATCGCTTGTGGCGAGTACAATGAGCTCACTGTAGGGTCAGTCAAAAGGAAGTTCGGTCAGCTGATTAATTGCAGCCCTGACCGACTGTCCTCGCTAGAGAAGTTTCGAGGACGTTCTCAGCCCATCACGTTCTACCGTGAAGAACTTCCTAGAGGTTCCCCAATCTCACACATCCCTCTGCTCATCAGGGCCAGACTAGCTAGTACAGATGTCCGACGAATCCTGGTCGACCAGGGCAGTTCGGTGGATATTATGTGCACCAGTTTGTTCCGCGCCCTGAAGCTCGACCAGAAGAATTTGTCTCCGTATGTGGGATCAGACTTGCAAGGATTCAATTGGGCTACCGCCTGGCCTTGGGGGTACGTGGAACTCCCAGTCACATTCGGGGAGGAAGAGGCCTCCAAGAAGATCAAAACACAATTCCTGGTCATCGACTGTCCATCGTTGTACAGTGTATTCTAGGGAGACCAACCCTCGCTGAGCTTATCGCCGTTCTTTCAATAGTTCATCTCAAGATGAAACATTACACGGAGAAGGGTCATGTCGCGACTTTGCATGAAGATATAGAGGCTGCAAGGAGATGCTTTGAAGCAGCTACCAGAGGGCAAAGCTCGATTGGCGCAGCACCAAAAGTATTCAAAAGGGCAAGAGAAGAAGATCTTCCCAGCAAAGAGAGCCAGCCCAACAAAAAGCCAGCTCTCCCAGTGCACACCATTGACCTCGACAGCAGAATCTCTGAAGAAAGCGAGAAGGACAACAGTGAAGACACTCCAGCAATGACAGACAGCTCCCCTGCATTAACCATCATGCGTCCTATACCAGATGGGGAATTCGAAGTGATCACCTTCGAGGACAACCCCAATAGAGGAGTCAAGATAGGCGCAGGACTACCTGAAGAGGTAAAAGAGCAGCTAAAGACATGCCTGAGAGACAATGCAGACTTATTTGCTTGGAGCACTGTAGACATGCCTGGCCTCGACCCTGAGACTGTTTGTCATCAACTCACCATCGACCCAACATCTCGAGCGGTAGGCACAGGCTACCGAAAAACTTGTAAAAGACCTCTTAGAGGCAAAATTTATCTCAGAGGCCAGGTATACAACCTGGCTGTCTAATATTGTATTAGTCAAAAAACATAATGGAAAGTGGAGGATGTGCATTGATTACACTGATCTCAACCGGGCTTGCCCGAAAGACGCTTATCCTTTGCCTAGCATTGATAAGTTAGTAGATAATTCTGCAGGTTTCAAACTCTTGTCCTTCATGGACGCCTACTCAGGATACAACCAAATTCCCATGGCCGAAAAGGACAAGAGATATACCGCGTTCATGACCTCGTCGGGGAACTATTACTACAACATAATGCTCTTCAGTCTGAAAAACGTTGGGGTCACGTACCAGCGCATGATGAACAAAGTCTTCCGATCAGAAATCAGAGACATACTAGAAGTATATATGGACGATATGATCGTGAAATCCCAAGAGGAATCTGATCATATGATCCACTTGCAGAAGGTCTTCGACCAAGCGAGGAAATGCAAAATGCGATTTAACCTGGAAAAATGTACCTTCGACGTGCGAGTAGGGAAGTTCCTCGGCTTCTACCTCACCGAGAGGGGGATCGAGGCCAACCCTGACAAATGTCGAGCGTTTGCTCAATTCCCCACGCCAAAGTCGAAGAAATCCATACAATCCCTCAACGGGATGCTCTCCTCTCTATCTCGCTTTGTGGCCAAGTCTGCCCAACACGCTCTGCCCTTCTTCAAGCTTCTACGAAAAGAGGCAACATTCGAATTGACAGAGGAATGCGAGCAGGCTCTGCACCACCTCAAGCAAGCCTTGTCTGAACCGCCAGTTCTGTCATGATTAGACAGTGGGGAGACGTTATACCTGTACCTCTCTGTAACTAACGAGGCTATTAGTGCCACCCTCATTCGAGAAACCCTCGAGGGGCAGAAGCTAATATACTTCACCAGCAAGGCCTTGCAAGGGCCAAAACTCAGATACCAGTAGATTGAGAAAGTTGCCCTGGCCATCATCAACGCTGCGAGGAGATTAAGGCACTACTTCATGGCTCACACGATAGTAGTTCGAACAGACCAGCCCATAAGACAGCTGCATGGGCGACCAGATATAGCCGACAGGATGCTCAGATGGTCTTTGGAGCTGTCATAGTTTGACATCCATTATGAGAGCAGGAAAGCCCTCAAAGCACAAGTCATGGCCGATTTCGTGGCAGAAATGACGCCTTCAGCGTCCCCATCTAGTGGATCACACAAATGGACCATCTTCGTCGACGGAGCTTCCAGCTCCACGGGTAGTGGTGCAGGCATCATCCTCGAGAACGAAGAAGGGATCCTAATCGAAGTATCATTAGTCTTGTCCTTCCCTACCTCAAACAATCAAGCCGAGTACTAAGCATTCCTTGCAGGCTTACGATTTGCTGAGGACCTGGGCACTAAGGAAGTAAAGATCTTCACAGATTCCCAACTTGTGGCATCCCAAGTGCGAGGAGAATACCAGGCCAAAAATGATCATCTCGTCGAATACCTGACGCTGGTAAAAGAGAAGATAATTAGGTTCAACGTGTGGGAAGTCCAACACATCCCCCGTGAATGAAACACTCGAGCAGATGTCCTGTCAAAATTGGCCAGCATCAGAAAAAAAGGTGGCAATAAGTCCGTAATACAAGAGATACTTCCTTGCCCAAGTATCAAAAAGCCATCAGGGATGCTCGACGTCAACGCCATTGGTGACAACAACTGCTGGATGACACCGGTATACAACTACCTCACCACGGGAGAGCTGCCTGAAGACAGTAAAGAGGCCAACATAACTAAGCGAAGGGCCTACTCATACGTCCTGGTCGAGGACAAGCTCTACCGACGAGGATTCTCTATCCCCCTCCTAAAATGTGTTGAGGAGGACAAGGTCTCTGACGTTCTCCAAGAAATTCACAACGGGATCAACGCACAACACATGGGAGAGAGATCCTTGGCATGAAAGGCCCTCCGGGTAGGATACTACTGGCCGACCATGCAGCACGATGCTAAGGAGCATGTCAAAAAATGTGACAGATGCGAGCACCACGGCGACATGCACTTGGGACCCTCTAATGAGTTGAAGACTTTATCCTCCCCATTGCCCTTCGCCTGGTGGGGGATGGACATCCTCAGCCCCTTCACAATGGGTCCTATCAGAACAAATTTCTGATTGTGGCTGTCGATTACTTTACAAAATGGATCGAAGCCGAAGTTCTCGCCAAGATCACAACCTTTAACATACTTCTTTTTTACAAAAGAAACGTCCTCGCACGATTCAGGGTGCCCCAGGCCCTTGTGACCGACAACGAGACCCAATTCACAAACATGAAGTTTCAAGACTTCGTCGCCAAACTAGGCACAAAGCAACATTTTACATTCGTCGAACATCCACAGACTAACGGGAAAGCAGATGTCGCGAACAGGGTGATCCTTCGAGGTCTAAAACGAAGGCTAGGCGAAGCCAAAAAGAGATGGGTTAAGGAGCTACATAGAGTGCTCTAGGCCTATAGAACAACCCCACACTCAATCACCGGGGAGACTCCTTTCTGACTAGCATATGGAACTGAGGCAGTAATCCTAGTGGAGATCTGGGAACCTTCTAGGTGAACAGAAGCTCCTCTTGACGAGGAGCTTAACGACGAAGCTTTAAAAGAAGAGCTCGGTCTGGTCAAAGAAATCTGATCAGGGGCAGCTCTCCGCGAAGCTTCCCTGAAACAAAAAATAACTCTGTGCCACGACGCCAAAGTCATAAAGCGCGATTTCTAAGTTGGCAGCCTGGTCCTACGCATAAATCAAAAAGATTCACGGGAGGGCAAGCTGGCCGCAAATTGGGAAGTACCGTACAAGGTCAAATCAAAAATAGGCACTGAAGCCTACTACCTCGAACAACTGGACGGAGAACCATTTGCTCGACTATGGGATGCTGAAAAAGCCTAAACAATATTATAGTTAGGACCAACAATCATTCAGGACAAACTGCCAACAAACTCCCCCCACTACGGAGAGGTTGCTCGGCTATAGGAGCATGCCCTGGTGCAAGCACAATCCTTAAAATTACAACGAAGGCAAGTTTTTGTTCATGGGACGAGCAGAATCCGTGCTCAACGGGGATACCTCAATCGAGCTCCGCCGTTGTCGTACCAGCGTGGCAGGACACCCAGCTCGTGATGGGAATAGTCCAAGTCCTGTGGGATCAGGCCCTCGACCGAGATCCTAGTCCCACGACTGGCGAAACTACTTCGCCTCCTCGACAAGTTCCCCAAACTGTCGAGCATCAAAACGAGTCGAGCAAACTCCTACATCTAGCGAGCATAACTCGCAAATATTAACACAGCATATACAAAATAAGATGCAAAGCATATAATTTCGAACACAAACACGGACCGAGCCCAATCATCAGCTACAATCAAAATGGCATGTAGGCCAACAATATACTAAGGTACAAATAAGTTAAACTTCATCGGTATGAAGCTCGGGAGGAACCACCTAGCCGTCAATAACTTGGTGCAAAATGCCCATCCCCATGGTGACCAGCTGGAAGTCAGAGTTCAAGGCCTTCATCTGCTCCACGGCTGCGTTAAATTAGAACTCGGCTGCCCCTAAGTTATCCTGCTCAAGGACGCAGATTTTCCTAATCAGGTCTCCCCGGGTCTTTAGAGCTCTTTCCTCCTCAGTCTTGTCTTGACCGACAGCCGAGGAGCCCTCCAGCCCAACAATCTTCACCTTCAGCTCGGCGTTATCCTCCTTCAAGCGTTACATCTCCTCCATGGTCTAATTCATCTCCTTTAGAGGCTCCACCTTGGCCTCGTAATTGCCCTGGAGGTTCGTCAGCTTGTTGAACAACTCAGCAGTCTCCAGCTCAAGCTCAATTTCCCTTGCCTTGACCTTCTTAAACTCCGCAACCGAAAATGTCTCTATATCCCTAAGGATCAACGCCGCCTCCAGCACTCTTATCACAGCTGCTACATCCTAGGACATGAGTTTCCTCCTCGCCCTAGGATCGGAAGATAGAATGACCAACGCATCAAGGTCGGGGACAACGAATGATCCCTCCCCGTCAAAAATCTTTCCTTGTAGATAACAGGGTGGTAGAACAAATTTTCCCCGACAAATCCGCTCGAACCATCAACCGGGGGAGAGCTGATATCATCTCGCTTCCATTTCTTCTGAGTATCCGGGGTAGGAGGACTCGACGTGTTGCCCGGAAAAGAGGCAGAACCGCCGACCAACTTCTCCAGCGTCGCCTGCTGCTTAGCCGCGTCAGTCTTCGGCACCGGCGCCTTCTTGAGATTCTTGGCCGCTGCAGACCTGACCAGGCGCTCACGCATATTCGACATTTTCCCTGCAGAAATAAAAAAGGATTAGCACGTTGCACAAGACATTGACAGTACGGGCAAAAGGTTAAACTATACCAAGAAGCTCGAACGCGACATCCTCGTTCTCACATTCGAGGAGGGCCTTGGTATTTATGTAGTGGCCCACCCGAGCAGGCTCCCCGTCCTCCCCGTATAGCACGTTGTTGTCCTTGTCTACTACAAAAGCAGGGATAAAGCTTTCCACGAACGTCATCAACGCTCGAAAGGACTTCTTATCCTCAATGCTCAGCTGGTCATGCTTAACGAGGAACTGGTCGATCCTATATCTAAAATGAGCAAACACCCATTCTAGTGGGAATTTTGACATCGGTCTCATTACTTTTTGACCATCTTCCTCCACGGCTTCCATGGTTACCAGAGATTCCTTGGCCGCCTCCGAGATAGACTTCACGACCAAGAACCTGAATTTGAAGTTTTGGACAGACTCCGAATATGGCTAGAACAGTCTGCTCTGTTGTTTGAAAGACACCCAGCTCTGCTTTGGACCAACTGTGCTCTTCTAAATCTGGAAGATGCAGAAAAAGAGCTCCATTGTAGCCCTAATCTTCAGATACCGACACACCAGCTCGAAGGCCCGAATAAACGCCAAAGCGTTCGGGTGAAGCTGGGCATGATACAACTCGAGGTGACAAAAAATAGCCCCTTGAAAATCAGTAAAGGGCAGACGATACCCTGCCTACGTGAAAGCGAATTCGTACATCAGAAATCTCATCCCCAGATACACCAAGCATATCCGGTCATCCTCTGCGGGGCATATCGCTTTCCAGCCCGCGGGTGTACCCTCAACTCGGTCTTTAAGGAAAGGGATTGAGCGAGCCTCCTCCTCGGTAAAGGTCAACCTCGTCACCAATGGACCTTGGGCGATCCAACAAAGATACCCTTCAGCTACCCTGATGTTGGCGTGCTCGACTGGTTGCGCAGCCTCCCCGTTAGCAACCCCAGCGTCGGGGACGACTTCCTCGTTCCTACCAGCCATTTCACCTGAAAATCAGAGGAAGCAAAAGTGAATTTGACGATAGATCAAATCCACCCTTCCACCACAAATCAAGTGAAAGGGAGAGGAATAAATACGAGGATGCCCTCAAGCCCTAGCCGACAGTACCGGGACCCGACGAAATTCTTTCCCCCGAATAATGTTAGATGTCAAACTTGTTATATATTTGTATGGAATATTTGGCATTTTTCATTTCTTTCTAACGGTATAGTGTGAATTTAAGCGGTAAATGGAGTTGTTATGCTTACGTCGGAATATATGTGTGGAGCTTGTAATTTGTGTGTTAATGTGCAGGTATAGGCATGAAAGGAGCAAAAGGGTGAACACATGGAACCAATGCAAGTTCCACTGAGTTTTTATTGCTGCAACAGGGTGTTCGCAGTGCGAACAGTCTGGCGAAGGACCAGCGAATGTTCGCACTGCGAGGGACCAGCGAGGAGCCAGCGAATGGAGGCAGTGAGTTCAAGGTTTTCAATTACCTTGTGTTCGCACTGCGAACTCCTAGCGAGTGTTCAGCGAATGTTCGCTGGTTGGTTCACAGTGCGAAGGTGCTGGCGAAGAGAGGCAGTAAGTTCCAGTTTTGAGAATTCTGGCTCGCTAGTTCATTCGCACTGCGAATGAAGCTAGCGAATTATTCGCAGTGCGAATGAAGGGTTCGCAGTGCGAACCCACGATTTCTGCTTGGGGCGGTTTAAGTCTCAGAGGCACTTAAAGTGCCATTTTTCCTCATTCGCAGCGCGAATGGATTGCTCGCAGTGCGAATCCTTCAGAATTCTGCTTTGTATAAATAGAATTTCACTTTTTGTAAAGAGGATCTCTTGTTCATTTTGATCTAAAATCATAGTTTTCAGTCTTTTTACCATTGGAGCTTGTATTTTCACTTGGAGAAGCTGATTTTGCATCCATTCTTGATTATTCAAAGTGGATGCTTACTCATCTCCTCTCTTTACTTGTCATCCAATCTACCATGAGAAGTGGTAGCTAAACCCTCTATGTTGAGGTTAGAAGTAGTTGATTCTGTTTTTATGTATTGCTTTTAATATATTGTGTATGAACAAAGTCTTTGATCAATATAGATGAAGTTGTTTTCTCTTAATGCTTTAAGTTTGATTTGTTTTACTCTAGACATAGATTCCACAAATCTTGACCTAACAATTTCATCTCTTAAAAACCAAACTCTAGACATAGATTTGGGATTTGCTATTCGCATTGTATTGATCTTAAAGATCGTTGCTTAGATTGTTAGCATGAGACATCATCTAACGGTCTAAACAACGGTACTCACGACTTCGCTTTAGACATAAACTTAGTCGGGAGAATACGTGGTTATATTGGTTGGAAACCGAGTTCATGTGTGTGATTAATCGTTTATACATGGAAAGGATTAGCGAAACCTAACCTTAACATGCTTTTATAAAATCCTTCTACAAAAATCTTTGTCACAATTTAATCTTTGCTACAAGTGAATGATAACAACAATTGAAACTTTTGGAACCGTTAACTTAGAATATCGAAACTATTGAAAGGCAAGCATCAAATATCAAACAGTCCCTGTGGATACGATAACAAAAACCCACACTATTACTCTTCTAACAAATAACGGGGACGAGTCTCCACGACTCTACAAAAGGTTCCCACAAGGACGAGTTTCCTCGACAAATAAAACTTATCAAGCACGCGAAAATCAATTCTCGCGCCGAGGAGGCTTAATGCCCGACTACGAACATGAACTACTTCTAACTAGAAACCTAGGAAGATCTACACAATTTTACGCAACATTCAAAAACATTCATCCTAGGTTCATCATGTTCTTCAGGATCTTCATGAATTTCCCAGAAAATTCATGTGTTCATCAAAGAACGCATGAACTTTAACCGAAAAATTCATGTGTTACTGGGAAATTCAAACTAATTTCCAGAAAACCAAGAAAGGATGAAGAACTTACTTGAATCTAGAGGTTGAAGATGAATATCTGGAGGTGGAAGATGAAGGTTGACGGCGGCGAGATGAACTCCGACGAAGAAATAAGCTGCAGAGCAAAAGAAGGTGGGGAGAGAAATTTGCATGAAGTGTGCAAATGAATCCTCGTCCCCCATTTTTATAAGCATTTGCTCGTATGGGGAAGTGCAAAGGGAAAAAACCATCATTGCTTGGCTAGCCTAGACCCCCTAGGCCTTGACAAAAATTAATTACGCCGTCACACGTGTCAGAAGGGAATCTTCATTTGGCATTCTCAAGGCTAAAATGTTGCATTCCCCAAGGCAAGTCCTCTCCAGCTCTCCGCGGGCATACCCTCCTCGACAAGTCATACAAGACACATCCTCATCGAGGCCGGTCGACATGAAAAATCTCCTTTCTGCGGACACATCCTCATCGAGGTTGGTCGACACAAAGCGTCCTTTCCGCGAGCACATCCTCACTAAGCCTGGTCGACACAAAAACGTCCTTTTCGCGAGCATACCTTCGCATACTAAGGAACTGTCGGGCTCATAAGCGACCAACTGTCGACCACGCTTACCATGGACAAGCGAGGGGTATGTCCTTGAACATATGCATTCGAAAGTAACGACCTCAAAAAGCTTCCCCGCATTGCAACTCTTGCCCCTCGATCAACCAACAAGGCTATCTCAAGTCATTACTCTTCACCTCAGAGCAAAGAATTGGGGGGCTCCTGTTCTGGACTGGGCAGGCACGTGGCCCACAGCAGGGCAAGGCCTAACCCAGTCCAGCTTTTGGCATGGTCCAATAGCGAGATTCAACAAATCTAGTCATTGGGCACAATATAGCAGTTGTACACAATAGAGCCGTTGGGCACAATATAGTCGTTGGGGACGTCCTCCTCACGCACATGACGGTTCACGCGACCAACTGCCCCTCCGGAGTTCACGAGGACAGTTGGATCAGGTCATAAGGTCACGTGCTAGACCTTCCACCTGGCAGTCTCCCATTGGTCGACCAGATATTTCGGCCACATGGGAGACCTTGGCCCCGCGCTGGGGGTTTTCTATAAGTACCCTCTCACTTGAGAGGGTCAGGTATTCAATATTCAATCATCATCGTTGCCCTACACAGAAGGCCACGAAGATCCATTCTGATCACCCCATATCATCTTATATTTTATACCGGAAATTTGGAAATATCCGGTGATTAACATAAACGTTTGGTTACAATACCGGAAATTTTAATAATTTCTGGTACCCATAAAAAACTACCAGAAATTAAGAAATTTTCGATATACCAGAAATTTGGAAATTTCCGATACTGGAAAGTTGAAAATTTCTGATACTGGAAATTTCGCCTGCGGTTGAAATTTCTGGTAATAGAGCAGTAAATCAAAAAATGTTTTCTTTGTGCGGTCCGAAGCCAACAGGGTCTTCTACGAATTCGTATAGCGATTGTACTCAGTTCTTCACCATAGACAAAATATGTTTTCTATGTAACAAGTTAAAATTTAATATTTTCATGGCGTTATATAATATTGATACTATACTTTTTATGTAATGTAAGCGATAGATGTTTGATGAAGATCGTTGTTGTGTCATTGAGAGAGGAGAGGAAGCGACGTCATTCACGTTGTTGAGATGAGAGAGGAAGAAGTGTCCTCGCTTGCGTCGTTGAGCGAGAAAAGGAAAAAGTGACGTTATTCGCGTCATTAAGAGATGAGAGGGAGAAGTGTCGTCGTTGAGAGAGAAAAGAGTTGTGCATTCGTTGAGAGAGAAAAGAGATGTGTGTTAGAAAATTAATTTAAATAGAATGGATACATGTCTGAATCGTGAATGGTGTCACTTTTTTTAAAAGTATTTCAAACACTCTCTTTATAGTCTTAGAGTTGGAACGCAAGAATACACAAGATAACTGAGACTTCTAATCGAATCTGCACAAGGTTGGTGAAGATTCGAATGCAGGGATACACAAATTTTTGTTATCTGTTTTTTCTAAACCTGGAATGCTCAATTTATAGGTTAAACTAGTATTGTTTCATAAGGTTGCGACCCTTGATGAAACACACACTTTCAGCAACACTTTTGCTAAATGTTGCAATGTTTCGCCTACAACAACACTTTTCAAATGTTGCACTGTTTCGCCTACAGCAACACTTTTACCAAGTGTTGCACAGTTTCGCCTACAACAACAGTTTTCAAAGGTTGCATTGTTTCGCATTCTGCAACACTTCACGAAATGTTGCCTGTACCTGAATTCAAACCTAATGCAACACTTCACAAGTGTTGTCTATTTCTGAATTCAAAAATTAATTTTCAATTGAATATTTTCTTGTTATATTAAAATACTTCTACGAGCATTGATTATTTATAATTTTCAACAATGTATCGTCGGAGAACTTCGTTGAGAGAGAATGGAACCTTTGCAATATTGGGAATTGAAGTTGAAAGAACTTTTTAATTAATCCTAAGATCCAATTTTAGATGAATTACAAAATAACAACTCCCTCCGTTTTTTATTATAAGTCGTTTTTGACTTTTCACACATATTAAGAAATGTAATAAATGTAGTATGAGAAAGAGAAATTATGAATGGTTTTACAAAATTGTCCTTTATTAATGATATTGGAAAGATAAATTTACATAATTGAAAGGAGAGAGAACAATAAATATTTAAGAGTATAGTACAAAAAATAATATTAATAATTCATTAATATTATAAAACGACTTATATTGTGGTACAATTTTTTTTTTAAAACGACTTCTAAAAAAACGGAGTAGTAGTATTTAGAAACAATAAGGCGTCAAGATAATAAATCTTATATTTATTAACTTTTGTTTTCAGTGTGCATACACAGTAGTTGGGGAATGATAACAACCCCACCAACATATCTTTGTCTCACTCCACTATCAAATCAATTTTTATTAATTGAAGCATGTTAACTTTATGTACTGAAAATAAATTGTACTATTAAAAATAGATTAAAAAATTGTATTATGTTTTTTTTTTATTAAAGACACCTTATCGTTATTTAATAAATAACTTGTATTAAATATTTTTCTCTTCTTTTGTATTTCTCAAAACACATATTTTGGATGAATATATTTGCTAAAATATATTATCAAAAAAATTAATTAATTAAATAAATAAAATAAAAATAAATTAGTTTTAATTTAATAATTTTTAATTAAGAGTATTTTAATACTTTTAAAAGTAATCAACATTTCTTTCTCATCTATTTTTTCTATCTTCCTCTTATACCAATTAATACATCAAATCATCTATATTTCTCATTTATTTCTCTTTTTTCACTCTCTCATCTCTTTCTCTCTTCATAACTTTTTCTCAACATATCCTAATTACGGCAAAATCGGCAGGGGCAATCATTGTCCCTTAGTTTCCATTTTCAAATTTTAAGCATGACATTAGGGTGGAGCCGGGTTAAACATTACTAGTCCCGTCTTTGCCTACTTGTATCAATCCTGATCCCGCCCCAAACATGATTGAATGTAATAATTGATCACCCACTCCTGTCTTTAACGGGAGCGGATTTTCCCGCTCTGCTCTGCAAAAATTATAATTATTTTTATAAAGTGTAAGTTTTTTTCATAACAACAAAAATCAATCATTAAATTAAATATTTAATCATTTTAATAATAATTATAATATTTAGACTTACCATCCTCCATTACATAGCTCGTGGTTTTTGAAAGCATTATTCAAATACAAGGCTGATATCATGGGGACTAGTGTGTGGTAGGATTTCCAAGAGAGTGGTAAATATAACACAGGTAAAATGTATAGGAGTCTTAGAGGGATTAAGCCAAATGTGGAGTGGAGGAAACTAATCTATGGCAACATTGCTCGCCCGCGCACTATTTTCTGTTTGTGGCTGGTTTGTCTCAATCGATTACCTACTAAGGATAGGCTGAGGAATCATGGTGGTCAGAATGATGGTGAGTGTGTGTTCTGTCAGATGCCAGAGAGTAGTCAACATTTGTTTTTTGGTTGTGCGAGTACAAAGATGGTTTGGTGCAAAGTCCTGCGGAATTTTGGTTGGAATCACCAGCCTGCTGCTTGGGATAGAGAGGTGGGCTGGATACTGCAATATGCCAAGGGTAAGGGGAGTCGTGCGCATATTATCAAAGCTGCGATAGCAGAAACGATCCACCATATTTGGGTTGTTCGCAAGAATTGTTTTCCAAAATGGAGTTGTTAATGAGTTAAATAGTGAGTTTATTGTTGATATGGTGATTGGTAGAGCTAGTACTAATAGGAAACTATTAGATTTTTGTAATAGGATCTAGCTTGTTTGTTGCTCTGAGTTGTCTGTCAATTGCCTGGATCGGTTGATCGGCGTGTTTTTATTGTTTTTGGTAATAATATTTTCTTTATTCCAAAAAAAAAATTATAATATTTAGACATTTTCATTTAATTTGTATTTTTAAAAAATGAATATTAAGTAAGTTAAGATTAAAAAGATAAATGAGTAATAAAAATATTTAAAATAAGATTAATAAAATTAAATCAATAGGCTGGGACAGATAAGGGATGGGTGCGGATCAAATATTAGTATTTTCGATATGGAATGAGTGCGGATCGAATAATATTTTTGTCTCCGTAATTAAAAATCGAGTTTTTCCTGTATTCATACCCACTTGAATAAATATTTTTCCATTAGATTCGAGACGGGGCTGCCAGTTCACAAAGTTGTTTTTCTAACTAAGGATTGAGTTCCTTGGAGTTGATTTAGGGTCAGTTTGTTTTAACTTTAAAAAAATAGATTTTTTTTCTTTGTATTTTTGAAAATGGATTCTACAAAAATGTTTTTAAAATATTACAAGTTTTTTTAAATTTGTTTTTTATAAATTAAAAGACTAATTTTGACATTCTATAATATAAATATACATTATTGAAGATCAAAACATAGTCAAATCACAATATTTACAAAAAGTTGTATTTCAAAAATGATTTTTATGAAAAACTATTTGAAATAGTTTCAAAATTAAGTTATTTTTTGAAATTTTAATATCCAAAAAAAGTTTCGATAAAATGATGAAATACCTAAAATAACATTTTAAGAATAAATATTTAAACCAAATTTTCATTTGAAGCTTTTATAAAAAAATTTTTTGTAAAATTCTTTTCTACAAAATTATGTTACACTTATAAAAATCATTTAAAAAAAAAAAACTAAAACAAAGGGGTCCTTATTCACTCTTAGCTAACTTAATCCTTTTTTAAAGTAAAAGCCATTCAGCTTCGCAGCCAATCATAAAATTGGTCTACATATCCTATATTCAACATAACATTACATAACCAACCATAAATATACATACAAAATAAACTTTTGAAACTCGGTCAGAGGTTGACAATGTTACAAAAGCCCCTGCATTACTTTGACACCAATTAGGGGGATGTGGCTTAAGCATAAAGAAAATCAACGTTAATTTTCAGCTCTACAACAAACACGTGTTATTATTCCAAAATGACTATGGTTAGTTAGAGCAAAACAAATTAAAAATTGATGGTATCACTCACTCTAAAGTTAGGTGGAAGCCTACCTAATACAAGAAAAACTAGTTGAGCAAACCATGCATTTGTTTACAAGGAAAATATGGTGAGTAAAACGAATCAAACCAGCTTCATAGTGCAATAAAAAGAAGAAAAAAAATAAAATTATTTAACCAATAAAATTTATTATTTTTTAAAAAATAATAAATTGATAACTATAATTTTTTTATATATAAAAATATTTGAATCAACAATATATTTTTTATATAAATATTATTATTGTTTTGACATTATTTAAAAAAAAATATTGGTCCCAAAAATAAATATATAAATATATATTACATAACTGCTCCAGTATTACAAAAATAATTTATTAATTTATATTAAATAATTACTTTAATAAGTATTTCAAGTATTAATTAATATTTAAATAAAGTAATAATTAAAATATTAAATAGTTATAATATTTCAATAAATAATCATTCAATAAATAAAATAGTTGAAATACTTGCAATAAACTAAACTATTTAGTATATTAAATAATTACTTTATCAAATATTTAGTAAAATAGTCTATAAATTAATGAAATAGTCTATTAATTAGTGATCGTACCTGGATCAGACAGTTATTTGATGGCCAGCAACGTCGTGTGGATTTCAGCTCCAGTAAGGTTGAAAGACGGCCGGGGAGGAGTCTTACGTGTCGGGGAGAGACATGTCCTCGCGGGGAGGACTCTTATGTGCAGAAGGAGATGGCTCCTCGTGGGGAGGAGCACCTGAGTGTCGAGGAGGAGCGAACCCGGAGAGACTTAGCGCCCTGCCCGATGCTCTATGTCGTGCGCGTGCCCGACAATGTTGAGGAGGGCATGTGCTCGACACTGGTCGTGCTAAGAGGCCTTTGTTGGGCCTTCCCAGAACGTGTGGGTTGGGCCTGCTCGATTGAGGGGCAGACCCCGGCCTAGTCCAGAACAATTAGTTTATTTAATAATAAGTCTATTAATTAATGATATTAATATTTAACTAATATTTAATAAAATAGATGAAATATAAAATATTTCATACACTATTAATATTTAATAAATTATTTAATATTCCAATTATTAATATTAATTAAACAATTTTATCATTAATTAAAATTTGAAATATAAATAAATATAAAGTAGTTAATAGAATAATTATTCAATTAAACTATTTAGTTTATTAAATAATTTTTTTTATTAAATATTTTAACTATTTGATATTTCAACTATTAATTAATGATAAATTACTTTTTTAAAATATTAATAGAGAAAAGGGACTATGCACTGACAGTGTAAACTAATTTTACACTGTCAACCAATGACGACGATGCATCCCGCCTAGTCATACTGTAAAATTTAAAATACTTGTATGATATGACAAAATAATATATTCTCATTGGATGAAAGTGTAAAATGTTTTTACACTGTCAGTGCATCACCATTAAACCCATATTAATAATTGAAATATTTAATAGAATATTAAATATTAAATAGTTTATTAAGTAATTTATATTTCAAATATTTTATTAAATATTAATAAAATATTAATATCATTAATTAATACACTAATTATTAAATAAATTATTTTATTAATGGGTTAAATATACAACATCCCTGCAGTGTAGGCGAGTTCCACGTTTCCCCTGTAATATTTTTTTGAACACTGAATATGAGGATATACAAAAAAAAAATATTATAGGGGGTAACTTTGATGCTTAGTGTAACACCCCATTTCTACCCGGCGGATAATAGTAAAATCAGAGTTATAAAATTTCAACATTCAAATAGGATGCTACACTTTCATCTTAAAAACAACTTCGATTAATTTCATATGAACAGACACATAACACTTTGATCGGATGAACCGATAACAAAATTCATATATATCTTCTTTTCAAAACAAAACGACTTCAAGATATGAATATTCAACTTTGATTCACTTAACATTTTTGTTCGACTAAAACAACTTCAAAACAACATAATTCTTAATAAACTCAACTTAAAAATTCAGCAACATAAAACATATTCAACAATAAACAACAAGCGTCCATCCCCCGAGTGCTACGTATCAGAGCAAGACCCTTTTGACTTGCCATAGAGCAACAAGAGACTTCATAAAGTTACTTCGAACTTCCGCTGCAAATCTTGAGTACCTGCCCATTTCCCATGGTAGGGGAAATATCAGCAGAAGGGGTGAGATATCGAACAATATAAACAGAAGTATGATAATCAATACATTAGATTAAAATCATACAATTTCACTACTTTACAACAACAACAAACAACAATCATCAACAACTCAACAACAACTTTATCAGCCTAATACTACAACAACTTTATCAACACAATACAACAACAACTTTATCAACATAATACAACAACAACTTTATCAACACAATACAACAACAACTTTATCAACATGATACAACAACAGCTTTATCAACATAATACAACAACAACTTTATCAACACAATACAACAGCAACTTTATCACATAATACAACAACAACTTTATCAACACAATACGACAACAACTTCATCAACATAATACAACGACAGCTTTGTCAACATAAGTAATGTGACACAAAATGCGACTCAACTATGCGTATGCATGTGGTACCATTGGAGCAAAACTCTCAACTTAAAAACACGGAGCAGAACTCCCAACTTAGAAACGGAGCAGAACTCCCAACTTAGAAAGTGCCAGTTTGTTGGGCATCAACAAGGCATAAGCCTTCAACTTCAATTCTTTGCCAATCCAGGCCAACTTAATAATTTTTTTGCCAATCCAGGCCAACTTGGTATGTTATGCTATGCATGCGACAACAACTACAACATCAACTTATTCAACAACAACACAACAACAACACAACTGCAACTTAACAACAATTTCAACTCAACACTGGCCAAAGGCCTGCAACTTAACAACAACAGCAAATCAACATTGGTCAAAGGCCTGCAACTTAACAACAACAGCAAATCAACATTGGCCAAAGGCCTGCAACTTAAATATACCCATAAATCGGGACAAAGCAACTTACTCAGCTGTACCTACGAATCCATGTATTCATCATGATTTCAACAAAATAAACCAACCAAAATTGCCTACTAATTTATACAAACTACCTCGACAAATTTTGACTAATTCCGGATAACTAATTTTTCCGCTTAACTCGGCTAAGCCGGCTAAATCGGTACTGTTTTACCCATTTCTATTACTACTAGTTAATTTTACCGATACTGTTAAATTTTAATTTACTGATACAAACACAGTTATTCTATCAATTATAGTGTCAACAAAATTCAACTCTGATGCAAAAATCTCATTTTCTGCTAAAAAACCTGTTACTGCTATTTTTCTTATTTTCTGTCAAAACCAGCTAACTCATTCTTTTCTGTTATTTCATACTAGCTGTTACTTTCCTACTAAAGTTAATTTCACTGGTACTATCACTTGTTAAATCTACTAACCTGTTAATTTTCCAAATACACATACTAGTAGTACTTTATTAAAGTATTAATTAAATGATTATTCACAACAAAACACCACTCTCACATGAATTAAAGTGGCTTGTGCCACTAATTTTTCTTTTTATTTCCCTTCCAGGATATGGCTGGCGCCATGCTTCCTCTTCATGGAAGGTGGCTTGCGCCACACCATACTTAGGTGGCTTGCGTCACACACTACTTGGCACACAGGGGTGGCGGGCGCCACCCGCCCTATTTTTTTTCTTTCTTTAACACAACTAGCATATATATATAGTTTCCGAACCCAGAAAAATCTCCCTGCTCAATACCAGCTCCCAGTTCATCAAATCAATCACAAATTATTATGCCACAGAACATCAAATTCCACAAAAACAAAACCAATTCATCAATACACTTCAACACATTCAGTAGAAAATTATATAAATCTCAATCCCACGTATCCATTATCGTAACCCCGGTTATAAAATTCGAACCCCACCCTTACCTTTGATGGAAGGTTGCTCTCTAATAATTTCTGGTCGAATTCCAATTAAACCTTTCTTTGCCTCTTTTACACGATCAATCCTCCATGACTCTTTTTCCTTTTTTCAGCAACTCCCGTAACCTCCAGCAAAACCCTTATTTTCTTCTGCCAAACCTATTTGCTCGTACTGCTTTCCTTTTCTTTGGTTTTCCAAATAATCCAATAATACTAATACCATTATTTACTCTATTTGGGCTTCACTTCATACACCTCCAAATTGATATTTATCACACAACAACCAAATCCAATTTAATTAAATAATAGTCCAAATATAATAATATTATTTCTCCGATTAAACCGACTAATTGCTCGACTACCCACCGAACAACTCAAACAACATAATACTCTAACTTCTCCTCTTAGAATAATACCGACAAATTCCCAACTTTGACAATTTCGAATAATTAAATCCTTAATTAATTTAATTAACTAATTAATTAAATTCGGGGCGTTACAACTCTCCCCCACTTAGGATATTTTCGTCCTCGAAAATTTACTCGATGCACCACACTCCAATTACGTTATCTCAGCTAACAAATCAACTTCCCATCGTAGGAATTAGCTACTCGCACTCGAACCATCACCCTAGGTAACGAGGCAACAACAAGAATAAGAGCACAAAAGTCATAACATAACATCAACGTAATCAAACTACCGACATCGTGGTTACCCACATAAGAACCAATTGTTCTACACCACGCTTTCGCTGCGCACTCTGATTAATTGCAACCATCAAATCTACCAAGTTTACATCAACTTCCGACCATCAAAGCAGACATAAGAAAAGACTTTCGACTTAACTCATCAGAAATTCAAACCAAACAGGCTTCTACACTTTGATGACTGACCACTTCGAACTTAGATCCGTAAATAATACCTCTGAATATCCAACACAACTACAACTGCAGCCAACTCCAAATCTTGAATATGATAGATACTTTCAAGAATTCCCAATTATCGTCCACATAAGCTACAACTTCACCAACATGTACTAACACATCATCAAAATTCATCTCAATGCATGACAACATTACCACAGCATAAGGATACATGTGTCCAATTAATCTCAACAAGAAAAATCATCTTCCAAACAGAGCTTAACACCCAATAGCCATAGATTTAGCCTCAATAACCTACACTTAACATGGCATATTAACCAAACCAATCAAACAAACTAATTCATCACGTCCTACTCATACTAGCACAATCCTCCAAAATCCCACATCCGAATTAACACAACCACTCAACTTCATCTTTACAAATCATAATTCACACCTTGCTAACTCAATATATAGCTTCACTTCTTTCAATACTTGCAACTCAACTCTCAAATACTCTACGCGCTATTCTTCTGATCTTATAAAACATCAGAACATCCACAACGAACACCAGTTCTAACTTATCCAAACAAGTATGAAAAATACCATTCACATTTCCATATATACACTTTAAGGCATACTAGCCACTACCCTTCTCGATTCGACATCCTTGGTCAAATCATAGTCTTACATTACCATTTACTTCCTACTTGGTTTATCTCTACAATTCTTCAAGTCTTATGTCAGTCGAATTCTCGATCCACCACAAACCAAAACCCAAGTTATCCAGAACACAACTGTGAGTTTCCAAACTACTCACTGATCAACTCGCAACCTCACACTAACATCCTGAAGTCCGCCTCATTTCCCTATATAGGAATCCGCATCGACAACTCAAACAATTCATAAGCACTTGGCTCAACCCCAAATAATTCAATGTGCATACTATTCTAGTTGGCAAGACACGTCTACTCCATCAAACATGATTCCGTCGACTATCAACAAGAGATTAAGGGTGATCAGTTCCTTAATTTATCAATAGACAGCCGGCAACCATAATGGTGGCATAAATCATCATTATCCAACTAAAATAACGTCTTCTTCCTCGTGCTCAAAGTTATCTAAGCATACTGCTCTACCATTTCTCTAAGGCTTACAAACGTTTTTCTTAATTTCCTTATTTCCAAGAACGCACAAAATCTAACACATATATTCTTATACACACTTGTTGCACAACCTAATTACCGAATATCCTTCTGATACATCAAGTACAATCCAAATCGGCCCACTTCAATTCGAAACATTTATCCAAGTCCAAAACTTTTGACAACCCTAACCAATCCTTCGTCTTTCCTTTTAATCTCACAACTTCGATGACCCGTATAGTTTCACACTTGATTCTCATTCCAATCACAATCTCAACAATACCATCTCATCATCTGGTTGGTGATATAACTTCCAAAAATTTCTGACTCATGCCGACACATCTCGCCAACAACACACAATCCACTTTACTATTTAACATTCCTCAAAGATTTCTATACTTTAATCATTCTCAACTATCATACGCCGCATTTCCATGTGCTTCTCCGATATTCTTCTTCTTATTACTAAACATTTCATACTTGACTTCATCTTACTATTTCCAGTAAGAATTGTCCAACTTCAAACACGATTATCTTCTTCAATACAGACCTCCTAGACACAAAATTATATTCCAAAATTAAGGGAATTTTGTGTAGATTCCAGAACTTCAAGAATCGCTCAAATCTGAATTACAAGTAAAAAGTTATCGTCCTTGCAATGGGACTGGTCAAGAAATCTCGTATACAAACTTCCACCAAACAAAATCAGCATCAGACCCAACTATTCAAACGCATCTTTCTCTCTCCTCAAGAACATTCCGAAGACAAAATTTATATGCAAACTGTAGGGAATTTTGCAAACTTTCCGAAAAGTCCAGAATCGCTTTCATCGGAGTTACGAGTAGAAAGTTATGCCTCTTTTACTGAAGGTTGTTCCATAAATGTGAAAATAAAAACCGAAATTGGTGAACATGAGTTCTACCTCTTTCTCTTGCTTCCAAACATTTCAAGCAATCCTTGTTTTTCACCCAACTCTGAAAATCATCTGACTTCACTCCAGATATACTCCACTTGCATATCACTATTCGTCACATTGCCCTTTCTTCTCCGAGAAGCAAACATCAATCATACTGACTCGTCTTCCTTCAAATGTCTTAACTGGACCGACAGATAAAATCATGAGTCCATACTCTCGTCGATTCGCAACAACACAGTTCTGACAACACTTGCACTCCTACAATCAATATCACCTTGATTCAACTTCACATACTACAAACATCTCTGAGAAGTAAACTTCTCCCCCACTTGTTTCAAACCAACTCCTGCATACCATCGATTAAGAAAACAAACAAGTACCGACAGTGTTCCACACACTTGTCGCGTACTAAGGGATAAACAACATTAGACAACTTGGCCTGACAGACCGACTTGCTCTGATACCACTAATTTAACACCCCATTTCTATCCGGCGGATAATAGTAAAATCAGAGTTATAAAATTTCAACATTCAAATAGGATGCTACACTTTCATCTTAAAAACAACTTCGATTAATTTCATATGAACAGATACATAACACTTTGATCAGATGAACCGATAACAACAAAATTCATATATATCTTCTTTTTAAAACAAAACAACTTCAAGATATGAATATTCAACTTTGATTCACTTAACATTTTTGTTCGACTAAAACAACTTCAAAACAACACAATTCTTAATAAACTCAACTTAAAAATTCTGCAACATAAAACATATTCAACAATAAACAACAAGCGTCCATCCCCCGAGTGTTACGTATCAGAGCAAGACCCTTTTGACTTGCCATAGAGCAACAAGAGACTTCATAAAGTTACTTCGAACTTCCACTGCAAATCTTGAGTACCTGCCCATTTCCCATGGTAGGGGAAATATCAGCAGAAGGGGTGAGATATTGAACAATATAAACAGAAGTATGATAATCAATACATTAGATTAAAATCATACAATTTCACTACTTTACAACAACAACAAACAACAATCATCAACAACTCAACAACAACTTTATCAGCCTAATACTACAACAACTTTATCAACACAATACAACAACAACTTTATCAACATAATACAACAACAACTTTATCAACACAATACAACAACAACTTTATCAACATGATACAACAACAGCTTTATCAACATAATACAATAACAACTTTATCAACACAATACAACAACAACTTTATCACATAATACAACAACAACTTTATCAACACAATACGATAACAACTTCATCAACATAATACAACGACAGCTTTGTTAACATAAGTAATGCGACACAAAATGCGACTCAACTATGCATATGCATGTGGTACCATTTGAGCAAAACTCCTAACTTAAAAACACGGAGCAGAACTCCCAACTTAGAAAGTGCCAGTTTGTCGGGCATCAACAAGGCATAAGCCTTCAACTTCAATTCTTTGCCAATCCAGGCCAACTTAATAATTTTTTTGCCAATCCAGGTCAACTTGGTATGTTATGCTATGCATGCGACAACAACTACAACATCAACTTATTCAACAACAACACAACAACAACACAACTGCAACTTAACAACAATTTCAACTCAACACTGGCCAAAGGCCTGCAACTTAACAACAACAACAAATCAACATTGGCCAAAGGCCTGCAACTTAACAACAACAGCAAATCAACATTGGCCAAAGGCCTGCAACTTAAATATGCCCATAAATCGGGAGAAAGCAACTTACTCAGCTGTACCTACGAATCCATGTATTCATCATGATTTCAACAAAATAAACCAACCAAAATTACCTACTAATTTATACGAACTACCTCGACAAATTTCGACTAATTCCGGACAACTAATTTTCTGCTTAACTCGGCTAAATCGGTATTGTTTTACCCATTACTATTACTACTAGTTAATTTTACCGATACTGTTAAATTTTAATTTACTGATACAAACACAGTTATGCTATCAATTATAGTGTCAACAAAATTCAACTCTGATGCAAAAATCTCATTTTCTGCTAAAAAACCTGTTATTGCTATTTTTCTCATTTTCTGTCAAAACCTGCTAACTCATTCTTTTCTGTTATTTCATGCTCGCTGTCACTTTCTTACTAATGTTAATTTCACTGGTACTATCACTTGTTAAATCTACTAACCTGTTAATTTTCCAAATACACATACAAGTAGTACTTTATTAAAGTATTAATTAAATGATTATTCACAACAAAACACCACTCTCACATGAATTAAAGTGGCTTGTGCCACTAATTTTTCTTTTTATTTCCCTTCCAGGATATGGTTGGCGCCATGCTTCCTCTTCATGGAAGGTGGCTTGCGCCACACACTACTTGGCACACAGGGGTGGCGGGCGCCACCCCCCTATTTTTTTTCTTTCTTTAACACAACTAGCATATATATATAGTTTCCGAACCCAGAAAAATCTCCTTGCTCAATACCAACTCCCAGTTCATCAAATCAATCACAAATTATTATGCCACAAAACATCAAATTCCACAAAAACAAAACCAATTCATCAATACACTTCAACACATTCAGTAGAAAATTATATAAATCCCAATCCCACGTATCAATTATCGTAACCCCGGTTATAAAATTTGAACCCCACCCTTACCTTGGATTGAAGGTTGCTCTCTAATAATTTCTGGTCGAACTCCGATTAAACCTTGCTTTGCCTCTTTTACACGATCAATCCTCCATGTCTCTTTTTCCTCTTTTCAGCAACTCCTGTAACCTCCAGCAAAATCCTTATTTTCTCCTGCCAAACCTATTTGCTCGTACTGCCTTCCTTTTCTTTTGTTTTCCAAATAATCCAATAATATTAATACCATTATTTACTCTATTTGGGCTTCACTTCATACACCTCCAAATTGCTATTTATCACACAACAACCAAATCCAATTTAATTAAATAATAGTCCAAATATAATAATATTATTTCTAATATTATTTCTCCGATTAAACCGACTAATTACTCGACTACCCACCGAACAACTCAAACAACATAACACTCTAACTTCTCCTCTTAGAATAATACCGACAAATTCCCAACTTTGACAATTTCGAATAATTAAATCCTTAATTAATTTAATTAACTAATTAATTAAATTTGGGGCGTTACACTTAGGGGCAAAAGACATAGAATTTTAATATTTCAAGGGGATTTAAATTTTTTATAGGAGTAAACCGAAACTCGCCTAGGGGTGTTGTATATTTAACCCTTCGTTAATGATTTAATATTTCAAATATTTTATTAAATATTAATATCATTAATTAATAAACTAATTGTTAAATATATTATTTAATATTTAATAAAATAATTATTAATAGACTAAATATTTAATATTTAATAAAGTGATTATTTAATATAATAAATATTAAATAAACTAAATAGTTGAAATATTTAATAAACTATTTGATAATATTAATATTATTTCATAATGTTAATAAAAATAAAAATAAAATATAATATTAAAAATAATTACTAAATAGTATAAAATTAAAATTAGTTAATTAAACATTAATATGAAATAAGAATTAGTTAATTAAACACATAAATATTAATATGAAATAAAAATTAATTTATTAAATAATATGCAATGTTAATACTGAAACACTTTGTAGAATATTAAGTAATTTATAGTTGAAATAATTTAATATTGTTATTAAATATTAAGTAATTTATTAAATATATATTCTTGTGCAATATTATTATCAAATGGAATAGAATGATTGACCAGTGGAAAGATAGTTATTTGCAATTAAAAAGGGCATGGTTTCAATTTCTATTGGGACTAAATTTTATTCAAAATTCGTTTTTCATAGTTGATCAATATCATAAAAAATACTAATAACAATAAAAAATTTAAATTGACAAATAAAAATTATATATTAAGTAATTAAAATACTCATCATTAAAACATATAAAAATGTTATTACGACAAATTAAGGTAAATCGTTTCTTTTATTCTTTAATACTTACAATAAAAAATCATTATCGCATATTTTATAAAATTAGTTATAATCAATTTATAAGTGACATGTATTTTTTCATATAAGTATTTATGCAATCATTTAATTTTATAAATATCAATTAATAATATACATTTTCTTTATACAAATAAATATCAATTAATAACATATTTTAATTGTATTGATAACAACAATTTTTTATTTACACATTTCTATATAAATGCCTTTTTATCTCAAAAATTGGTGAAAAAAGGTTCAATTTTTTATGCAAATTTTTCTAAAAACTAAAAATACAAAAAAAAAGTATTTTTGTAAATTAAAAAAAAAACAATTTTTTAGCTAATTTGTAAAAATATAGTTTTTTTTTAACGATGTAAGAATATATTTTAAACTTACTTTGTGTGTCTTTATGCATCTTTATTAATTGACAATTACAAAAATTATTATGAAAGACAATTAATGAGAAACGTTGTAACAAAAATAATAATATAAAAATGATGATTTGGTTGCTAAAAATTCTCATTTGTTGTCAAATATATGATAATATTTTTTTACTAAAAATATGATATAAATTCTTATTAAAAATTGATCGGAGGTGATCAGTGTAACAGCCCGATTATGATTATCTCCATTTTGTGCTAATTTGTATGATTTTGTTGAGTCTTTTATTTAATTTGGGTGATAATAATGTTATTGTGAAATTGGTGTTTTAATCTGATATGTTGGCGTGTTATATTATTTTACCGTTTTTGAGAGTTTTCGGGGGAAATTAGATTGGAGGGTATTTTAGACATTTCATAATTATTGTTAAGTTAGAATTTAAGTGAGGAATGATTTAAGGGTATTTGTGAGATATTTAAAGTAAAGAAAAGAAAGTAGTAAGAAAAGAAATAGAAAGAAAAGTATAAGAGTTAGAAAAGAGAGAAAAGGAGAGTTAGAGAGAAAAATAGAGAGAAAGAAGAACAAGAGAAGAAAAAGAGAAGAAAAGATTGGAAAAGCTAGGAAATCGTCAAGACAACTCTAGGAATCGAATTTAATCGGGTAAGGGTGTGAAATATTGTTATCCTAACTTTGTGTATGATTATGTATGTGTTTTGTGTGGATGTTTTGGTTGGTTTTCCATATGTTTCCGTTTATGCCGTATTTGACGAAATCGATAGAAACCGATGTTTTTACAGTCGAAAAGTCGTATAAATACATGTGTTGGTTGGCTATATGTATGTGAGCTGCTGTTTAAAGTTTCATGAAGTTTGGTTATGTTTCGATTAGTTTTCGTTATGTTTCCATTGTTTTTCCGTTTAGGTCGAATTGTAGGAAATCGATAGAAATCGATGTTTTCACGGATGAATTTCGAAATAAATTACGTAGTTGTATCGAGTAAGGTTAGGTCGTCGTATAGCGTGCTTTTTATTCGATTTGGTGATGTTTGAAAATTCTGGTTTTTGAAAGGTTGAAATTTAATCGAAAAATCGAACGTCGTAGAAATTTCGTTTATGTGTTCTAAATTGTTCTTATGCATTTGGTGGTTGCGCGTATATGTTTGTTTCGGTGAAAATGTTCGATTTAGTCGAGTTTCGGGCATTTCGGAAAAGTTACAGCAAGTGTGTAAATTGAGAAATCTGATTTTTGAGAAAAACAGGGCTATGAATCGATACATAACAGCTATGTGTCGATACGAAATGATTTATGTATCGATACATAACCCTTATGCATCGATACATACTGAAGAAATTTGAGAAAACAGCATTTTCACTACAGCATGCGTCGACACATACGTGCTATGTATCGATACATGTGGCCTCTATGCGTCGATACATAAGCCTATGTATCGATACATACTGTGCTGAACCAGAAAATTCTGGTTTGTCGGGGAAACTTCGGAAATTCATATCTCTTGAACCGTAAGTCGGTTTTGACCCCCGTTTGAAGCGTTGGGAAGCTAACGAGATGTTATTTCTAGGAAAAATGGTTTTGAGGTCTAAACCTGGTCCAATTGGAACAGTATTTTCGAACCGTTTCGTAGTGTCGGGCCTCCGGTTTATGTTTTTGCGTTATTTTGAAATATACATATCTTCTTCGTTGTTTATCGGATTTAAGTGTTCTTTATATCGAATCGAAGCTGTGGATGAGTACTTTTTGATGATGATGGAAAATATTATTTTTAGCCGACTTTTAACCGACTTTTCTGGTAAACCGTAAATCGAATTGTTTAGTTATTTGTGAAAACGTTCGGTTGCCGTTTGGCACAATTGATGTGAATGTATGTGGGTTGTGTGTGATGAATGCATGACTATATTGTGAATATTTATGCATGTCAAGAGTGTCATGAGTCATGTTGTATGTGAAGCATCATGATTGCATTCTTGCATTGTGGGGTTCTAAGATGAATCCGTTGTAACGTCGTAAGCCTTTTGAGAGGTGGGGGCGATGATTACAAACGATTGTAAGCCTTTTGAGAGGTGGGAGCAATCGGATTGTAAGCCTTTTGAGAGGTGGGGGCAATCCATAAACATTGTAAGCCTTTTGAGAGGTGGTAGCAATGGGTGAACATCGTATGCCCGACGGAGAGTTACACTAAGTAACGAGCGATGGTTCCAATAAGTTCTTCAATTGAACTTGAGATGAAATGAGTCGGTACCGCATTGCATTTGCATAGAGTCGTGAGTCGGTCTCTATGATTTGCATTGGTCATCCTTGTATTTGTGCATGGATTAATGAACATGAATATATGTGTTTATGTTGAATGATAAGCATTGTGATGAATATGCTTGGTTTTGTGTGTGTATATATATATATATATATATATATATATATATATATATATATATATATATATATATATATATATATGTATGCCTTGCGATGTATATTGAATGAGATGTGATGAATTGTGATAAGAATTGTATCGTTGTAATGATGCATTGAAGAATGAATATGATATGTATGTTTATGTGGAATGGTAGAATGGTGAGAATGTGTTATGTGTATACTTTTGTGTTGAGATATATGATTATATGCATTGTTATTATGATAATATTTCTCACCCTTCTGCTGTTTTATGATGCTCTATGAGGCATTGCAGATTAGGTATCTGGTGGTCTTTTGTGAAGTGTGTCTTCATACCTTTTTGGTCGGTTGGCTCTGATATGTAGCACCGGGTAGCTAGGATGCTTATGTTTGATTCCTTTTTGTGATACATTCGTGTATGTATCTTGCTGATGAATTTGTGTATATAAACACGAATGATGTTGTTGTATCATACTTGTTGATGTATATATATATATATATATATATATATATAATGTATATATGTTTGATGTTATCAATGTTTAGATTTTCCGCTTTTATTCTAAATATTGAGATGTGGGTGTAAGGACTGAGTTCCTACGTTGAAAGTTACCCCACTGTTGCATATTATTTTGTTTGAGCAGGTGTTGTATGTTTTAATTTCAAGCATAATGTGACATGCCTTTTTATGCCGTGTTTACTATTATACTCTGATGAAATTTCCAATACGTGCCTAAATGATTTATTTGATTATTTGGGGGTATAGAAAGGGGGTGTTACAATCAGACTGGATCGTCGTGGCCTTCGTGTAGGACGGATGAGGATGCTTGTAGGAGAGAAAGAGGGATTGTACCTGCAAGGTACTCCGATGCCAAAATAAGCGTTTGGACAAAAAGAGGAAGCAAGTACAAAGGTAAGATTTCAAGTATTGAATCATGATCAAACCTGCCCCTCTCACATGAGAGGTTATTTATAGGAGTAACCCCCAGCGCGGGGCCAAGGTATCCCATGTGGCCGAAATGTCTGGTCGGCCAATGGGAAACTGCCAGGTTGAGGGTCAGGCGCGTGACTGTTTGACCCGGTCCAACTCACTCCGTGAGATCCGAGGAGACAGTTGGTCGCATGAACTGCCAAGCGAGTGAGGGGGACATGCTCAACGACTAGTTTCTGTCCAACGACTAGTTTCTGCCCAACGACTAGTTTCTGGCTATTGGGCCTGGCCAAGAGCTGGACTGGATTGAGACAGCTGTGTGGACAGTTACCATTGAGTGGTAGCGTTCGAGGACATGTCCCTCGTCTTTGTTGATACAGAGGTGGCCGACATTGGCTTTTAACCAGCCCGACCAGCCTTTCGCGCACGAGGAGTATGCTCGCGGAAAAGGCGTTTTTATGTTGACCAGGTTTAGGAAGCGTGTTCGCTGAAGTGACGTTTTTATGTCGAGGAGCCTTGACGAGGGCATGAATGACGTGAATTGTCGAGGAGGGTGTGCTCGCGGGATAACAGAAGACTTGGTGAATGTAGCTTCCAGCCTTGGGAATGCTAAACGGAGATTCCCTTTCTGACACGTGGTGGAGCATTCAATTCTTGTCAGGCCTAGAGGCGCCTAGGCTATGATGGCCTTTGCGCTTTCCAAGCGAGGAAATGCCTATAAAAAGGTGGGGAAGAGGATTCATTTGAACACTTCACTCGAATTCGTCTCCCCAAACTTCTTTGCTCTGCAACTTGCTTTCTCGCCGGAGTTTTTTCGCCGCCGTCGACTTTCAACGCTCATTTCGTGATCTTCATCTTCTTCCTTTGACTTAACGAGTAAGTTCTTCATCCCTTTATGTAAATTCCTAGGTATTCTTCCTTTCTGGAAAATTGCATGAACTTTCCGGTGACGCATGAATTTTCTGGTTGAACGTTCATGTGTTCTTCGATGTACACATGAATTTTAGGAAAATTCATGAAGAACATGAAGAACATGGGATGAATGTTTGTGATTACTGTGTAGGCTTGTGTATATCTTTATAGATCCTGGTTAGGATTAGTTTTAAGTTTGTAGTCGGGCATTAGGTCTGTTCCACATGGAACTTTGGCTTTTGCGCGACGAGCTCATTCTGTCGAGCGAGCTCTTGAGTCTTCGTAAGGTCGCGGGGACTCGTCCCCGTCGTAGGGGGATGTGAAGTCCTCGTATTCTGTCGTGGTCGACATGGGCTCGAGGTTATCCTCGATTTCTTCCCCGCTTTTTCACTTGACTAGTGGTGGAAGGGTGGATTTGATCTTAGCCGTCGAATTCACTTTTTCTTCCTCTGCTTTTCATGTGAAATGGCTGACCAACGCGAAGGAGTCGTGCCCGACGTTGGGGCTACGCATGAGGAGGCTGAGCAGCCCGCGGATTATGCCAATGTCCACGTAGCTGAGGGGGACCTGACATGGATCGCCCAGGAACCCTTGTCGACGAGGTCGACGTTTACTGAGGAGGAAGCTCGAGAGTTTTCATATCTAGAAGACTTGGCTGAGGGTGCGTCGGTGCATTGGAGGGCTATCTGCCCGACGGAGAACGATCAGATCTACTCGATATATCTGGGGATGCGGTTCCCCATGTACGAGTTTGCCCTTCACCGACTTCCAGGAGGCCATCTTCCGCCACTTGGAACTGTGCCCCGCCCAGCTCCATCCTAACGCACTGGCCTTCATTCGCGTTTTCGAGCTGGTGTGCCGTTACCTGAATGTCGGGGCGACTGTGGACCTATTCTTCTGTATTTTCCAACTCCAACGGAGCACGGCGGACCCGAAGCAAAGCTGGGTGTCATTCAAGCAGCAGAGCAGTCTCTTCTGGCCGTATTCAGAATCTGTCCGGTATTTCAAGGACAGGTTCTTGGTCGTAAAGCCTATTTCTGAAGCAGCTAAGAGGTCCATCTCTACGCTTGAGACCGTGGACATTGATGGCCAGCAAGTGGAGAAGCCTGTGTCCAAGTTCCCTTTGAAGTGGGTGTACGCCCATTTCAGATATAGGACCGATCAATTCCTTGTCAAGCACGAGCAGCTCTGTGAGGGGGACAAGGAGTCCTATCGGGTTCTGCACGCCTACGTGGAGATTTTCAGTCCGACCTTTGTAGTGGGCAAAGACGGCAAGGAGTTGCTCGGGGAGGACAGAGAGCCTGCTCGGGCAGCTCGCTATATTAACACTAGGGCCCTTCTTAAGTGTGAAAACGACGATGTTGCGTTCCATCTCCTCGGTACAACTTGTTCTTGTGCCCGTGTTTGTTAATTCTCATGTAATTGTGTTGACCTTTTTTTTTTTTTTATGTTCGCAGGGAAAATGGCAAATATGAGGGAGCGCCTGATGAGGTCCTAAGCAGCCAAAAACAAGAAGAAAGTGCCTCCAATGCTAAAAACGGGTGCGGCCAAGCAGCAGGTGACGCTGGAAAAGTTCGTGACCGGCGCTGGTGCCACTCCGGGGACGACCTCTATGCCCCCTACTCCAAACACATCCCACAAGAGGAAACGGGATGACGTCAGCTCCTCACCAGCGGGCTGCTTGGGAGGTTTTGTTGGGGGGGAAGTTCGTGCTGCCCCCGTGTTATCTTCAGGGGAGAATGTTTGACGGGGAAAGTTCTGTCGTCGTCCCAGAGCTCGATGCATCAGCTATCCTGTCAGCCGATCCCCAAGTGTGGCGGAAGCTTCTCTACCAAGATGCGTCCGCTATGATCAGGGTATTGGAGGCGGCGCTGGCCCTTGGGGATGCAGAGATGATTGCACTGGCCGACCTCAAGAAGGCGAAAATCAAGATCAACGACCTGCAGCTAGAAAACGCAGAAATATACAATGACCTGAAGAAGCTGCAAGGCAATTTGGAGGCCAAGATAGAGCTTCAGAAGGAAGTCACCAAGATGCAGGGGGAGGTGACCCAGGTCAACGAGGAGAACGCCCATTTGAAGGCGAGGATAGCTGAGCTGAAAGGATCGTCGGCGGTTGGTCAGGATGAGACCGATGACGAGAAGGCCCTGAAGATGCGGAGGGACCTGATCGAGAAGATCCTTCCTCTTGGGAAAGATAATTTGGGGGTAGCTGAATTTGGTTTCAACGCTTTTTTAGAGCAGTTAAAGGCCCTGAACTCAGATGTCTAGTTGCTAACCGAGGGGATGGGCGTTCTCAACGTGGTCGTCAATGGCGAGGTGGTTCCCCCGGAGGTTCCCGACGAGGCAGTTTAGTTTGATTTTTGAAGTTTGTACTTGTATTTTGTGGTCCTGCGTGCCTTTTGATATGTAATATTTCGTCGGGCACAACCCTTTCCATGTATTGCTGACTTGTTCCGGCCTCGTGGTCAAAGTTATATTAATATTATTTGTTTAGCATTGTCTTGTCGTATTTATTTGTGTATGCTTTTGTTGTTTTAATGCTAAGTTTGGACGTTTGCTCGACTTGTTCACGTTATGCTCGACAATTTGGGAGACTTGTCGAGGAGGCGAAGCAGTTTCCCCGGTGACGAGACTAGGATCTCGGTTGAGGTACTAATCCCATAGGCTTGGACTGTTTCTATCGCAAGCTGAGTGTCCTGCCTTATTGGTGCGACAACGGCAGAGCTCGATTGAGGTATCCCCGTTGTGCACAGAGTCTGCTCGTCCCATAAGCAAAAACTGGCCGGCGTTGTACAATGGATCGTGCTTGCACCGGGGCACGGTCCTGTGGCCGAGTCATCTCCCCATTAGGGGTGATCTCGTCGGCAGTTAGTCCGACCTCATGGTTGGTCCTAACTGTAATATTGTTTGAGTTTTTCAATGTTCCATGGTCGAGCAAATGGTTCTCCATCCAGAGTTTCTAGGTAGTAGGCTCCAGTTCCTGTTTTGGATTTGACCCTGTAGGGTCCTTCCCAGTTCGCGACCAGCTTTCCCTCGCGTGAATCCTTCTGGTTTCTGCATAGGACCAAGCTGCCAACGGGGAAGTCGGGCTTTATGACCTTAGCGTTGTGGCGCAAGGTTATCTTTTGTTTTAGCGATGCCTCGCGGAGAGCTGCTCCTGACCATATTTCTTCGACCAGGTCGAGCTCTTCTCTCAAAGCCTCTTCGTCTTTTCCTCGTCGAGAGGAGCTTCCGTTCGTCTGGAAGGTTCTCTGATCTCCACCGGTATCACGGCCTTGGTTCCGTAAGCTAGTCGGAAAGGGGTTTCCCCGGTGGTGGAGTGTGGGGTTGTCCTGTAGGCCCAGAGCACGCTGTGTAACTCCTCGACCCACCTCTTCTTGGCTTCGGCTAGCCTTCATTTTAGACCCCAAAGGATTACCCTGTTCGCAGCCTCTGCTTGCCCGTTAGTCCGGGGATGCTCCATGGAAGTGAAGTGTTGCTTCGTACCTAATTTGGCGACGAAGTCTTGGAACTTCCTATCCGTGAACTGGGTTCCGTTGTCAGTCACAAGGGCTTGGGGTACTCTGAATCGTGCGAGGACGTTCCTTTTGTAGAAGCGAAGTATGTTGAAGGTTGTGATCTTGGTGAGGGATTTGGCTTCGATCCATTTTGTAAAGTAATTGATGGCCACAATCAGAAATTTGTTTTGATAGCGCTTAATTTTCATCCTCGATCTTGACATCGATATTTTCAAGATCAAGAATCATCTTGTTGAACATATCCAACTGCTCAGCCAGAACTTTGTCTTCACTCATCTTGAATAAATACAGAGCTTGCTTCAGGTAGAGGTGATTGACCAATGATTTGGTCATCTACAAACTTTTGAGTTTCACCCATAACCCAGGCGTCCTCGTCTCCTTCGAAAGCTGTCGAAGTACCTTATCACCAAGGCACAATAAAATGGCATTGCGGGCTTTCTCTCCCATAGTCATTTTTTCTTTGTCTGTTAATGCAGCGTCTGTGACTGCGGCTCCCTTCAACGCTTCTAAACAACCCTGCTGAACCAGTAAGGCTTTCATCTTCAAGCGCCACAGACTGAAATTTTTCACTCAGGTGAACTTTACAATCTCACACTTTGTTGATGGCATCTTCTCCACGCTCACTGCACCAATTTATTGTGAAAAACGATACCGGAATAACAAAGTATAATTGGTTTCTTGATAAACAAGAAACCCTCAAGGGTAAGAAAAAGAGGGAAACTAGAAGAACACAATGAAATTGGTTATAAATTGATATTCTTTACTTTCTCTTTGAAACAAGATTACAAGTGTTACAGAATAGCAAATAATCTCTCTCACCCTAATTAGTATTTGCACCACACCCCAAAGATGAGAGACTAGTATGATATTTATAATAAAACTAACATACTAACCTAATGGGCTTTTACACACATGCCCATTACATAAGTTAACTTAGGGAACAAGCTAACTTAAACAATTGGGCTTACAACCAATGCCCAATTCGACATGCTAACACTTCTAGCATACTTCGACTACAGCATGTGAACAGACTTCAACGACATGCTAAGATTATTTCGAATTGTCGAACCAAGAAGCTATCCTTCGACCATACTATAGTTTGATCCAATATCTCACAAGATGATTTGAAAATATAATATGCAAAAGGCATTGGAAAAGGAGAGAAGCAAGAAAAGGAAGTCTGCACCATACTGCCAATATCAATCACATTTCAGGAATATATAGAAAAGGCAATATGGAAAAAGTATTAAAAAACATGAAGCAGAAAGAAAATTTGAAAAATGAAAACGCAAAGACGTGGCATTTTCTGAAAGAAGGAAAGGTTGTTTTGTCTTTCCATAACATATAACTTTCTTATATGATAGATATTAAACAAGTTACATGAAATATATGTAAATCAATGCCTTGGTTGATGATTAAACAATAACTAGTTTTGTTAAAAATTTGTTAGAATATGTCATTTTAGAATTTTTTTAGAATAACACTGTTATTCAAAAAATACCAAAATAACCCTTCTTTCAAACTATTTACGGAAATGGCATAGTTTTGGAAACCAACTAACCTGATGGCGCCATACCATATGGCGCCTTTGGCAAATTTTTTTGCCAAAAGCCAAATGAAATGGCGCCTCAGTACTACATGTTTGCCCTAATTTTTAAATGCCAAGGGAGGCGCCATATGATATGACGCTTCAATCCATTTGCTTTTTTTTAAAGCCATTTATTTGTTTTTTTTTAATTTATAATTAATTTTTTTAAAATTGGTAGATATAGTATTTCATGTATCTATAAATAAGACTGCACCCTCATTTGTTACTCCACAACACTTGTCACAAATATCCTAATCTCTCTCCTCCCACTATGTTTGAATGGTTAAATCAGCGTCCATCATCATCATCATCATCAGAGGAACTGCTTCCAACATTTCCACTTATGAAAAGAAATTCCCTAGTTGTATTTTTCAGCAACCAAGCCTCCGATTAAGGTCCTACTTTGGAACACGCAGACCTTGGAGCATTTGTATAGAGAACTGAATCGCTGGCTAGAAGGAAAATTTACTGCAGGTGAAAAGATCAGGAAAATTGAGAGGCTGGTTGAGGAGTCAAGCCCAAATGGAGTTACCCATACTTGGAGAAAAGTTGAAAATGATGCTGGTGTCCTTATGATGATGTTAACACCAAAGAAAATTAGCTTGACGATTGTAATATCCTAGATAAGTTGATTCGTTTAGTTGTTTCTTTTGGGTATGTTATTGTTATTTTTCAATTTGGTATTAGGTTATGTCGTTGTTAATTATTGTTGTTGAGCTATTAAGTTATGCTTTGTTAAGTTATGTCGTTGTTAATTGTAATCGCTTAGGTATGCTATCAATGAAATGAAATTTATTGTTGTTATAAATAGACAAGGTTACATTTGAAATTATGATGTTGTGCTTGATCCCACATTGGGACATTTGGTACGATTGTGTGCCGGCTGACAGCACGAACTACATAACCTCACCATTCTGTTTGCTGCATCCATCTCCGTTCGAATACGGGTGCTATTAGGGCGACCCTTTTTATTTCTTCGCATCAAATCATTATGCTAGACAATTTCGCATTTGTATGTAGGTCAGCAGTCCTCCTTTGCTACCACCTGAAAGTTAGTGCTGTAGACATTGCATAGAGTAATGACTTGGTGAAGAACAAAAAGATAGTTGTTTGGGTCCAGCCGAGCCTTCGAACATGCTGCTATAACATGGGAGCAAGGAATACGAAATGCCTGAAACTTTCCACAGTCACACCAACTCCTATCCAGTTCCACTCGGTAACATCCTCTAGGCCTCCCTTCATTGTGATTAATAGACTCTACAACACTGAACCAACCTATAATATGGTCAAAGACCGTGACCACATGTGTGTTAGCTTTTGCAGCTTCGTCCTTCATGAATGTCATTGAACTATTACTGAACAACTGCCCAGACTACAAGACAGAACCCCACTTTGTACGTCTGGTATCAAAAAGTGCACCGAGCCTAAAATATGTTGACCTTACCAAATCAGTTATCGGTAGGTTTCGGATTCCCTTGAATACAGAGTTTATTGATTCAACGAGGTTTGTTGTCATGTGGCCCCATCGCTGCCCATTGTCGTATGCCCTTGTCCATTTCTCCATTTGAATATTATCAATCCATCTCAATGCATCT
The DNA here is from genome assembly GCA_022829125.1 of Lathyrus tuberosus. Classification (NCBI taxonomy): domain Eukaryota; kingdom Viridiplantae; phylum Streptophyta; class Magnoliopsida; order Fabales; family Fabaceae; genus Lathyrus; species Lathyrus tuberosus. The sequence continues at coordinate 12,528,717 of JALAZF010000025.1, read as the reverse complement.
GCATTTGTCAGTATGATCTCGTCACGATAGTGTCTGAAGGTAGGCTCTGTTAGTGCATAACCCGCGTTAATAACCTTCTTCCTTAGCGTTTTGTCTTTGATCGCCCGCATGAAATTTTACGCGACGTGTCTAATGCAATACATATGGCTTGAGGGAAGATCTTGCCAACTGTTATCAAGATTGTTGTATGCACTCTCGATTGATGGGTGTCTATCAGAGATCAAACATAAGTTAAGTTGGGGATCCATGTATTATCGGAGATTTTTTAGGAAAAAACTCCAACCTCCAGCAGTCTCTCCTTCAACTAGAGCGAAAGCGATTGGAAAAATGTTGGTGTTGCCATCCCGTGCCACGACCATTAGTAGCGTGCCCTTATATTTCCAGTACAACCATGTTCCATCAATTTGAATGATAGGTTTACAATACACAAATCCTTTGATGCACGGTTCAAACGGCCAGAAGAGTTTGTGGAAAAGGCCATTTCCACTGACACAATTCCCATCTGGCGTAGACGCCGACAATGTCTCCACAATGGCAACAGTCCCTAGAGCATAGTGTTTAAGTGCCACCAGGTATTTTGGAAGTTCTTTGTAAGAGTCCTCCCAATTTCCAAACGCCGTTTCAACTGCCTTAGTCCTAGCTATCCACGCTTTCCTGTACGAAGGAGTATAGTTGTATCTTTGAACCATATGCGTGATTATGGTACTCACCTTCAAAGAAGGGTTGTCGCCAATGACTGATAGAATTTCGTTGCATATCAACTGAGTGCTGAGCTTGCGATGATCCTGCATTGGATTCGTGATTATACAAGTGTGCTCTGGACCCATTGACCCTATCTTCCAGGAATCGTTTCTCTTCCGGAAAGATATTGTTAATCTAAACGGGCACACCTCATTACGACAATAAATCTTATACAGAGTCGAATTTGTTTGATTGATTCTATAATCTGCAGACAAATCCATATGATATTGTTTTATAGCTCAGACACAATCTTCTTTTGTAAGAAAATTGTCCCCCACTTTTAATGCTCCTTCCGTTTGCATGTATGGATTGTAAAATATATCCGTTGATGGTTCGTCTTCCCCTAAGTTGAAACTTGTCATGTGTTGAGGTGGGCAATAAACATGAATGGCTGGTAATATGTCTTCCTTCGTTATTTACCATTTCATCAACAATGACCTCAACTTCTTCTTCTTCTTCTTCGTCAACGACATCGATTTCAGCTTGTTTGTTGTCAGATTCGTTAAAAACTTGAGAAGATTCAAGTTGTTGAGATAGTTGTTGTTGTTGTAACGTAATATATCTAGAATACTCATGACTGAGAAACTATTACGGACGTCATCATCGTCTCGAATCTTTAGCTGAAAAAATTTGCATTGTTCGTGCCCGTAAAAAAATTGGATTCTTGTAGACGATTTGGCCAACTGGACAACACTGTAATTTCTTTTCTAATCGGGCTTTCAAATGTAAAAAATTTGATCTTCTATCAATTAAAAACCTAGTAACTTCCGTATTTCGAAAATTGGTATTGTGGTGTTTGAGCCATAACAAAAATGTTACTAACTCGTGTTAGGAAGAAATGGTTTACAACTTTTAGTGTTAGGAAGAATATGTTGCTAAATTATATGATAATAAATTGTATGGCTCTTGTGTATTAATAGACATCTTCTTGATACGGATTATTTAGTTGCATGTCTTGTATGTTTTAATGCTTCAGAATGCTTTACAACTTCTGTCTTACCAACTTCACTTACAAGACATTAAAGTAAAAAATTAAACCATTGCCTTGCATGCATCATGTGATTCTCTGCATGACAAGACTACACTTCCACGCCAAGAATCTAACAAGACTACACTGTTCTTTATCATGCCTATACACTATACGATTTGTTTATTCACTTCTTTATTATGCCTATGCCTATACACTACACTAAAGTCATACCAACTACACTTACACGACATTAAAGTTGTAAAAACCAAAACCATTTATTGTTATAGTTATTATTATTAAATACTATCACATGTCTTGCATGTCTACCGTCTTGCATGCCTCACACTTGTTTTCTTTAGCACACTATACGAAATCAGAAGACTACATTATTCTTACATGCATCATGTGATTCTCTACATGACAAGACTACACTACCATGCCAAGAATCTCTGTAAAAAACAAAACCATTTATCACATGCCTTGCATGCCTTAATGATTCTCTGTATGACAAGACTACACTACCATGCCAAGAATCTCTGTAAAAAAACAAAGCCATTTATTACATGTCTTGCATGCCTTTATGATTCTCTGCATGACAAGACTACACTACCATGCCAAGACTTTCACATGTGATTCTCTACAAAAAATATACTATTCTCTACCATGCCTATACACTATTTCTTTAGCACACTATATGAAATAGTAATTCACTTCTTAGATGTCTTACCAAGAATCTCTGCATGACTACACTTGTTACAAACTTCACTTACAAGACATTAAATGGATTCACATGCATTTTCATGTGACTCCTCTCATCACATTCTTCACCATTATAAATACATTCTCACCACTTTACAAAATCTTCTCATCCTAAACTCTTCTCCTACATTACAAACTCTTCACCTCAAATCACAAGCACTTCACATCCATCACAAACTCTTCTTCATTCCAATTACTAAAATGTCTCTTCTCACCATGGGAAACAATCACAGAGGAACACTTGAAAACGTTGCAGATTTTGTAAGTGTTTTGTCCTTGATTTGTTTTGTCTTCCCTAACTTAGATGTATTTTTTTATAAAGCTAATGTTATTTATATTTTTGTTCAGGAGGTATCAAGGTTTCGTTGTCGTGGGCATGACTACATACCACACGACCCATTCATCGAAGAATACCTAACTACAAGTGGATTTGGTGAGTTGATAAAAATTAAGTCATACTCGCTTGACCCCAAATTTATTCTATCTTTGCTAGAACGTTGGAGGCCAGAGATCCACACATTTAACCTTCCATTCGGTGAATGCACGGTCACACTTCAAGATGTGTATATGTTGCTTGGCCTACGCATCGATGGAAAGACCGTTAACGATAATGTTAATGTGTAGCGAATGATTTTGGACGCGGTTCTTAAGCGCTGGTCGCTCTCTGCGGCTGAGTTTACTACAGGTCGATTCATTTTTTATCCTATTAAAGCTGATGAAGGAAGGGAAATAGATGTCTCCAATTAACCCTGCTTTGCATACTGAGTTTAAACAGCGGTCTGTTAGGTTACGAATACTATCAATGTGGGGGGGGGGGGGGGGCTTTGTACTGGTTATTTGTATTTTCGCCAATACGGTTTTCTCTCTTTCTTGAATTTTCTGGCGGGGAACAAGGATTAGGATGTTAGGACTGATGCTTTTGATGAGAGTATGGGATTTTGGGTTTTTGTTTAGTGTGCTCGCTAAGATTTTTCTTTCAATCTTATGCCTACATATTCCCGTTTATCGAAACAGGGAAATTAGAGCGTTCGTAGTTCCTCCTATTCTATGGGAGGAAATGGTTGTTTTTGGTGTCTTGTTCAAAGCCCAAGACGTGAAGCGAAAGGTGATTTATATCTTGTTCAAAGCCCAAGATGTGAAGCTGAAAGGTTTATTTGTATCTTGTTCAAAGCCCAAGATGTGAAGCTAAAGGTGTTGACTTTAGAGAGAATTTGTCATCTCTAAAGAGGGGGTTGTATGTCACAACTGTTGGGTGACTGACCGTAAAGGAGGATTACTTTAACCAGGATGTGTGAATCCGGCACTGCCATAATTTCCTTTATAGGGGATTTTAACCTGAAGGAGAAGACTTTAACTCAGTGTAGAGCAATGCCATCTTTCCTTAGGAATTTCTCATGCTAAAAGAGGGACAGTGGCATGGATGTAGATGTCCAGAGGCTTGCCGCTTATAGCGATTAGATGAAAGGGAAGGAGTTGTTGATGTTTGTATACCGTGAACGAGGCACAGCTTTGATGCTAAAAGGTTGATTGGATCAACCAGTGGTTTTCTTATACAAAGCCTAAGAGGAGGCTAATATGTGTCTCGTACAAAGCCCGAGAGAGAGGCTAAAAGGTTTTTGACTTTACGATAGAGTCTTTTGGTATCTCGTATAAAGCCCGTGATGAAGGCTAATTGACTCAACAAGAGAGTTTTTTTGTATCTCGTACGAAGCCCGAGATGGAGGCTGAAAGGGGTAATTGACTCAACGAGGGAGTCTCTTATGTGTCTCGTACAAAGCCCGAGAGAGAGGCTAAATGTTGTGTCAGTTAAGTGACAGGTCCAGTATACTGATTTTAAAGAGAAAATCAGTTCTTATATGAGCAACACTGTACTCATGGATTTGATTCAAGGATCCGGGTTATTCCTGTTCTTTAAGGAAGCGGGAAATCCGAAGGGTATTGAGACTGTCCGAGTCTACGGGTTTTCTTCCTATTTTTGAAGGGTGCTTGAGAATGTCTTTGAGACTCAAGGAGATTAGACTGTCCAAGTCTAGAGTTTCATCTTTTGTACTATGCTTTGAGAAACAGTAGTAGACTCTTTGAAAGGACTGTTCTATGCAGATGACTAAGTTCTGTTCCTATACCTCTAGGAGGCCATCGGGACAATTTGTACGAAGCCCAAGAGGAGGCTGGAAGCTTTTAAGAAGCCGAGAGGTCCTTGTACGAAGCCCAAGAGGAGGCTATCATTCTCGGAGGAAGAGATCATTATATGAAGCCTAAGAGGAGGCTGTGAATACTTCTAAGAAGCCGGCGGGTCCTTGTACTAAGCCCAAGGGGAGGCGGGGTTGCTTTTAGGAAGCCCGTGGGTCCTTGTAAGATGCCCAAGAGGAGGCCGATTGCTTTTAAGAAGCCGATGGTCCCCAAACCCCGAGAAATTCAAGGCAAGCTATCCACAAGGAATAGATCAAGTCAGGAAAGTTCGAGAATTTGGAAGAAACTCAAGAGATGCCATTCACGGAGAAAAGATCATCTCTGGGGAGTAGAGCTTCTTGACAAGTGCTTTTAAGAAGCCTGTGGGTCCCCAAACCCCGAGAAGTTCAAGACATGCCATTCACCGAGAATAGATCAAGCCAGGAAAGTCTGAGAATTTGGAAGAAACTCAAGAGATGCAATTCACGGAGAAGAGATCATCTCTGGGGAATAGAGTTTTTTTGACAACTTCTAAGAGTGACAATCTATGAAAAGGTTCACCGAGAATGCTACCTTTCATGTCTCCATATTGTTTAACCCCAAGAGGAGGGAAGATTGTGTCTGGTAATCCTATGAGGATCTAGTTTTGACTATTTAAGAGTGATCAACGGGCTTAATGCTAGACGTAGTTGCCTGGGAAACTCTAAATATCTATACTATTATTACACAGTTGATATGAGTTTATGAAAGAAGACTTACAGCGAAACAGCCCCATAATACAGTTATATGTATGTATATGAAAGCGGTAACTGAAAGCAATAACCACTTACTCGATTGTTGAGCTTCCATGCTGTTTGGTTAGTTGTTCAATAAAGAAAGATTGAAAACAACAATATATTCAAAATCAAAGGAGAAAGTGCTTTGAAAAAGAAAGTTTTGGGGCTTATAGCTCAAGGAGAGGCCTAGGGTTTTATCAGTGAACGCACTGTTTAATTTGTACAGAGGGACTTATACAAGTGACTGAGGCCCAAAAAGGTTTTCTGTACAAAGGGATGGGTCTTACACTCTCTCAAGAGGCCCAAAAAGTTTTAAGAAAAATAGTGGGGCTTATAACACGAGGGTAGGCCAAGTCGACTTTTCGTTTGAAATGGCGATCGCGCCGAGGTTTCCTTTTAACGCAGAGGGACTTATACAATAAGTGAGGCCCAAAATGTTTTTTTGGTTAAAAGGGGATTGGGTCTTACACTCTATTAGAGGCCCAAAAGTTTTGAATGAGTCTTATAGCTCGAGGAGAGGCCCAGGGTTATTTTTCAAAAGGCGACGATCGCGCCGTTTGTTTTTGACGGTATCGGGACTTATACAATACACTGAGGCCCAAAAATGGTTTGGTCAAAAAAGGATTGGGTCTTACACTCTATTAGAGGCCCAAAAAGTTTTGAAAATGATTTATGAGGGTTGAATTAATCCAAAAACCCTAATTTATTTTCAAAAATGTATTTAATTGAATAAAAATTCAATTAAAATGATTAAAATTGTTTAACATATGGAAAACAAATTGTGATCTTGGATTAATGCTTCAAAAATTAAGTATTGACCTACAAAATAATTAGAAAGCATTAAAAGTTGTAAAATCAAGGTGGAAAAAATATTTCAAATGTCAAAAACAATTAAAACATTAATTCTTTGTAAAAATATCAATTATATACAATAAATAATATTTTTGGGATTTTTTGGGAAAATAAAATATTTTAACATTTTTGTGAATTATTAAAAAAAGAATCAACTCAAAATCATTAAAACTCAGAGAGAAATTAATTTTTGAATCAATTAAATAAAATCACAAAATTCAAATATTTGAATTTATGAAAAATGGCGCCAAGAACAGCTGAAGAACAAGGGCGTGTTTCAGCTTGGCCCAGATTTCCATTTTCTCTCCAATCTCACTGAATACTTAATCATATCATGTAATCCACATACCAATCAACTCGCTTCAACCTCACGATCATGTATATGGTATTTAATTTCATTTAAATTAAACATATAACAAGAAATCATGAAAAATCCTCAAGAACCCTAATTTCTGCATGAAGGCTAGGATTTTTGATACACAATTCAAAAAAAGCAATTACTTGAGGGGAAACATTCCATGCATGATTATGAACATTTGGCAAAAGTATTGTGCGAGGAAATATGCATAGATTGAGAGATAACCAAGTTTAGGCTTACCTCTAGGTCGTGACAGCAAGAGCAAATTGATTTCTGAGTAGGACGTGTTACAGATGAATTGTGATGATCTGAACAGCTTCCCTACACCCTATGGAGTGTGTTTGAATGCTTGGACTTGACTGAGAATGGCAGGATCACTTCATGGCATCTCAACTGCACTTTGGTTAAAACCTTGAGCAATTGACTGGTGATTTTGTGAAATCTGTGTTCCAGATGTTATGTGAGTGTTTGGATCAATTCTATATGATGTATGTGAGGTGTTTGAGCAATTGGAATTGATTGCCTAAGGCTGCAACTTAAAACCCGATAGTGGTTACTCAATAAGCCAAAAAACTTAAGGTTTAAGGAAGAATGAGAGAAAGCAGTGCTGTAACTGGCTTTGGTGTGAGTTGAATGATCCATTGGGACCCCTATTTATAGGTGATCAACTTTTGTTTTAGAGGAATAGTGAATGGCTGCTGGATCAGATCACATTTGCATGGATTGGCTTGGAGGATTTCTTCTCAAGCAAGGCAAGCTAGCTATTCCCAAGAGCAAGGCTATGCTTTGACCAAAATCACATTCCTCAGATGTTTTTATTGTTGTTTAATCAGGGAATTTGACTGAGTAGGGTAGCTACCTTGACAATGCACTATTCCACATTAATGCACTTTGAATTCAAGGCAAAATGTGCCAAAGTGGATGAATTTCAAGTTGGAAGATTCCTTGGCTTTTTTACTCAGATTTATCAGTTGGATTAGATGCAATGTGATTGGTTTGAATACATGTGGCATGCTGATCCTCAGTTTTTGGTTCAAAATCGTGTGTGGCAAGCAAACATGCAAACTGATTTTTCCAAAACAGCTTGCAGCAGCATGACTTTGGGCATGAATTTCTCTTGGCTCAAGTTGAATCAATTCATGCTGTTAGGCTCTTTGAATTCTTGGAAACATATGCAACAACATTGATGTTTAACTTTAGATTTGATTCAGCTTTCATCTATGTGAAAAGATCTCACAAGTTTTGGTGTTTCAACAAAATCTGTCTTGGACAGAATTTTTTCTAAGTGTCGGAAAATGGTGTACTTTCATATTTTCAGCCATTTTGGCTCACTCATAGCTCAAAATCCACAATGAATTGGAGTTAGGTCTAGTTGAAGTTTTTGTAGAGGGCAATGAGATCTACAAATCAAGCTTTGGATGGGAAAAAGTGGCCTTGTGGTTTAGGAGTTATGACCCTCCAAAGTTGGTACCCTAGCCACTTTATTTTTAACTTAGAAAATTTTCTAAGTTTGTATGGTTACCCCTTTTACAAGTTATCCAACTTTTCTTGATTTTTCTTGATGAATGACGATTCAAATCATACATTAACATCATTTTAGGGTTAAAAATCCATTTTGGTGAAAAATCTCAAAAAGTCAAAGTTGACTTTTGTGCACAGTTGACTTTTTATCAGATGAATTCCAAACTGTGCAATTCTTAAGGAAATCATGTCCTTGACCTAAATCAAACTTGATGGACATGTTCCATGGGTGTCATAGGGTATATTGAGGCATGTCCTAGGGTTTGGGAGCATGTCCTGGTCAAAAGTCAAAGTTACAGTTGACTTTCCTCTTAAAACCCTAATTATGGTGCAGATGAAATTGAGACTTGTTGCTTAAGCTTCTTAGATTAATCCATTGTTCCAAATGGATCAATATAGTTCATTAGAGACCCTAAAACCCTCTCTTGAGGTCTTGGCTCATGATTTGCCCCAAAAGTCAACTTAGGGGTGAATTAGGTCAAGAAACCCTAATTCCTGATTTTTGATGAATGCATCCCCTGAGGCAAAATTGACTTGAGGATTGGGTCCATAAGGTTCCATGGAGTATATTAGGTTAGGTTTTGGATCCTTGGCTTGTGCCCAGATGAAAAATTTCCATCTGGAGGCCTTGGTCGACCAAAACCCTAATTTGGTGACACTGTCGATCTTGAGACTTAATCCACCTAGAAGGGAGCAGCCTTGTGCTTAATCCTTGAAGTGGGAGTTCTTTTGATCCATTGTGGATGTTTGAGAGGTTAGACAAGTTTAAGATCATGTCATTCCTTGATTGACCCTTTGTCTAAGCACTCAGAGAGGGCTTGAAACCCTAATTTTGATTGTGGTGAATGCTCACCCATCTTTAGGGAGACTGGTGAAGTATGATGGTTCCTCCATATTGTGATGATGATTTGCACAATGATGGGACATCTCAGTGTTCAAAATTTGGGGTATGACAGATGCCCCTATTTAATCTTCTTGGACACGAAGGTGTGAATGACGAAGGTATTCGGGCATTCGGGGTGCAAGAGGATTAAATATCAGAATACCCGAAATTTTGATGGCGGTTATGAATGGTAGCTTACGCATTCATCTTCTTTAGCTAAGCAATGATGCTTAGAAAAGGTAAACTTCCCCTTGTTCCTGGTCTTCAGCCAAGGAACTGGTCTCAGTTTCTAAAATAAACTTCCCCTCGATCCTGGTTTCCTACCAAGGAACTGGTCTTAGTTTCTGATGTAAACTTCCCCTCGATCCTGGTTTCCTACACAGGAACTGGTCTTAGTTTCTTTCGTCAATAAACTTTACTGACAAGGGATGCTATTCATAGCGGCGTTCCCTTAAACTTCTCGCCAAATTTTCCTGGGGAGATGCCATTTGAGTGGAAAAAGTTTCGATGTCAGACTTGCTGGGGAACCCAGTTGTCTGAGTTGTAAAGGTGTACAAACTTCTCTGTTGGAGATGCCATTTGTTGACTCTACTTGGGGAATGCGAGTCCCTTGAGAGACTGCATTCGCTTGGGGTCTTTACATCATACTTTTCTCGGAGATCTTCTCGGAGAAATGCCATATGATATGATCCAATTTTGAGGCGCCGATGACCTTTTCATCAGTGGGTTTTTTAGAGAAAAACTGCCGTACCGCCGAATCTCCGATTTAGGAGGCTTTCTCTAGAGATTTTCTTTAATCCGGGAAAACAAGGATATCATCTTCAACGGCGAAGAGTGATGTTAACTAAGGGCTCTCTGGTCTTTCAGAGGTTCAAGTTATCAAAGTGGTCGAGGACCCAACTTCAATCCAGAAATAAAACTGGAGGAGAGAGATTGTTCAGACGTAACACTTCCTGATGAGGAAAAGGCTGACAACTCGATTGAGATGACTTTTATCACTAGGGGACAAGACCGACTAGAGTGATAGTGATGCAATATGAAATGTGAATGAAAATCAATAATGCAATGATGCATGTATGTTTATGCTGACAAAACTGACGCGACATACAAACTGACAGGTGAACACGACTGGATACTCGGCCATCGCGGGGCGAAGAAGTACCGTTGGTTTCAGAATAGCAATTCCACCTTGCCTAGGAGAGATAGTCTCTGTTGGGAGCTATGTTGATCGGGCTTAGGAGATGAGAATTCGGCCGAGGCGTGTCAGACGAAACAAGGTCTCTGACACAGTTGATCCCTTCATTCAGGCGTACTGGGTTAGAAGGAGTACTTTAATTCTGCACTTTGAGGTTCGATTACTTCTGGAGAAGCGACCGATGTTCTTCTGATGTTCAACAGTCAAAAGAAATTGTCGTCTTTAATTTAAAAGCAGAAAAAGTTTTAACAAGTAAATTCATTTTTTTTTATTTCAAGAATCGTTAATCATATTAAAATGTCGTTCCGTAAAGCTAAAACAAATAAGAATTACAAACAAAAGCACAAAGGCTCAAATTTTATTGATAAGATGGAGATCAGCCAAACGCGTGATTCCTAAGAGTATATACAAAGTTTGAAAATGGTAATTTACAGGGAAAAGGGCTACGTTGAAACATAACGACCACTATCCTTCTACCAATTTTGAATTTGGGACATCCTGAGCTTCTGTCGAAGATGACCTTGACTGGAGTTTTCCGATGGATGATGTAACTGCTGCTGAGGGACTTGCCTCCGTTGAACATAGTTACTTGCCATTATCCCTAATTTTTGCCTGGATTGTACTGTGATGCTTCCAATCCATCGGGATGATTTTTTTTTTTATTTTGTCTCTAACTTTTGCCTGGACCGCCCTTTCGGGTTTTCAATCCACCGAGACGTGTTTTTTTTAGGCGAAGTATTTCTTGACTACATCAACATTCGTGGGGTAGGAAAATTCCTCTCCGTCCATGGTTGCAAGTCTCAAGGCGCCGCCTGAGAAAGCTTTTGTGACCACATAGGGGCCATCATAATTCGGAGTCCATTTACCTCGCGAATCAGTGAGAAATGATTGTATCTTTTTGAGCACGAGGTCTCATTTTCTGAAGACACGAGGTCGGGCCTTTTTGTCAAACGCCCTCTTCATTCTCTGTTGATACAACTGACCATGGCATAGTGCCGTGATTCGCTTCTCCTCGATCAGATTCAATTTGTCGTGTCGGTTTTGACACCATTAAGCTTCGGTGAGCTTAGCTTCCATCAATACTCGGATTGACGGGATCTCTACTTCTATGGGGAGCACTGCTTCCATGCCATATACTAGAGAGAAAGGGGTTGCCCCTGTTGAAGTGCGAACAGATGTGCGATAACCGTGAAGAGCAAAGGGTAGCATCTCATGCCAATCTTTGTAGGTTACAACCATCTTTTGAATGATCTTCTTGATGTTCTTATTAGCCGCTTCTATCGCCCCGTTCATCTTGGGTCGGTAGGGAGATGAGTTATGGTGTTCGATCTTGAACTCTGCACACAACTCCTTCATCATCCTGTTGTTCAAGTTAGATCTATTATCAGTAATGATCTGGCTCGAAACACCATAACGGCAGATGATATTGTTTTTGATAAATCGGACCACCACTTGTCGGGTTACATTAGCGTATGACGCTGCTTCGACCCACTTGGTGAAATAGTCAATGGCTACCAGGATGAACCGATGTCCGTTTGAAGCCTTGGGCTCAATCATGCCAATCATGTCGATTCCCCATATGGAAAAAGGCCATGGGGAAGAAAGAACTTTGAGATGTGATGGCGGTACATGAATTTTGTCGAAGTATATCTGACACTTGTGACACCTCCTCATGTACTTGTAGCAGTCGGATGCCATTGTCAACCAATAGTTCCTTGCTCTTAGAATTTTTCTCGCCATTGTATGTCCGTTGGCATGAGTTCCAAAGGACCCTTCATGAATTTCTTTCATAAGCATGTCTGCTTCTGGTCTGTCGACGCATCGGAGCAAGACCATGTCAAAATTTCTCTTATAAAGAGTGTCACCGCTCAGGAAGAAGCCGCCAACCAATCTTCTGAGGGTTTTTCTATCCTTCCTTAGTGCCCCAGGTGGGTACTCTTGTTTCTGAAGGAAGTATTTGATATCGTGATACCAAGGTTTATCGTCTATGACTGCTTCAATCGTGAAGATGTAGGCGGACTGTTTAAGGTGCATTATGTCAATCTTAGGTAGGTCGTTCCATTGACCTACACTAATCATGGAAGAGATGGTGGCTAATGCATCAGCCACGTGATTCTCCTCACGAGGGATATGATGAAACCCGATTCTGTCGAAGAATGGTAACAACCTTCTCGTATAGTCTTTGTAAGGAATCAATCCGGATTGGTATGTGTTCCAATCTCCTTTGATCTGATTGATAACCAGAGCTGAGTCGCCGTATACGTCCAAGTTTTTGATCCTTAAATCAATCGCTTCCTCGAGACCCATAATACAAGCTTCGCATTCGGCCTCGTTGTTCGTACATTTGAACGTAAGTCTGGCGGTGAAAGGAATGTGGGTACCCTGAGGGGTAACAATTATTGCCCTAATTCCGTTTCCATAATGATTAACTGCTCCATCAAAGATAAGTCCCCATTGGGAACCTGGTTCTGGCCCTTCACTGGGTAACGGTTCATCGCAATCTTTCATTTTTAGATACATGCCATCTTCGCCTGGGAAGTCAAACCTGATTGATTCTTGATCGTCAATCGGTTGATGAGCCAAATGATCGGCTAAAATACTTCCCTTAACGGCTTTCTGAGCATGGTACTCTATGTCATATTCTGATAACAGCATCTGCCAACGGGCAATTTTTCCCGTGAGAGCAGGTTTTTCAAATACGTACTTGATTGGATCCATTTCGGAAACCAACCAGGTAGTATGACGAATCATGTATTGGCGAATACGTTTGGCTGCCCAAACCAAAGCGCAACAAGTTTTCTCAAGCATCGTGTACCGAGTTTCTCAGTCGGTGAATTTCTTGCTTAGATAGTAAATGGCAGACTCTTTCCGTTTGGTTTCGTCTTGTTGGCCAAGTACACACCCTATTGAGTCTTTCAAGACTGTGAGGTAGATGATCAGTGGTCTTCCTTCCACTGGAGGTGATAGAATCGACGGATTCAACAGGTATTCCTTGATACTGTCGAAGGCGGTTTGGCAGTCTTCTGACCAAACGTAATCTTGGTTCTTTTTCAGTAATTTGAAAATCGGCGCACACGTCATAAGGAATATGAACCTGGAGATGTAGTTCAAACGTCCCAGGAATCCTCTGACTTGTTTTTCAGTTTTCGGAGAAGGCATTTCTTGAATGGCCTCGACCTTGTCAGGATCAACCTCAATTCCTTTCTGGCTGACGATGAACCCTAGTAATTTCCCTGAACGGACACCGAAGGTGCACTTGTTGGGATTCAAGCGGAGTTTGTACTTTCGCAAACGCTCGAATAGTTTTGACAGGTGGGTCATATGCTCCACTTCCGTCTTAGATTTTGCAATCATATCATCGACATATACCTCGATTTCTTTGTGTATCATGTCATGAAAAAGAGTTGTCATGGCCCTTTGATAGGTTTCCCCGACATTCTTCAAACCGAATGGCATTACCTTGTAACAAAAGGTACCCCATGGGGTAATGAACGAAGTTTTCTCCATGTCTTTCGGCGCCATTTTGATCTGGTTATAGTCCGAGAATCCATCCATGAAGGAGAAAATTTTGAACTTTGTTGTACTGTCAACCAACATGTCAATGTATGGTAAAGGAAAGTCGTCCTTTGGACTAGCCTTGTATAGATCCATGTAATCAACACACATTCTGACCTTTCCGTCCTTTTTGGGAATGGGTACGATGTTGGCTAACCATTGAGGATATTCAGACTTAGCAAGGAATCCTGCGTCGATCTGTTTTTGCACCTCCTCTTTGATTTTGATGGCCATGTCCGGGTGAGTGCATCTCAACCTTTGCTTTACTGGCGGACATTCTGACCTTAACGGTAAGTGATGTTCAACGATGCTGGTGTCCAACCCTGGCATATCCTGATAGGACTAAGCGAATACATCGGGAAATTCTTTAAGAAGCTTTATCAAACTCTCTTTGGCAGTTGGATCGAGCAGTGCCCCAATCCTGATTTCTTTTCTCTCTTTTTCTGAACCTAAGTTTACCGTTTCCAACGGCTCTTTGTGAGGTTCAATGGACCTTTCCTCTTATTTGAGTAGTCGGGAGATCTCTTCTGGAATTTCATTGTCATTTTATTCTTCAGCCTCGAATACCGGGAACTCAAAGTTGGGAGAAGGCTTCGAATCGTATGTTTTAACGGCGTTTAAAACAAGCAATCTGCATGACGTGATGATTCGTGTTTAGAAGAGATAGAGAAAATGCAAGTGTGTGCAGTGTTTTATTTTACCGCTTGTTTTTATTATTGAATTGTTTTTTAGGATTACCATTTTCTGAAAAAGCAAAAAGAGAAAACAGCAATAAATGCAGAAATTACAGAACGACGTTATTTTATTAATGAACAAGTCGATTCTTGAAACTACAGCCCTATAAAACAAAACTCTGTCGCTTTGGGCTAAGCGAAGAGGGAAAATTTACAGAAAGCGAGCCCTATCAAAACATCCGTTTCACCTGGGCAGGGTGAAAGGTTAAAGATGGCAATTACTTTGACTGATGAACGATCTTCGGAGCATCAACAACAACCCATTGGCGGCGAACTCCTCGGTGAATCACAAAGTCTGGCACCTTCCTTGATTTGTCTTCAGAAATGACGCTGATTTCTGGTGGAGCGGGATCATTGGAATCTGTCTCCCAGGTAGAATTGTCGTAGGAGGATTCCTCTGTTGTATTATGCAGAGTAGTTGTGCTCTCAGCTGTATCTCCCCATCCAGTTGGCTGGATGTCTTCGAGCCTGATACGAGAGCTTTCGGGAGCGGTGTACTTGACCATATAGTCATATTTTCCACTCGGTTGTCCCAAGGTGTCCCAAACTTCTTTGGAACTGGAGGAGTCATTTCTCTCGATGACGTTGACCTCGGGAAAAGCATAGTTGATGAATTCAAGTCCTGCAAATGTTGCAAACTCATCTTCATGTTGAGTAGTTTCTGAATGACCTGAGTGTTGATCCCATGACATGGTAGGGACACAGGTATTCTGTTCAATGACGGTCAGTTGATTTTCATTGTTCGGCTGACTCTCTTGCCCCAAGTTTCCTGGGTAAGGTTGCCACATTGGTAGACCATCCATTGGGCCATAGTAATTATGGTCAAAATTGTCTTTCATCGGAGTGTCCTCCTCTAATGAATTTGGCGTAGCACGGCATCCTTCCGGATCACAATCTCCATATATCATTTCGACATCAGACCTTGGTATAAATCTCGGACTCTGTGCGGGATAGCAAAATGGCATAGACACCTCTTCCTGAGACATATAACCATCCTCATTAAGATAGGACTTCCATTCTTCATCTGTGTTAGAGGGATCTTCCTCTTTGATAGCATGTACTGCCTGAGACACTGGGTGAAGGAAACCTCCACTGTGGAAGAAGTTTTGAAGGGGATGAATACTTTCATCATTGGCAGCTATCCGGGTACAGGTTGCAGAAAAACCAAGACCCTTCTTTGTTGTATTGCTAGTAGGAATGACAAGCTGTCCCCATCCTGTTGTATCGGTACTCTCGACCGCTTTGATAGCATCGTTGTATGAGGAAATTGAGGTTCCTCCTTTGAACTGATTATCCTTGCTTACCGACAGTGCTTGGAACTGAGTTCCAATAACCTCCTCGGGTTCTATACCAGTAGATGATGACAAGTTGCTCACGAGCAAGGTCTGTTCTCCACAGATTGTGACAAGTTGATCGTTCTGAACGAACTTCAGCTTTTGGTGGAGGGTCGAAGTGACCGCTCTAGCCTGATGTATCCAAGGTCTTCCTAATAAACAATTGTACGTTGCCCGGATGTCCATGACCTGGAAAGTGACTTGGAAAGTATGAGGACCAATAGTTATGGGAAGATCAACTTCGCCGATAACTGTTTTTCTGGATCCGTCGAATGCTTTGACAACGACCTCGCTGGTTCTCATCGGAGGGCCTTTGAATGATAATTGCATCAAAGTGGACTTCGGCATAACATTCAGGGCCGACCCTGTGTCTACCAGTACGCTGGCTAAAGCATCATCCTGGCAGTTAACTGTAATGTTGAGCGCCATGTTATGACGGCGACCCCCTTCGGGTAATTCCTCATCACTAAATCCCAAATTATTGCAGGAAGTGATGTTAGAGACAATGCTATCAAACTGTCTGATTGTTACATCCTGTTCCACAAAGGCTTGCTCCAAGACTTTCTGTAGAGCCTCCCTGTGGGCTTCTGAACTGAGTAACAACAATAATACCGAGATCTTTGAAGGAGTTTGTAACAGTTGATCAACAATGTTGTATTCACTCCTTTGGATGAGCTTCAGCATCTCATCATTATTTTTCGAAAGGTCGGGATTACTGGATTGACCGACTGGTGGATCAGGAGTTTCCGTCCGAAGTTCCTTTTCCTTGTTAGGTTCCCTAACTCCTCGGTTGAAGATTCTACCACTCCGTGTTACACGACTGATGTCTGCAATATTCACAAGGGAGGGTAATGGAATTTCCTTTCCATTTTCAACTGTCGTTGCACCGTATTTGTAAGGGATAACCTTAGTTGATTCATACGGTGTTGGTCCCGGCAGATAGATGACTATGGGAACCTTCTGATTTTTCTGACCATCATAATTAATCTCGATCCGTTCCCGGTTGGGAACTTTAGATTCGTCAAGTAGAGGGATAATGGCAAAAACATCCCTGGTCCTGTGATGACCAGAGATCGTGACAACATCCTCAACTTGCTCGGCAAGGTAGTTCGGCGTCCAGTTGATGGGTCCAAAACCCGGATATGGGCGAATCTCTCCACGATCTACCTGACCCTGAAGAGCTGCTCTCACAAAGTAACACCCTTGGTTACTTTTCGAACAGACGCCGTAACGTTCATAGTTGTGTAGTGGCACCTGGCCACGCCCACTTTGAACACAATGTAACCTCACTAGGTTAGCTTCCACAGATCGGACATCCTGACTCTGACGCCGAGTAGGATTCCTGTTATTAATACTAATCTGCTAAGCATCTTCATCCATATAGATTGGCATCCACCAGTGATTTAACAAGTGCTGAAGTGCCTCCTGGACAAGGGTACAACCTCGATCATTTTCGCAACCTGCTTTACAGCTTTGATAGTCATGTGATATTAAGAATCCGAGTCGGACCTGCTCATCATGTAACTCTACCAGGTTGGTATTCATCACGCGAATATCGAAGATCTGAACCATGTTGATTTGATAGGAATTCCTATCATGGTAGTCTTGGATCCATCCAAGATCTATCTGACGCTGGAGGGCCTCCTGTATAAAAGAGCATCCCTGTTTGTTTACCGAGCAAATCAGACAGGAACTGTAATTGTGCCGCGGAAGATTATTATACTGGCTTTGCCTTGAGTGCATCGCCACCAAGTTGACATTCATCGCACGGATGTCGTGGTTTTGAATGACGTTAGAATTCGTGTAAACCATGTTAACTCCACGAACTCGGTGCTCTTGGATCTATCCGAGATCCATATGTTCCTGTAGAGCTTCTTGCACCACAGAACATCCTTGATTGTTTTTAGAGCAGACATCACACTGATGATAATTATGAGGTGGCACATGGCCATATCCACTCTGTCTACAATGCATCTTGACCAGATTGGTTTTCAACAAGAGTACATCGTGAATTTGATAGACATCGTTAGTCTCTCCTTCTATCAAATTGACTGCAACCTTCTTGTGTTGAGGCAGCGGATTCGTGAGAACATTAGGATTTGTATCCTTGAAGGATAAAACCCCGCTCCTAACAAGTTTTTGCATGTCGGACTTGAAATTGAGACAAGTCTCCATGTTATGCCCCGATCCTCCTTGATGATAAGGGCAAGTTTGATCCACCTTAAACCAAAAAGGCGGATTTTCCGATACTGTAAGAGGAGATTTAGTCTGAATGTGCCCCTTAGCCAGTAGTAATGGAAATAGCTCTGCATACGACACGGGTATAGGATCAAATCCTGGTGGCCGTGTTATACGATTGTTGTTGTATGGAGGACGAGCCTGCTGAAGAGGCTGTTGTGTCCTTGGCTGATCAGGTTGGCTCTGCGCAACCTGAGGTTGATACGTAGGAATAGACCCAGGATTGATAGCAGGAATTACAACTGCTACTGGTTGATAACGTCGCCTTTGCTTTCCAAGAGAGATATTCCCAATATCCTGCTCTTTTTTCTTAGGGAGAGCACTACCATATTTTTTAGTACCACTTGTCGATCCAGTGTCTTTTACCAAACGTCCTTCTCGGACGGCTTCCTCAAGACGTACGCCCATGCCCACCATCTCGGTGAAATCACTGGGCGCACTAGCAACCATTCGGTCATAGTAAAATGAGCTTAAGGTTTTTAAAAAGATCTTTGTCATCTCTTTTTCCTCTAGAGGTGGACAAATTTGAGCGGCAATCTCACGCCACCTTTGAGCATACTCCTTAAAAGTTTCCTTGTCCTTTTGCGACATCGATCTGAGTTGATCTCTGTCCGGTGCCATGTCCAAATTGTATTTGTATTGTTGAACGAAGGCAGTACCAAGATCTCTGAATGTGTTGATCGTGGCATGGTTTAAACCCATGTACCATTTTAATGCGGCACCGGTTAAACTATCCTGAAAGTAGTGAATCAGTAGGTCCTGATTCTCCGTCTGAGCTGACATCCGCCGAGCGTACATCACCAGATGGCTTTGAGGGCAAGAGTTACCCTTGTATTTTTCAAAGTCGAGCACTTGAAATTTGTTCGGGACTTTCACATTTGGGACCAAGCAGAGATCTGCGGCGTCCTTTCCAAATAGATCCTGACCGCGAATGGCTTGCAGTTCCTTCTGTATTTCCAAGAACTGCTCCTGGAATTCCTCCATTCTGTCAAACATAGTTTCCTTCTTACTAGAAGGTGTCTGTGGAATCTGTCCTTCCGGGACAGTGTGCACCACAGGGGGTGGTACCATGACTACGGTAGTGAGTCTTGGCGTCTCCCGAAGTTTGTAACCTTCAGGAGTCTTTAGTATGCCCCTGGCATCTTCGCTTTCCCGAAGTTTGTAACCTTCAGGCCCAGCGGCTTCTGTTGTGATTCCCTGATCTTCAGTGATCGGCGGAACATATCCTTCCGGGATATAGTTAACAGGCATGCCCTAAGGACGATCTTTCGGTATTTGATACCTAGGATCATACTTCTCCACTATGGGCGTTAAGGTGATCTCTGAGATCACAGTTCTTTGTAGCTGAGCTTCTGCCATGGCTTGCATGTCGTTACGAAGCTTTCTCATATCCTCTCTCAGAGCGTCGATCTCTTCCTTCAACTCTCTGTTTTCTTCCTCAAGATCATCCATCTTTTTCTGACGATTGGCCCGAGTATTATACGAATGAGACAGTTTGACTCTAGAACCGAGACATAAACGTGAGATTCGTAGGTAAGAAGAATACGCGATGTGAGAATGATGAATGCAATGATTATATTAATTGTTTTTTGGTTTAATCAAAATAAACTTCGACAATTAGATTGCAAATATCAAACGGTGGGGAAACCCCTTTTTATTGAATTCAAAGGATTACAGAAATGGAAATACAGTAGATTACAAAGTGCAGAAACAGAAACCTAAACTAATGGGTCCCGAGTCCTCTCTGAAGAGAAATCGGGTGCTGATTCTGGTATCTTCCTTTTCTTTGACCGGGGCTCTTGAGACGTTGTCGGGTTGTCATTCCTTTGCCAGGTGAAAGGAGCGAGCAGATTCCTTTGGTCATCTTGATTCTCTACAACATGTTGCTCCAAAATTTCAATCAGAGCATCCTTATCTTTCAGTAATTGCTGTATTTTGATGCACTCTACGTCGAGGGTGCGGTACTTATTCTTCCAAGACCTTCTCTCCTTTTGATCTTTGTTGAGAGTAACCTGAAGCTTTTCAGTTTCCGTCATGAAGTACATGACAACTTCCTTTGGCGGAAGAACTCCATAACGAGGATAAGGCATTTTTAGCTTGAGAGCTCTAGTTTGTACCCAATGGAGATAAGGCTCCACCGAGACACAATCTGGTTTTCCCAGAGACTCTCGTCCTTTCTTATGAACATGCTTCCAAGCGTGCACTATTTCTGTCTTTAGTGCTCTGTCGTTTTCTCCTTCCTTGAAGAAAAGACCTTCCAGATGAACACTCCGTGGGACGTGTCTCATCGGGTATCCAAATTGACGAAGAACCAATACCGGATGGTAGTTGATTCCTCCTTTAATTCCTATAAGGGGTACGTTGGGGAAGTTTCCACAACGGTCAACGATCCTGATTCCATCATAGATTCTATTACACCAATCTATATCAGAGTTGGTAAGGGACATGATCTTCTGTGACCAACGTAAGGCACTCTTACAATCCCAAAAAGTAGCAGACTTGGGCAAGTGAGAGATAAACCATTTGTAAAGCAGAGGTACACAACATGTGATCTCCCCTCCGTTGTATAAATTTCCCAAGTGTACAGAATGATACGCATCTATGAGCAAAGTCGGCACAGGGTTTCCAATGAGAAAAACCTTAATGGAGTTAATATCGACGAAATTATTGATGTTGGGAAACAAAAATAACCCGTAGGTGAGCAAGACAAAGATGCTTTCAAAAGCAGTCATGTTTCCTATACTGGTAAAATACAGGGCTTTCTTTGTCAAGAACTGGGCTGGCAAACCTTGGATGCCACCCTTGGTAGTTAGGTGAGTCCTGACCTCAGACTCGTCCAAATGAATTGCTCTTGCAATGGTCTGATTCTTTGGAATTTCTTCCAGTCCAGGAAATAGAGCTCAATTAGTAATGTGTAGATCAATCAGATGAGAATACTCCTCCAGCGTTGGTGCGAGCTGGTAATCCGGGAATGTGAAATAGTGATAATCCGGGACTTAATGTTTTTTAAATGAATGTATGAATGCAGCACACAAAAACATAGAAAAAAACATGGGGTCAAAGGGTCGTTGTCATGAAGTCAAGGCTCTACCCATCCCCAAAGGTTTATACTAAGGTGATTTTTGTACCTGTACTCATTATCATCAGCTCCTCCCAGGAAAGCAAAACAACAAGCGGATCGCCAGCGAGTTGTAGAGCAATCTTAGAGTAAGTTCCATTCATCGAGAATAGATCACCAGCCTCAAATGAGGGTAGTATCGCGTAACAACTATTCCTGATAGTTTCCGCACTACGAAAGGGTTTGGCTCCTCAGCTTCTCAGACTTAACAATCGGCCCATTGTCTAGGTGAGAGAATGGGTTGCATTGGTCAGCCTCCACTGAGGTTGATGGTCGACATCGTCGTATCACTTATCTTAAGTGTATACTCAATCTTTCCACATGCGGCATCACACGCATTCCCATTAGCAGAAAAATAAACATGTATAACAATTAGGAAAAGCAGTATATATATTTGTCCTAATCATCCTAGACCTTTAAAGCTATGAATCCTAAGTTCCTGACAGAAATTGGGTTCCCCAGCGGAAACCCCAATCTGTGGTATTCACACAAGAGGTGAAAAGGAAGAAGAAAAACAGAGACTGGCCCCACGGTGGGCGCCATTTTTCTGTAGCGAGCGATTTTGGACGCGGTTCTTAAGTGCTGGTCGCTCTCTGCGATCGAGTTTACTACAAGTCGATTCATTTTTTATCCTATTAAAGCTGGTGAAGGAAGGGAAATAGATGTCTCCAATTAACCCTGCTTTGCATACTGAGTTTAAACAGCGGTCTGTTAGGTTACGAATGCTATCAATGTGGGGGGGCCTTTGTACTGGTTATTTGTATTTTCGCCAATACGTTTTTCTCTCTTTCTTGGATTTTCTGGCGGGGAACGAGGATTAGGATGTTAGGACTGATGCTTTTGATGAGAGTATGGGATTTTGGGTTTTTGTTTAGTGTGCTCGCTAAGATTTTTCTTTCAATCTTATGCCTACGTATTCCCGTTTACCGAAACAGGGAAATCAGAGCGTTCGTAGTTCCTCCTATTCTATGGGAGGAAATGGTTGTTTTTGGTGTCTTGTTCAAAGCCCAAGATGTGAAGCGAAAGGTGATTTATATCTTGTTCAAAGCCCAAGATGTGAAGCTGAAAGGTTTATTTGTATCTTGTTTAAAGCCCAAGATGTGAAGCTAAAGGTGTTGACTTTAGAGAGAATTTGTCATCTCTAAAGAGGGGGTTGTATGTCACAACTGTTGGGTGACTGACTGTAAAGGAGGATTACTTTAACCGGGATGTGTGAATCCGGTAATGCCATAATTTCCTTTATAGGGGATTTTAACCTGAAGGAGAAGACTTTAACTTAGTGTAGAGCAATGCCATCTTTCCTTAGGAATTTCTCATGCTAAAAGAGGGACAGTGGCATGGATGTAGATGATCCAGAGGCTTGCCGCTTACAGTGATTAGATGAAAGGGAAGGAGTTGTTGATGTTTGTATACAATGAACGAGGCACAACTTTGATGCTAAAAGGTTGATTGGATCAACTAGTGGTTTTCTTATACAAAGCCTAAGAGGAGGCTAATATGTGTTTCGTACAAAGCCCGAGAGAGAGGCTAAAAGGTTTTTGACTTTACGATAGAGTCTTTTGGTATCTCGTATAAAGCCCGTGATGAAGGCTAATTGACTCAACAAGAGAGTTTTTTTGTATCTCGTACGAAGCCCGAGATGGAGGCTGAAAGGGGTAATTGACTCAACGAGGGAGTCTCTTATGTGTCTCGTACAAAGCCCGAGAGAGAGGCTAAATGTTGTTTCAGTTAAGTGACAGGTCCAGTATACTGATTTTAAAGAGAAAATCAGTTCTTATATGAGCAACACTGTACTCATGGATTTGATTCAAGGATCCGGGTTATTCCTGTTCTTTAAGGAAGCGGGAAATCCGAAGGGTATTGAGACTGTCCGAGTCTACGGGTTTTCTTCCTATTTTTGAGGGGTGCTTGAGAATGTCTTTAAGACTCAAGGAGATTAGACTGTCCAAGTCTAGAGTTTCATCTTTTGTACTATGCTTTGAGAAACAGTAGTAGACTCTTTGAAAGGACTGTTCTATGCAGATGACTAAGTTCTGTTCCTATACCTCTAGGAGGCCGTCGGGAAAATTTGTACGAAGCCCAAGAGGAGGCTGGAAGCTTTTAAGAAGCCGAGAGGTCCTTGTACGAAGCCCAAGAGGAGGCTATCATTCCCGGAGGAAGAGATCATTATACGAAGCCTAAGAGGAGGTTGTGAATACTTCTAAGAAGCAGGCGGGTCCTTGTACTAAGCCCAAGAGGAGGCGGGGTTGCTTTTAGGAAGCCCGTGGGTCCTTGTACGATGCCCAAGAGGAGGCCGATTGCTTTTAAGAAGCCGATGGGTCCCTAAACCCCGAGAAATTCAAGGCAACCTATCCACAAGGAATAGATCAAGTCAGGAAAGTTCGAGAATTTGGAAGAAACTCAAGAGATGCCATTCACGGAGAAAAGATCATCTCTGGGGAGTAGAGCTTCTTGACAAGTGCTTTTAAGAAGCCTGTGGGTCCCCAAACCCCGAGAAGTTCAAGACATGCCATTCACCGAGAATAGATCAAGCCAGGAAAGTCTGAGAATTTGGAAGAAACTCAAGAGATGCAATTCACGGAGAAGAGATCATCGCTGGGGAATAGAGTTTCTTTGACAACTTCTACGAGTGACAGTCTATGAAAGGGTTCACCGAGAATGCTGCCTTTCATGTCTCCATATCGTTTAACCCCAAGAGGAGGGAAGATTGTGTCTGGTAATCCTATGGGGATCTAGTTTTGACTATTTAAGAGTGATCAACGGGCTTAATGCTAGACGTAGTTGCCGGGGAAACTCTAAATATCTATACTATTATTACACAGTTGATATGATTTTATGAAAGAAGACTTACAGCAAAACAGCCCCACAATACAGTTATATGTATGTATATGAAAGCGGTAAATGAAAGCAATAACCACTTACTCGGTTGTTGAGCTTCCATGCTGTTTAGTTAGTTGTTCAACAAAGAAAGATTGAAAACAACAGTATATTCAAAATCAAAGGAGAAAGTGCTTTGAAAAAGAAAGTTTTGGGGCTTACAGCTCAAGGAGAGGCCCAGGGTTTTATCAGTGAGCGCACTGTTTAATTTGTACAGAGGGACTTATACAAGTGACTGAAGCCCAAAAAGGTTTTCTGTACAAAGGGATGGGTCTTACACTCTCTCAAGAGGCCCAAAAAGTTTTAAGAAAAAGAGTGGGGCTTATAACACGAGGGTAGGCCCAGTCGACTTTTCGTTTGAAATGGCGATCACGCCGAGGTTTCCTTTTAACGCAGAGAGACTTATACAATAAGTGAGGCCCAAAATGTTTTTTTGGTTAAAAGGGGATTGGGTCTTACACTCTATTAGAGGCCCAAAAGTTTTGAATGGGTCTTATAGCTCGAGGAGAGGCCCAGAGTTATTTTTCAAAAGGCGACGATCGCGCCGTTTGTTTTTGACGGTATCAGGACTTATACAATACACTGAGGCCCAAAAATGGTTTGGTCAAAAAAGGATTAGGTCTTACACTCTATTAGAGGCCCAAAAAGTTTTGAAAATGATTTATGAGGGTTGAATTAATCCAAAAACCCTAATTTATTTTCAAAAATGTATTTAATTGAATAAAAATTCAATTAAAATGATTAAAATTGTTTAACATATGGAAAACAAATTGTGATCTTGGATTAATGCTTCAAAAATTAAGTATTGACCTACAAAATAATTAGAAAGCATTAAAAGTTGTAAAATCAAGGTGAAAAAAATATTTCAAATGTCAAAAACAATTAAAACATTAATTCTTTGCAAAAATATCAATTATATACAATAAATAATATTTTTGGGATTTTTTGGGAAAATAAAATATTTTAACATTTTTGTGAATTATTAAAAAAAGAATCAACTCAAAATCATTAAAACTCAGAGAGAAATTAATTTTTGAATCAATTAAATAAAATCACAAAATTCAAATATTTGAATTTATGAAAAATGGCGCCAAGAACAGCTGAAGAACACGCGCGAGTTTCAGCTTGGCCCAAATTTGCATTTTCTCTCCAATCTCACTGAATACTTAATCATATCATGTAATCCACATACCAATCAACTCGTTTCAACCTCACGATCATGTCTATGATATTTAATTTCATTTAAATTAAACATATAACAAGAAATCATGAAAAATCCTCAAGAACCCTAATTTCTGCATGAAGGCTAGGATTTTTGATACACAATTCAAACAAAGCAATTACTTGAGGGGAAACATTCCATGCATGATTATGAACATTTGGCAAAAGTATTGTGCGAGGAAATATGCATAGATTGAGAGATGACCAAGTTTAGGCTTACCTCTAGGTCGTGACAGCAAGAGCAAATTGATTTCTGAGTAGGAGGTGTTACATATGAATTGTGATGATCTGAACAGCTTCCCTACACCCTATGGAGTGTGTTTGAATGCTTGGACTTGACTGAGAATGGCTGGATCACTTCATGGCATCTCAACTGCACTTTGGTTAAAACCTTGAGCAATTGACTGGTGATTTTGTGAAATCTGTGTTCCAAATGTTATGTGAGTGTTTGGATCACTTCTATATGATGTATGTGAGGTGTTTGAGCAATTGGAATTAATTGCCTAAGGCTGCAACTCAAAACCCGATAATGGTTACTCAATAAGCCAAAAAACTTGAGGTTTAAGGAAGAATGAGAGAAAGCAGTGCTGTAACTGGCTTGGGTGTGAGTTGAATGATCCATTGGGACCCCTATTTATAGGTGATCAACTTTTGTTTTGGAGGAATAGTGAATGGCTGCTGGATCAGATCACATTTGCATGGATTGGCTTGGAGGATTTCTTCTCAAGCAAGGCAAGCTAGCCATTCCCAAGAGCAGGGCTATGCCTTGACCAAAATCACATTCCTCAGATGTTTTTATTGTTGTTTAATCAGGGAATTTGATTGAGTAGGGTAGCTACCTTGACAATGCACTATTCCACATTAATGCACTTTGAATTCAAGGCAAAATGTGCCAAAGTGGATGAATTTCAAGTTGGAAGATTCCTTGGCTTTTTGACTCAGATTTATCAGTTGGATTATATGCAATGTGATTGGTTTGAATACATGTGGCATGCTGATCCTCAGTTTTTGGTTCAAAATCGTGTGTGGCAAGCAAACATGCAAACTGATTTTTCCAAAACAGCTTGCAGCTGCATGACTTTGGGCATGGATTTCTCTTGGCTCAAGTTGAATCAATTCATGTTGTTAGGCTCTTTGAATTCTTGGCAACATATGCAACAACATTGATGTTTAACTTTGGATTTGATTCAGCTTGCATCTATGTGAAAAGATCTCACAAGTTTTGGTGTTTCAACAAAATCTGTCTTGGACAGAATTTTTTCTAAGTGTTGGAAAATGGTATACTTTCACATTTTCAGCCATTTTGGCTCACTCATAGCTGAAAATCCACAATGAATTGGAGTTAGGTCTAGTTGAAGTTTTTGTAGAGGGAATTGAGATCTACAAATTAAGCTTTGGATGGGAAAAATGGCCTTGTGGTTTAGGAGTTATGACCCTCCAAAGTTGGTACCCTAGCCACTTTATTTTTAACTTAGAAAATTTTCTAAGTTTTTATGGTTACCCCTTTTACAAGTTACCCAACTTTTCTTGATTTTTCTTGATGAATGATGATTCAAATCATACATTAACATCATTTTAGGGTTAAAAATCCATTTTGGTGAAAGATCTCAAAAAGTCAAAGTTGACTTTTGTGCACAGTTGACTTTTTATTAGATGAATTCCAAACTGTGCAATTCTTTAGGAAATCATGTCCTTGACCTAAATCAAACTTGATGGACATGTTCCATGGGTGTCATAGGGTATATTGAGGCATGTCCTAGGGTTTGGGAGCATGTCCTGGTCAAAAGTCAAAGTTACAGTTGACTTTCCTCTTAAAACCCTAATTGTGGTGCAGATGAAATTGAGACTTGTTGCTCAAGCTTCTTAGATTAATCCATTGTTCCAAATGGATCAATATAGTTCATTAGAGACCCTAAAACCCTCTCTTGAGGTCTTGGCTCATGATTTTCCCCAAAAGTCAACTTAGGGGTGAATTAGGTCAAGAAACCCTAATTCCTGATTTTTGATGAATGCATCCCCTGAGGCAAAATTGACTTGATGATTGGGTCCATGAGGTTCCATGGAGTATATTAGGTTAGGTTTTGGATCCTTGGCTTGTGCCCAGATGAAAAATTTCCATCTGGAGGCCCTGGTCGACCAAAACCCTAATTTGGTGACACTGTCGATCTTGAGACTTAATCCACCTAGAAGGGAGCAGCCTTGTGCTTAATCCTTGAAGTGGGAGTCATTTTGATCCATTGTGGATGTTTGAGAGGTAGACAAGTTGAAGATCATGTCATTCCTTGATTGACCGTTTGTCTAAGCACTCAAAGAAGGCTTGAAACCCTAATTTTGATTGTGGTGAATGCTCACCCATCTTTGGGGAGACTGATGAAGTATGATGGTTCCTCCATATTGTGATGATGATTTGCACAATGATGGGACATCTTAGTGGTCAAAATTTGGGGTATGACATAATGTCGATAACCAACTATGCGAAGATTTATTGGGCGCCCCGCTTTGTGTGGAAACACCTCAACCAACACGTGATGGTCGACCTAGGGGCCAAGGCATTAAATTAAAATACCTAAGAGAACACTATAAGTCTATTTTATTAGACGAGGAATCCGCCGAGTATTACAAGATACTTAAAACTCGGTGTTATTTAATGATCTTATTTGGTCATTTTTTTATTTCTAGAAAGTAGTGGAAATAGTGTAAATATTATGTATTTATCATAGTTGTCCAACATTAATAAAGTGTGCGACTATAGTTGGGGTTTAGCTGTCCTGGCCCATCTCTGTAAGCCGGCCTGGCCTATTCCCACCCCTAGTGGTCAGTTACGAAAATGAATTACCAACGAAATCCCAGGAACTCAATAATCTTCTACCGCAACCTAATAGATCACATTGGCCCCGACAATGTAATTTTTTTCTTAAACTACCATAAATATGTCTAATAAATTACAACACTGCAGAGTTTCTCATTAAATCTTTTGTTCTTGTAGTTTGTCTGGAGGCCGTATGAGGGTCTCGACCATCAGCCCAACGCGGATGCTGCTGCAGTGTGGACATCAAAAACACCCAGCATTCGGTTCACCACAGTGGAGATGCATCAAAGTGATCGGGTAAAACTGCAGTTCGGAATGCATCACGATATTTCGGTCGCTTCGACATGTTTAGGAGAATGGCATCAACGTAGAGTGGATACACAATAGGCTGTAGGTCATTGGACGAACTTTGCTAAAGAGATGTGTCAACATTGGGAGAATCGACATCGACACATCTTAGCCGAACCTGTTGTGGAAGGGGCTAGACCAACTCAACAATATATGCTTTGGTTTAGGTCGGTTACAACACCCCAATTATTCCTCTCTGAGCCGACGTATCTGATTGATCCGCGCCAACGTGCATCTTCCTCACAGCCATATGCCCAACATCAAATAACTTATTATACCCAACAACCAGGTATACCAACCGAATCAATCTTCCGAAGCCGCAACTCTTTCATGCCACCAACCCAGTCACAACAACAAAAGCCTTACCCATACCGCCAACCCATATGCACCTACCCCACTTCTGCCTATAGTCCTGACAACTCTTTCAAACCCACCCCAACCCACCATAGCCCCCCGCAAATGAACACACAATCGTCCTACCACCAACAAACCCAACCACTATTTGACTACCAAACCCCACAACAACCATTGCATTGTTTCCAAAATGATTCAATGTACCAATTCGGCCAACCATACCTTCCACACCCAACCCAACCCCCCGTCCCAACTACGAAAACATGAGCATTCAACTGGATTACGCAAGCGCCGTTGGCGACAACCCCCCGGTTATTAGGGACAGATGCTTCAAAATTTGTCTGATACGCCGGGACCATCTCAACAGATGCCTCTTCCACAGGTCAACACGCAAAGGCCAGAGACACCTCAACAAAATCGTGGTAGACCTAGGCACCGCGAAAATGCCCCGGCATGTGGAACCGATGGACTTCTGGATAGGGCGGGCCATTAAAGTTTTATTTTCCATCAATTGTACAATTTTTATAGTGTGAACATTGTTATCTAATTTTTCTAGCTTTTTTTTAAAAAATTTTTTTTCCATTTAATTTTTCCATTTCCAAACTAAAATAATAATTTAAAAAAAAAAGAAAAAAGAAATGAACTGAGACACCTTATCATATGGCGTCTCCCTTGAAAAATATAATTAGAAATAGGGCACGACTATTTGTCTGAGGCGCCATTTGAAATGATATTTTTGGAAATTTTTTTTGCCCGAGGCACCATATGGCATGGCGCCAACAGGTTGGTTGTTTTCAAAACATGGCCATATCTGTAAATTATTTGAAACAGGTGTTTTTTTTTTGTTTTTTTTTTAAATAACATATTCTAAAAAAAATCGTCATTTTACTTTTCAACCAATTGAGACTTCGGGATCATGCTTCTGTCTTTCCCATACATATAGCTGATATCCATCTAAATTTATTCTTCTTTTAATTAATCTTTCCGTTCCAAAATAAATAATAAAGGCATAAAAGAGAATAATGATTTTACTAAATTATTTTTATTGATTATTAATATATTTTAATTATCATTAATACAAGGGGAAAGAAATAGTAGATTAGAAATATTAGTTATAGATACAATTGAAAAATACATAAAAACTAAAAATACATTAGAAACAAAAAATAACACTTATTTTAAAATAAATAATTTTTACATGCGACATTTATTTTATTTTATGATGGAGGAAGTAATTACTTTCATTGCATTTTATGGGATAAAAACACAACAAAAGAAATAACAATTAGCAATATCCTTCTGAAATAAAATTCTCTCGGATTATATGAATTAATAAGATGTGACAAAGAAAGAAATTCCCTCCAATTTCAAATATAATATTCAGCAAAAAAATAATCTTTTATAAGCAAAACATAACAACATATCATTTTTTAAAAGGACTTAAGGATATATTTTAAGAAATGTTATTAGTTTTAAAAATATTATTTAATTAAATTATTTTTTTCTTTTAAAAACTAATTTTACCTAATCTTCAAACATTCTTACAATTTAAAGCTCATGTTGGTCAAAACATAAGCTAGGCAAAAATTCTCTAGAACAAAGACTTAAATCATTGTTGGTTTGAAGAATTCCTTATAATAGAAAACCAACTCATGACAACCTTGTTCAAAAAGGGTGTCATCAAGTTTCTATATGTGATCCCTATTCCCTAGAGGTTGCATAAGGATCTTCTCTTTCAGGGTCGGCCCTAAGCTAAGGTTAGGAGTGCGACGACCTAGGGTTCGAGATTTTAGGTGTCCAAATTTTTTATTGTAAGTATTAGATGTAATTTATGGGCGTGAATTAAGTTTGGTAAAATAATCTTTTTCGTCCCTTAACTTTGCCCCAGGGTCCAGTTTGGTCCCTTAACTTTAAAAAGTGGCAAGTTCGTCTCTTAACTTTTAAAATGGTGTCACGTTTATCCTTCCGTCTGGTTCTGTTAGTCAAAGGTTGAAAACAGGTGCCACGTATTTCCAGGTGGACATGTGTCTTGATATGAGTGGGTAATAGTTTGAACATAATATATATGGTAACTATGAGTTTGAACCTTTTGATAATATGTGTAATGAATGAGAGAGAACGCGAAGATGCAACATTACATTATTACCTCATTGTCTACTTCCTAGAAGCTTTCTTGCTTTATGTTGAGCAGAAGGTCGCCATAATAATGACTTTGATTTAGATGATGAGGAGGGTGCTCTTGAAACGGGTAATGAAGATAGAAATGGTAGATTTCAGATGGAAGCTACAATTAAGGCAATGATGATGGTGAAATAAGTGTATCACACAATAAGTGTATTCCAAAGTGATGGAAAAGACTTGTGTTGACTCATCTTGATATGTATTTTCAAAGTGCAACCGTGTGGTGTAGATAAATAGTAGTTGCATGCTGTAACAGTGTACTCTGCTCAAAGATAGCATCATACAGATACTGCATCTTCCCCTCCACAATATTCAGCTACACACATTATTCAAATTCAAATTCAAATCAAACATGATCCATTAATTTCTTCTATACACATAAATAAATAATAAAGTAAATTAAACATATGAAACAAAATAGAGTGATGAGGATGATAATCGAAACTGACGGTGGATGAGGCTGGTGAGGCTGTATAGGGATGAGGCTGGTGATCGAACGGCGAAATCTGTGTTGTAAGATATAATTCTTTACAACATGATGCAGGTGCTTACGAATGCATCACGAATGCACCAAAATAGGAGCTTATATGCAGGTGCTTACGAGTGACACAGTTTTCTCTGTTTCGATGGCGGAGAAATACAATCTGCTAGGTGTGGAAACGAAAGATATAATTACATTGGAGAAGTATCTGCAGGACTACTTCACAAACATATTGAAAAAGTTGAAGGATCTTAAAGCCCACTCAAAACAATCAGACATTTTCTTCTAAAATAGGATTTGTAATTGCATACGAGGTAATGTCGTGGGAATTTAGAGTTTTATTTTTAAATATGCTTGCAAGTGTATATTGTTTTATTTTTAAATTGATTTTGTAACTGGTGTATTCACCCAAAAAACATTGGTCAGTATTATATATAATATTAAGACCCACAAGCTTATCAATTTTCTAGTGCGATCCATATTTACTTAGTGTGAAGTGATTAAATCCACGAGCAGAATCATTTACACATAGTGTATAGTCATTATACTGATATTATGGCTTTGATTCTCAGTGTTAATGGGTTGGATATCATGAGAGAGAAAAAAACAGAAGAGATAGTGTGGCGGAGAGAAAGAAGAGAGGACTGAGATTGTGTGTTGCGGTGGAGAGCCATTGTGGGTATAACTGTATAGAGAGCACGCTGCCTCATAGGAGCAGTGAAGCCCTTTGTACTTTTTTTGAAGGGGTAACAGTTACAAGGCTTCGGGAGTAGAGGTCACGTGAAATAACATGATTACTGCATATGTGATTACTACATAAGTGAAAGGCTTCGAGAGTAAAGGTCACTCGTAAGCACCTGCAGATTTCCCGTCAAATTCACTCGTAAGCACCAAGCATGAAATATCACACCCAACATTATCATCACAAATGCATCACGAATGTACCAAAATAGGAGCTTATTTCACATCGCTTGATATAAAAATGGTAGGAAATAGGAGCTTATTTCACATGACCGGAGAAATGTGATTCTGCAAATTCCGGCGAGTGCTTCGGTTCCAGTTCCGGCGGGTCAAACTGAAGATATAAGAATCTAAGAAGCTACAAGAATCATGCATCTAAGAAGTTACAAGAATCTAAGAAGCTGTCTTTGTTTTCAAAGGATAGAAAAAAAGAGGAACAGAGGAACAGAGGAAAAGAAGAAGATGATATTCAAATCCATGTCAGCTTTCACGTAATCAAGAATAAATAGACGTTTGAACCAACTAACGGCAATGACAACTTTGACACCATTTTAAAAGTTAAAGGGCGAACTTGCCACTTTTTAAAGTTAAGGGACCAAATTGGACCCTGGGATAAAGTTAAGGGACGAAAAAAGTTATTTTGCCATTAAGTTTTTTGAATTTTTTCTGAGTTTATGCACTAATTTCTGAAACTATTATTTTGACGAAAGCGGACTTATAAATGTTTAACTTGTTCAGAAATTATACAAGTCTCACACCAATCACTCTAAAGAAAACTTATCTCCGAACCAATAAACCACGACACTTTTTTTTTTTACAATAAACACAAAACACAATGGTGGACTTTGAATCACCTCGACTCAAAAATACTTTTTCCATAATCACCAAACATTATGATGATCTTCACCAAACACTATGGTGAAACATGTAACACTCACTTTTGATGATAAATAAAGAATTTATGTAGGCTATACAATAATCAGATTCAAACATGGATTGTTGATTCGTATCAATATCACCTTTCATTTGTATATAACTTAATTGCTGAGAAATTGTTAATGTTTAGAAACTTGTTCTGGTTTTTGAAAGCTTACAAAGTTTCAAACACTTTTTAAAAAATGAGGATCACATGAAAGTGATATGTTGTTTCTTATAAATTTGATTTCTGAAGTTGATCACCTTGTTAATTCGTTTTTTGTTATAAACCAACATTTATCCACACATAAAACCTCCATGAAACAAGACAACACTTTGGAAAGGAACCATGAACTATTACACACCTTTCCAGATGAAGTGATACTTGAAAAAATGCATTTGTTTTGGTGATAATCGATTATACAACTGATCGGTGGTTTTTATGCATTATTTTACAGTTAATTTTAGTTAGTTTTATTATATGTTTAATTGCATTTTATTCCCGTTTACCGCATTTTAAGCTTGGTTTGTGTCTTTTCAATGTTTTGAGGTTCAGATAAGCATTCACAAGGAATTGTAGCGAAAACCAAGAAAAAGCGCAAGAATTCAGAGAAAGTTGCATGTGCGTGTCAGGATGCCTGGACCAAAAAAAAAAGTAACAAACATAAAATATATTGGGCAACCAATTCTCTTATCTATACTATGTTATAGTTCTTCATTAGCTTTCCGACGCTTCGAACGAAGACTAAAACGGACTTACGGATCAAAAGTTATGATCGAAATAATTCCGGTTATAAAATTTCATGAGCTGACACGACCGCCCGTGTTGGATGACACGGCCCGTGTCAGCAGGTGACGGTGATTTCCTGATTTTTTTCATATTTTCGCCTATGTTTAGTTGTGGGGGCGCTTTGGGTATTTTCAACCGATCTGAGTGATTTTCTACTATTTAAATGAGTTTTGGCAAGGAAAAAGGGAACTTTTTGCCTGCAAAAAGAATTTGACGATCAAAGATTGGAAAGATCAAGGCTATCGGAGAACTGAAGGTTTTCATGAGCGGAAGCAATTGAAGATCGAAGTAATCCTATTATCTTGTAATGTATAATCTTTGTTTTGTTTTTCTTTTGAATAATATGAGTAACTAGACCTTAATGTTAGGGAGGTGTCCCTGATCTGGATTTGTAATGACTTTTATATTAGTATTGCAATAACAATCTTTCTTTTTCATAATTGATTTGAACTCTAGCTATTCTTAATGCTTGCCCTGTCAGACAAACATGGTTTGATTTGTGATTAACGATCAGGCTGGATCGTCGTTGTTAATGCTTTGCTCTAGATTATTCTATAGTAGATATTGCCTAGGAATAGGGATACCCTATAGAAACCGGAATATTCTTGATAATTGATTTCTTGATTTCAAACATGATTATCTATGGACATAGTAATTAGGTTATGAAATCAAAGGTTTTCTCACTAAGGAATTAGGGGTGAACATTCTAAAGAACTGGTAATTAATTATTTAAAATAAGTTGTTGCAGTGTTAATTCAGAGTTGTTACTGAGTCGGATCATACATCATCTCTAGCATAGTTTACTCATATTTGTGAAACCACTTGGTCAATTTTCTTCTTATATTTGCAATTATTTTTATATTTAAAACAAACAATTTCAAAACCCCAAAGCTTTTTGTTTAACTAAAATAAAACCAGAACTCTATATCCTCAAGTAGTCTTTGAGATCGACATTCGGGGAAATTCCCTTTTATTACTACATTGGTAAAAATAGTACACTTGTTATTTTTCCGATCAAGTTTTTGGCGTCGTTGCAGGGGACTACCAAAGATAATAGATTTTAGAGTTTTATTTTAGTTAAAATTTTGTTGCTTCGCAATTAAAATTTAGTTTTAATTTTATTTGTTATTTTTATTTTATTTTATTATAAAAAAAATTTAGAGTATTGTTGCTTCATGAATTCTTCTATACTGTGCGACTAATAAAGTTTGAGTTGGGTAGTTATGGATATCTTTTATACATTACCACTTGTATCTCCTGCATGTTGGTCGCCTGACTCGGGAATCACTCTGGAAAATGTGACTAAAATTTTTAAAGCATATAGGAGGGAGGTAAGAATCCTTATGAATGAATGTGAGGAAGCTAACTTTTATCCAGATTATTTTATTTGGCGAGAGTGCAGGTTGGAAGAAGAATGTGTGAAAGAAGAAGAACAAGGCATAACGTCAGACGAAGAAGATGCATTAGAAATAGAAGAATTTGAGGTAAACAAGAAGTACGGGGAAGAAGAAAAAAGGCAACTTGAAGATGATCTAGTGCTGGATGAAAATACAGATGTAACGATTTGTGAAGATGTAGACATCCAACAAGAAAATCTTCAAGAAAATAGTATCCCTAAAAACTATTTTGACAAGGCAGATGAAAGACAAGAAATTGATAAAGTATTGGATTTCATTTATGCCTTGTTCACAAAAATCCCACTGAAAATGAGTTGGAAGAAACATCATCAATACCTCAAGTTCATGGGGTTGCTACCAAACAAATAAAAGAAAAAAGATGATGTGTTCTTTGTTTCATATATGCCACCTTAACAGAGAATGAGACGTCGAGTCATGCGACGTTAAACGAAGCGCAACGTGGGAGGCAACCCACGCTTTTTATTACTAAGTAATTTTTCTTTTTGTTATTTTGTTTGTTTCGTTTGCAGGTAATAAACAAGACCTTACGGGTGCAAGCCATGATGTAGCAGTTGGTGTTGCTTTACATTTCGCCTCCTCAGTAAGGATCTCTGTGAGTAACCTCTCTCGCTCTTTTTCTAACACATTGGGACAGTGTGTGGTTCAAGTTTGGGGGAGGATTTACTGTTTTTAGTTCTTCTGTTTAGACTTGTTATTGTTGTTTTTGTGTGTTGTTTTATTAAAACCACTTTAAATTCTCCCTGAATTAGAACCGTAAAAAAATTTTCTTGTGAATACTGTGATTTTGAGGTGGTCAAGAAAGTATATAGAGTTTGAGGGAAGAGGATCTAGAATTAGGGACATTGGAAAAGTTGGGAAAGTGAGGTATGACTTGAACACCCTAGATTCCCTGGAGTAAGGAAACGAGTCCAACATGTAGATTTGTGCCATAGTACTAGGATTTTAGAAGTATTCCCCGAGTAGTTCATAGTGATAGTCTGACATGATTAAAAAGAATTGCATGTATAGGGTTGATTGAGAGAATGACTTAAGGCACCGAAAATAAATTGAATAATGGTGATAAAGACAACTAGTCCTTCTAAGTTGGGTAACTCTCACTCGATTACTTAGCCTAACGGCGGTTGAGTCTCAATTGTCGTCCCAAAGTGGACTAACAAACGCCAATGAGCGAGAAAAAGGGAATAAAGGTGCCTAGAAAAAGTTTCGATCAATCTTGTACATGTGAGGGAAAACGATCATAAATACCTTAATCTGATTATACGAATGAAAGGGGTAAAAAATCGAAGAAAAGACTTAAGCCCAAAGCATAGTTAGAGAGGTGACCGAAAGGGGGATTTAGGTTCGTGGTTTTATCGCGACATGTGTTTGTGTAATACCTTATTAACGAACAATTACCAAGAGAACTAGTTTTAGTCGATCGGAACAAAGGCTCACGTATGAGTATTGATACACCTTACCTTTACAGGTCTTTCATTAGATGTGTACCATTTGATCTGAAAAAATTCTTTATGCAAGTTTGTTGCTTGAGGTCAAGCAAAGGTGTAAGTTTGGGGGAGTTTAATCGGTGGTTTTTATGCATTATTTTACCGTTAATTTTAGTTAGTTTTATTATATGTTTAATTACATTTTATTCCCGTTTACCGCATTTTATGCTTGGTTTGTGTCTTTTCAATGTTTTGAGGTTCAGATAAGCATTCACGAGGAATCAGAGCGAAAACCAGGAAAAAGCGCAAGAATTCAGAGAAAGTTGCATGTGCGTGTCAAGATGCCTGGACCAAAAAAAAATCAACAAACATAAAATATATTGGGAAACCAATTCTCTTATCTATAATATGTTATAGTTCTCCTCATTAGCTTTCCGACGCTTCGAACGGGGACCAAAACGGACTTACGGATCAAAAGTTATGATCGAAACAATTCCGGTTATAAAATCCCATGAGCTGACACGGCCGCCCGTGTTGGCTGACACGGCCCGTGTTAGGAGGTGACGCTGATTTCCTGATTTTTTTTCATATTTTTGCCATATGTTAAGCTGTGGGGGCGCTTTGGGTATTTCCAACCGATCTGAGTGATTTTCTACTATTTAGATGAGTTTTGGCAAGGAAAAAGAGAACTTTTTGGCTGCAAAAAGAATTTGATGATCAAAGATTGGAAAGATCAAGGCTATCGAAGAACTGGAGGTTTTCATGAGCGTAAGCAATTAAAGATCGAAGTAATCCTATTATCTTGTAATGTATAATCTTTGTTTTGTTTTTCTTTTGAATAATATGAGTAACTAGACCTTAATGTTAGGGAGGTGTCCCTGATCTGGATCTGTAATGACTTTTATATTAGTATTGCAATAACAATCTTTCTTTTTCATAATTGATTTGATCTCTAGCTATTCTTAATGCTTGCCCTGTCGGACAAACAGGGTTTGATTTGTGATTAACGATCAGGCTGGATCGCCGTTGTTAATGCTTTGCTCTAGATTATTCTATAGTAGATATTGCCTAGGAATAGGGATACCCTATAGAAACCGGAATATTCTTGATATTTGATTTCTTGATTTCAAACGTGATTATCTATGGACATAGTAATTAGGTTATGAAATCAAAGGTTTTCTCACTAAGGAATTAGGGGTGAACATTCTAAAGAACCGGTAATTAATTATTTAAAGTAAGTTGTTGCAGTGTTAATTCAGAGTTGTTACTGAGTCGGTTCATACACCATCTCTAGCATAGTTTACTCATATTTGTGAAACCACTTAGTCAATTTCCTTCTTGTATTTGCAATTATTTTTATATTTAAAACAAACAATTTCAAAACCCCAAACCTTTTTGTTTAACCAAAATAAAACCAAAACTCTATATCCTCAAGCAGTCCTTGAGATCGACATTCGGGGAAATTCCCTTTTATTACTACGTCGGTAAAAATAGTACACTTGCTATTTTTCCGATCAACAACCATTGTAATCGATTACCTAATTCCTCCGTGTTATAAATTAAAAATCTACAACTGGTAATCAATTATAGCTTTTTGGTAATCGATTAGTGCTATGTATTTTTAAATCACTACTATAAATAATGCGTTTGATGAAGCTTTCAGCTCGGCCAATGAAAATCCGAGGTCAAATGACTTGAAACGTGTCATTTTACTTTTTAAAAAAAGTTTCTACTTTTCCCTTGGTTTTGTATAAAACCGACGGGTTATATAGATCAGGGTTTGAGTTTCGATTCTCAGCTCCTGCAAATTTATATTTTATTTAGAACCAAAATTTCGCCTTTATTTTGTAAATTATCTTATACCTCGGTTCTTTAGAAACTGACATTATAAGTTGATTAATATTATATTTAAATAAATCAAACGCAGTTTTTACCTCGGTTAATTCCCTCAGTTTTTCTGAAAAATTGAGATGTTAACTCTAATTATTATTTTACTCTTTCATCATAATTTTAAGTTTCGTTCATTCAGTTTTTACGCCCTAGAACTTTCCTTCGGCTGAACAAACTGAAACACCATTCTCTCCACCTAACAAACCGAAACACCATCTTCTCCAAGGAGGAGGAGGAAGGATGCTTGAATCTCAAAGCAACACTTTTTTTTTTCACGTTTCCAGTATGTAGAACTCTCTCATGTGAATGTTGTTGTTGTTGTTGTTGTTGTTGTTGTCATCGTTGTGGTTGCTATCATTGTTGTTGATGTTGTTGTTGTTGTTATCATTGTTGTTTTTGTTGTTGTTGTTGTTGTTGTTGTTGTCGTTGTTATTGTTGTTGTTGTCATGGTTTTTTAGATTTAGAGTATAATGTACAATGTTGTTTTCATGTATTTATAGTTGTTGTAGTTTATTATTATTGTTGTATTATTTTGGAATGTTCATTTTTATTTTACTTTCAAAAGTTGTATGTTATTATGGATTGTAGTTGGATGAAAGCCAATAGATTAAGTAAAGAATATGAGAATGGATTGATTCAATTTCTTGAATTCACAGAAAAACCTTCCTGACGATAATGAGATTTTTTGGCGTCCTTGTAAAATTTGCCGAAATACGCAAAAACATTGAATGTTGTTATTTTCAATCATTGTGGTTGTGATGGAATTATTCAAAATTACATTGAATGGGTATGGCATGGTGATGTGACAAAAAAAGACATGCATCACATAGAGTTGAAGACGATGAATTTATGAATGATACTGTAGAAGATATGATTCGTAATATTGGAGTAGATTCTTTTAAGAAATCCCATGTGATAGATACTTTTAAAAGTGACATGGAAGAGTCGTTATATCCGGGATGCAAAATATTTACAATATTGCCAGCTCTGTTTAGATTATTTAATCTTAAGACAAGAGGTGGGTGGACAGATAAAAGTTTTACTAATTTGCTTGAATTATTGCATGAAATGCTTCGAGAAGGTGACACGTTGTTGAACCGTAGTTATGATGCCAATAAGATATTGTGTCCAATGTGTTTGGACTATATCATAATACATGCATCACTAATACATAAATAACATTAGAACTATTGTTATAACACATATTTTATTAAAAAAAGATATAAAATTTATATACAATGACAATTTTGTAATTAAAATTCTAATGCTAATTTTAATGTTAATCATTAATACCCCATTTTTAGAAAATCTAGTGTCTAATGTACGCTGTTTTTATTACAAATAAAAGTTTTAATATAAGATACCTATTTTGACTCAAAAAGAATAATAAAATGACACATTAGACGCAATAAATGCCAAATGAATAATATTGCATCAAGTATGGAGTTAGACACTTGTAACCTTGAAATTAGAAAAGTTTGAACTTTGAGTCAAAGGGGGTATTAGTGACTTTTCCTGATACTTCTATTTTAATATATAGACAATAGATTGAATTTTTTTCCTTTATAATAATATTTGTAACATATCCCTTTTTATAAAAATAATTGTAACTTATTTCTGTTTATAAAATTGTTGTAACCTTTTCTCGTTTGTAAGCACCTTGAATCCGTGTGTCAGTTTATAAAAATATTTGTTACTTATTCTCATTTATACAAATAATTGTATCAATAGCTGAATTTATTCCGTTTATAAAAATATTTGTAACTTATTTTCGTTTATAAAAATAATTGTAACTAATTTCAGTTTATAAAAATGATTGTATCAATAAATTTTTATCATTTATCATTTTTTTCATGATTACCATTTATCATTAAATTTTCATGACTGTCATTTATCATTCTTTTATCATGATTATCATTTGGAAGTTACTTTGAAATTTTTTTTATAAGTTTTAGTAATTTTATAAGTTTAAAAAATTACAAAATCTCAATTGATATTGTTTTGTTTAATTAACTTTTTTTTTTAAATCTAAATAATTTTAAGATATATTTTATTTTAAATAAGAATCTAAATAATTACAAAATATATTTTATTTGTATGTTTTTACAATGAAAAACTAAATATTTATTATATCATCTCAAATTTATTTATTCAATAGTAATAAATATGTGTCTCATATTTTATTATGTCTATAAATAAATGTCATTTATTAGTGATTAATATAGAATTTATTATTTTAATGTCTAATTAATTATATTAAAGTAAAATAAATATTTTAACTAATTAAAATAAATATTCTATAGAAAAAAGACAAATTTAAAAGACAAACTTAATAGTATGATATAATAAAAATATTATTAACATATATATAAAGTTATCATCAATGGTTTATTCTCTTTTATATTTATCATTAGATCTTCGAAGTTTATTAATGACAAAATAACCCTTTTCGTCCCTTAACTTTAGGTCGAAGTCCAGTTTGGTCCCTTACCTTTAAAAAGTGGCAAGTTGGTCCTTTAACTTTTAAAATAGTGTCATGTTTATCCTTCCGTTTGTTGCCGTTAGTCAAAGTTTGAAAATAGGTGCCACGTTTGTCCAGGTGGACTTTATGTTGTTGACGTGGATATAAGATGTGTTAAAACAAATCCAAGTGGAATTTGCTTTCCATTACCCAGATACTCAAAGAATTGTAGATATATTAGGGTAAACTCAACGAAACTGTGTTAGGGTAAACTCAAAGAATTGAAGCGACTATTGGAGCGGTAAAGCAGCAAGCAAAAATATTATTTTCGGAAGAATTCCCTCCGGGATTTATGTCGTGTCCACAGGGATCGGTTCGAGGGAAAGAATGTCGTTCGACAACCTCTACGTCTCTAAGCTTGGGTTTAAATGGTTTGGGATAAAAGTGCAAAAGGAAAAACATAAAACATGAAAATAAATACATTCTTAAGACATGAGAAAACTCGTCAGGAGTTGTCTTTCAATCTACCCATCAAGCACTAAAAAATATATGGATCAAATGCACGCAACTTAAATCACTCGTCAAAATCCCCACGTATCGCTCACAACAAGATGTTATGTCTAACGCAAACGTTGAGAGATCAACCGCATTCTCTCGGAGGTGATGTCTCACGCAACTCAACAATACGGAGCATTAAGATCCGACACACATGTGAATATTAGACTGCTTCCTACAGCCAATAGACATACATCTTAGGTCGAGTTCGAAAAGTATATGTCTATAGCAAATCAAACCCATTAAGATAAAGATTAAATCAAAGATGACATCGATTAAGAGTTGTAAAAGAGATTTTATACAAAGATCCATAAATATACATACAATCAAGATAAACTTACATACAAAACCCCAACAAATGAAAAATACATAGAGAGGAAG
Organism: Lathyrus tuberosus; assembly: GCA_022829125.1. Classification (NCBI taxonomy): domain Eukaryota; kingdom Viridiplantae; phylum Streptophyta; class Magnoliopsida; order Fabales; family Fabaceae; genus Lathyrus; species Lathyrus tuberosus. The sequence continues at coordinate 12,486,668 of JALAZF010000025.1, read as the reverse complement.
GAAGAAGAACACAAATCTCACAGTTTGTCAACTCCGATTGAAGTGGATTCGACTCCGGATCATCAAGATATACACTCCATGTGTTGTTTCTGAGCTAAATCTACTCAAGAATGTGTTTGATGAAGTTGGGGTAAAAAATTCCCAACAACATAACCTAAAAAATGATGAAAAGTGACTTAAATAGGGGCTGAAATGACGCAAACCGCGTTAAGCGCGCTATGAGGGAGCTTAGCGCCAACAACAAAACCACAATTCTTATTTCCTTCATAACTTTCGAACCGTAACTTCGATTGACGCGTCGTCGGAAGCGTTGGAAAGCTTATTCAATGATCTATACAACAATGACAAAATATCCTCACTTGAATACCTACAAAAATGAGATAAAATAAAATTAGAAAGAATTAAATTTTACTACAACCGCGCTAAGTGCGCTCAGCGCGATCTCACCTAAAATACACCTAAACCGCCTTAAAGCGCGCTAAGCGCGGTCCTGCCCGCGCTAAGCGCGGTCAAGGAACCTTAGCTCCTGCCTTTGGCAGAAAATGCATGTTGAAGCCGCACTGAAAAGCTCGCTTAGCGCGAGTTACCGACACAAACTATCGAAAATCAACTTTTAGGCCTTCTTTCCTTCACCAATTGTTCCTATCATAAAATATAAGCAAGAAGACCTATCAAAGAGCGTTAAAATGATCAATATTCACAGTATTTACAATAAAATCGGAAACATGCATATTTTCACTAAAACTAATATATTTACTACTAAAATGTCAAGGAAACCATTGAAAAGGGCCACAAAATACTATCTAAAATTTGCACAATTTGGCACTTAACAACTCTCCCCAACTTAAACTTGTTTGTCCTCAAACAAGAATCAAACAACTCAAAGAAACAAAAGTAACAACCAAGCAATCACAAGTCAACAAGTTTCAAAAAACAAAAACAAATGTATAGTTCAACACAAAAACGTACATGCAAAGCAAAAATTACCACTAAACTACAACGATAACATAACCACAAAACAAACGCTACGTACAAAAATCATGTCAAACATTAGAAAACAACACGAGTTCAAATGTGAATCACACCTAGCAAAAACAATCATCGGTAGATGAAAAACATAAAATAAGGTACTCTTCACTCACACAACAATCTTGCAAACAAAAGACTAAATTATGCAATCATCCAAAAATCACATTGAAAATATAAAAGCAAGAATCACAAGGGCTTTCAAGGTTGTAGCGTGGTCGGGTAAACAAACAAGGGGCAATTTCTAAAGGTAATTGAAACAAAAACTTGCCTAAACATAAGGGAGTAATCAACTCACAAAGACTCAAACACAAAATTCCAATCAACTTCTTCCAAAATCCCAAGTGTTACACAAAACACAATACTTATTTAGCACAATTATTTGAACTCTTTTTGTTTCCTTTCACAAGGATTTTCTTTTTCTTTTTTTCTTTCTTTTCCATATTTTTCTCTTTTTTCTTTTCTTTTTCAACCTCATAGAAACCAACCGATGAGTAAACAATCATTCTCTCCCCAACTTGAATTCAACCACATCATCATGTGAATACTCCCTACTTTCTAAGGCAAGGTAAAAATTCATACAACAACACAAAGTTAAGGGTTCAAGAAAAAACAATCAATCAAAATCCATACAAAAAGTGAATTCAATACTCATTTGACAAGCATTAAGTTCAAATAACATGGATAATAATAGAAAGGCACAAAGGGGTTTAACAAATGCTCACACACTCACAGGGTGAATTGACTATTTGGCTAGGTAGTTGTGCTCAAAATGAAACAAAATGCCTTGATCCTTTTCATGCTTTCATATAATCAACACAAACAAAAGATTAAGCATAATAAAATCCAGTTAGAACAAGAATGTTGGTACTCCGTGCATATATGAACAATGGAAAGCTACCTCACAAAAAAGGGTGGGAACTAAAGTGATTCACATCAAGAACAAGTATACAAAAGAATGAACGACATGGATGTTTGTAAAAAGCCTAAGTTTCATGTATATGCTAAAGTCTAGAAAGTGATACAAACATACATTGGACATGTACAAAACTTAACAATATCAACACCATACATTCGCAAGTTGAAACGATCAAACTTGGAAAATCACAAAATGCATCCTTAAGCTAATCAAAACAAACTTGAGAGCAAACACCAAATTTATTCTAACTACCTAACAAAATTGAATTAAAATCTAACTAAACACAAAGACCAAAATTGGTGAAAGTGGATGGAAAATGAGAGATTTTTCTTTGCAAAACAAGGCGCGCTAAGCTCGAGTAGGAAAATTTTGTTTTTCAAAATTGGTTCTTTCTCTCATTCACTCCATTGTCACTTTATATTAACTATGTTACTAAACATAAAACTATATAAACTCAAGAGTCATTGGGTTGCCTCCCAACAAGCGCTTGTTTCACGTCGTTAGCTCGACGCCTTATTTACGTACAAGCTCCTCCATGTTGCTTCGTTCACCGGTACATACCAAATAAAATCTGCAACACTTGAGCAAACGTAAACCAAAAACAAAAATATGCACAAACACATATACATGATGGAAAACATGTAACATCCCAGTTTTTGTTAGATTTATTTAATCAAGTCGATTTAATTATTTTTATTTTTATATTATTTTATTCTTGAATTTTATTTGGCAATATATTATTTTTCATCGTGATTATGTTTTATCGCGTTTTGGGAGCGTTTGCGAGATATTTGAGTGTAGGGGTATTTTGGTCATTTTACTTATTTTGTATAAGTTAGAAACTTAAAGAGAAAAAAAGAGAGAAAATAGTAAGGAAGGAAAAGACAAAGAAGGAAAAGAGAAAGGAAAGAAGAAAAAGGGAAAAACTTGGAGAGTAAGGAATCGATTCAACCGACTTTTGAAAACATGATTAATCGGGTAAGGGTGTGAAACTCGATTATCCTATACTTGTGTATGATTATGTATGTATGTATTTGTGTGATATTTGGTTGAAATTGGATATAGAATCAAAACCATTAAAATGTTGAGATTGTTAGAATTTGATTCAAATTGTGTCTGAAACCATGTTTTAAGGTTCCTTATTGTTGATAAATGTTGTTGTGCATTCAATTGGTAATTTGCTGGTGTTTAGGGGAGATTTGGAGATGATTTTGGTTGATTTTCGTAGCAGAAATTCTGCAGGAAAAAATCTGGGTTTCGCTGCCCATTACGCGTATTGGTTTGGGCAATACGCGTATGACAAGGGGGAAATGAGGGCAATACGCGTATGGAACACATTTTTCACGGCCTTCTGCTGATTTGCGTAATGGTACGCGTACTTGGCATGGAATTACGCATAACAAGTGAGGCATTACGCATATGGAGTTTTTAGTGGAATTTTTGGGGAGAAATCAGTCTTTGCCAATACGCGTAGCACTTTGGGCAATCCGCGTATGGAATGGGCGAGCGAGCTGGGCAGTATGCGTATGGCCCAAGGCAATACGCGTATGACCAGAGAGGGTGTAAAATTGTATCTGATTTTGCGTTCGATGCCGTAACTTTTGATCCGTAACGCGGATCGAGGCGTTCTTGGTACCGTTAGAAAGCTTTTGAGATGTTCTTTCTTATAAAAATGGTTTTGAGATTGGTGGCCGATTTAATTGTGTCAGGAATTTGGAAATGTGTCGTTTTTCCAACTTTTACCGTCTTAACTTTGTGTGATTGTTGTGTTATCATGCAATATGCTTTATATATATATCGTATGACTTGTGTGATGTTATACGATGTGAATGCATGTGATGAAATGTTGTGATGATGGTTTGTGGCCTAAGGGCAAGAAAATGCATTGTGTTGTATCTGATTGTATATGTATGATTATGGATGTGTATATGTGTGCATTTGAATGTCATGAGTCATTGTATGCCAAGCATCATGATATGCATTCTTGTGATGTCGTGTGCCCTAGTGGGTGTGAGCGACGAAACGGTTCCAGAGGGAATCCGCTATAACATCGTGAGCCTTATACCGAGAGGACCTAAAGCGATGATTATAGACGATCGTGAGCCTTATACAAAGAGGACCTAAAGCGACCGAATTGTGAGCCTTATACCGAGAGGACCTAAAGCGATCCAAAAACGTCGTGAGCCTTATACCAAGAGGACCTAAAGCGACGGGAACATCGTTTGCCCGATGGGGAGTTACACTAAGTAACAAGCGATGATTCCAATAGTTCCTGAGTGAACTAATGATGAGAATGATGGATGGAACGGTACTGCATTGCATTGCATAGAGTCATTGTGTCGGTCTCTGTGCATTTGTATAAATCATGAATGGATTGATTTTGTGTGGAATTGTGAATGGAATTGACGAGTTGATATATATATATGTTTGTGATAAATGTATTGTGCATGAGTGATATGCCTTTGTGACGGATATATGAGATATGAGTTGTGTTGTTTTGTTTTTGAATTCTGGTGTAAGTTGTGTTGAGAATATTTTACATGTGTATTTTTGTGTTATTATATAATTGTATGCAATTATATTATAATTGTGTTTCTCACCCTTCTGCTGTTTTGAATTGTCTATGAGGCATTGCAGATTAGATGCTGGAGGTCTTTTTGTGAAGCTTAGGTCTTCATTCTTTTGTTTGTCGGCTCTAATATGTAGCACCGGATAGTTGGGGAGATCGTTTGTGATTATGTGTATATGTATATGTTGTTTTTTGGGATTGTACATGTATGACTCTGTGTATGACAGACAAACTTTTATGTTATATATATATGAGATTCAGTTGCAGATTTTTTGCTTTTATTCTGTATCTGAGTTGTGGGTGTTAGGAACTGAGTTCCTCTGTTATGTGCTACCTGATTGTTGCATATCTATATGATCAGGTTGTCGTATGTTTGTTTTATTGATGTGACGCTCCCGTCTATGCCATGAATGTTTTAATTACACTCTAATTATTTGTTATCGCTTTAATTCCTTGGGGTATAGATTGGGGGTGTTACATTAAGTGGTATCAGAGCCAGTTTGTGTCAGTTCGTGCTAGTTCATGTCGGTCCTTGTGTTTGGGGTGAGTTATTTGTTTAACCATAGTTGCTGTTATTGGATATGAACAGAATATGGCTGGTAGGAATGATGCTGCTCTTGCTGCTGCTATGCAAGCTATGGCTCAGGGCGGGGTGCACCTAATGCTGGTGGAAATGATGAGTCCAGGAAGAACAAACCGCTTGTCTTCAAAGGGAGACATGATCCTGATGGTGCTCAGATTTGGCTTAAGGAGATTGAAAGAATCTTTCGAGTGATGGACTGTACTGAGGAACATAAGGTGAGATTGGGTACTCACATGTTGCAGGAGGAGGCTGATGATTGGTGGGTTAGTGTGCGTCATGTGTGGGAAGCTACAGGTGAAGAGGTCACTTGGGCTTTGTTTAGCAGGGAGTTTTTGAGGAAGTATTTTCCTGAAGATGTTAGAGGAAAGAAGGAAATAGAGTTCTTGGAGTTGAAACAAGGTAACATGTATGTTGTGGATTACACTGCTAGGTTTGTGGAGCTTGTTCAGTTTTATCCACATTATGCTGAAGCAACTGCAGAGTTTTCCAAATGTGTGAAGTTTGAGAATGGGTTACATCCTGAGATCAAGCAGGCAATTGGTTATCAAAGAATCAGGAGGTTTCCAGATTTGGTGGATTGTTGTAGAATTTATGAGGAGGATAGCAAAGCTCGTTCTACTCACTATAAGAGTGTGAACGAAAGGAAAGGGAAGCAACTATTTCGTGGTGATCCTTATGTGTCACCAGCTGACAAGGGTAAGCAAATGGGTAATTTTGATAAAAGGCCAAGTGGGGGGAGGTATGTCTAATCCTCTGAGATGTTTTAGGTGTGGTGACTTAGGACATCGTCAGTTTGAATGTAGAAAGGATATGAGGAAGTGTTCCAATTGTGGAGGTTTAGGACATGTAACAGCTGAGTGCAAGAAGAATGTGGTGAAGTGTTTCAACTGTGGGGAAGCTGGTCATATTAGTACAAAGTGTCCGAAACCAAAGCAAGTTCCAGCTGGAGGGAAAGTATTTGCATTGGCAGGAACTCAGACTACTAGTGCAGATCGTTTGATCAGAGGTACTTGTTTTATTAATAGTATGCCTTTAGTTGCTATCATTGATACCGGAGCGACTCATTCGTTTATTTCGTCTGAGTGCGCGAAGCGTTTAAATCTTTTGTTGTCTTCGATGGGTGGAGAGATGGTTATTGATACTCCAGCAATGGGGTCGGTAACTACTTCTTTGGTTTGTTTAAGTTGTCCTTTGACCATTTATGGTACAAAATTTGAGATGGATTTGGTGTGTCTGCCGTTTGAGGGTTTAGATGTGGTTATGGGAATGAATTGGTTGTAGTTTAATCGAGTTCATATTGATTGTTATCATAAGTTGGTAAGATTTCCTTCTCTTGAGGAAGACGAGGAATCGAGTTTCTTATCTACCAAAGAGTTGAAGAAGATTTTGGCGGATGAAGCTCAGTTGTTCGGGTTGTTTGCATCGTTGATAGTGGATAGTCAAGTTGCAATTGATGTGTTTCTAGTGGTGTGTGAATTTCCAGAGGTGTTTCCAGAGGATATTTCAGATGTGCCGCCAGAAAGAGAGGTGGAGTTTTCTATAGATCTAGTTCCTGGTACTAGACCTGTATCTATGGCACCATATCGTATGTCGGCATCTAAGTTGGTTGAGTTGAAGAAGCAGTTGAATGAATTGTTAGAAAAGAGGTTTGTGAGGCCGAGTGTATCGCCTTGGGGTGCTCCAGTTTTATTGGTGAAGAAGAAAGATGGAAGTATGCGATTGTGTATTGATTACCGCCAGCTGAATAAGGTGACGATTAAGAATAAGTATCCTCTTTCGAGAATTGATGATTTGATGGACCAGTTGGTAGGTGTGTGTATGTTTAGTAAAATTGATTTGAGGTCGGGTTATCATCAGATTAAAGTGAAAGAGGAAGATATTCAGAAGACGGCTTTTAGGACACGCTACGGACATTACGAATATTCTGTGATGCCGTTCGGGGTTTCTAATGCGCCAGGAGTGTTTATGAAGTATATGAATCACATTTTTCATGAGCATTTGGATCGATTTGTTGTTGTGTTTATTGATGAAATCTTGATTTATTCTAAGTCTCGGGAGGAACATGCGGAGCATTTGCGTGTTATGTTGCAAATTTTGAAGGAGAAGAGACTTTATGCCAAGTTGTCCAAGTGTGAGTTCTGGTTGTCAGAAGTGAGTTTTCTTGGGCATGTCATTTCAGGTAATGGTATTGTTGTGGATCCATCCAAAGTAGATGCAGTTCTACAATGGGAGGCTCCTAGATCTGTTACTGAAATTAGAAGCTTTTTGGGTTTAGCTGGATATTATCGAAGATTCATTGAAGGCTTTTCCAAGTTAGCACTTCCTTTGACCCAGCTGACTTGTAAAGGTAAAACGTTCATTTGGGATATTCAGTGTGAGGAAAGTTTTAGTGAGCTGAAGAGAAGATTGACTACGGCTCCGATTTTGATCTTACCGAATCCTACTGAACCGTTTGTGGTGTATTGCGATGCATCTTTGATTGGTTTAGGTGGGGTGTTGATGAAAGAAGGTAAGGTTGTGCCTTATGCTTCGAGGGAATTGTGGATTCATGAGAAGAATTACCCTACTCATGATTTGGAATTAGCGGCTGTGGTGTTTGTATTGAAAATTTGGAGGCATTATCTCTATGGTGCAAGATTCGAAGTCTTTAGTGATCATAAGAGTTTGAAATACTTGTTTGATCAGAAAGAGTTGAATATGAGGCAACGGAGATGGTTGGAATTTTTGAAGGACTACAATTTTGGCTTGAATTACCATCCTGGTAAAGCTAATGTGGTGGCCGATGCGTTAAGCCGGAAATCTTTGCATATGTCCACTTTGATGGTTAAAGAGTGGGAACTTTTGGAAGCATTTAGAGATTTGAGCTTGGTGTGTGAATTGACATCTGATGAAGTGAGGCTTGGTATGTTAAAGGTTACTAATGATTTTCTGTCAACCGTTAGCGAGAAACAGAAGTTGGATGTGAAATTTGTTGATTTGATGACGGTTGGAGATCAAAGTGTGAATGGTGACTTTAAAGTGGATGATAAGGGTGTTTTGAGATTCCGTGGTAGAATTTGTATTCCTGATGATCCGGACTTAAAAAAGATGATTTTAGAGGAAGGACACCAGAGTAATTTGAGTATACATCTGGGAGCTAATAAGATGTATCAAGATTTGAAGAAGATCTTTTGGTGGTCCGGATTGAAGAAGGATGTGGCTCAGTTTGTTTATGCGTGTTTGACGTGTCAGAAGTCGAAGGTAGAACATCAGAAGTCTAGTGGATTATTGCAATCGTTGGATATTCCCGAGTGGAAATGGGACAACATTTCTATGGATTTTACGACAGGGTTGCCGAATACACAGAGGGGACATAATGCCATTTCGGTGGTTGTGGATAGGCTGACTAAATCGGCGCCTTTCATTCCGATTAACATCAGTTTTTCTTTGGAGAGGTTGGCTGAGATTTATATTCGTGTGATTGTGAAGCTACATGGTGTTCTGTTGTGTATTGTTTCAGATCGAGATCCGAGGTTTACTTCCAGATTTTGGGAAATTTTGCAAAAGGCGTTAGGTTCCAAGTTGAGATTGAGTTCGGCTTATCATCCGCAGACGGATGGTCAGACTGAGAGAACTATTCAGTCTTTGGAAGATTTGTTGCGGGCTTGTGTCTTGAGCAAGGTGGTGCTTGGGATAGTTATCTTTCGTTGGTGGAATTCACGTATAACAACAGTTTCCATTCGAGTGTTGGAATGACACCTTTTGAAGCGTTGTATGGAAGAAGATGTCGAACACCTTTGTGTTGGCATGAATCTGGTGAGAGTTCGGTGGTTGGACTGGAGTTAATTCAACAAACTACGGAAAAGATGAAACTTATTCATGAGAAATTGAAGGCTTCTTAGAGTAGACAGAAGAGTTATCATGATCGAAGGAGGAAAGATCTTGAGTTTCAAGAAGGCGATCATGTATTTTTGAGAGTTACATCGGTGACGGGTGTTGGGCCTGCATTGAAGTCGAAGAAGCTTACTTCTCGGTTTATTGGTCCTTATCAGATATCCGCGAGAGTGGGTGCTGTGGCTTATCGGGTGGCGTTTCCACCGAATCTTTCGAATTTGCATGATGTGTTCCATGTTTCACAGCTTCGGAAGTATGTTCCGGATCCGTCGCATGTGATTCCGATGGATGAGGTTGAGGTAAGGGAGAACCTTACGGTTGAGGCATTACCAGTGAGAATTTTGGATCGCGAGTTGAAGCAGTTAAGAGACAAGGATATTGCGCTTGTGAAAGTAGCGTGGGGAAGCGCTGCTGAGGGCAATTTGACTTGGGAGTTAGATAGTCGGATGCGAGAGTCGTATCCAGAGTTGTTCGTCTCAGGTAAAATTTTCGAGGACGAAAATTTCTAAGTGGGGGAGAATTGTAACGCCCTAGGTTTTGTTAGATTTATTTAATCGAGTCGATTTAATTATTTTTATTTTTATATTATTTTATTCTTGACTTTTATTTGGCAATATATTATTTTTCATCGTGATTATGTTTTATCGCGTTTTGGGAGCGTTTGCGAGATATTTGAGTGTAGGGGTATTTTGGTCATTTTACTTATTTTGTTTAAGTTAGAAACTTAAAGAGAAAAAACGAGAGAAAATAGTAAGGAAGGAAAAGAGAAAGAAGGAAAAGAGAAAGGAAAGAAGAAAAAGGGAAAAACTTGGAGAGTAAGCAATCGATTCAACCGACTTTTGAAAACACGATTAATCGGGTAAGGGTGTGAAACTCGATTATCCTATACTTGTGTATGATTATGTATGTATGTATTTGTGTGATATTTGGTTGAAATTGGATATAGAACCAAAACCATTAATATGTTGAGATTGTTAGAATTTGATTCAAATTGTGTCTGAAACCATGTTTTAAGGTTCCTTATTGTTGATACATGTTAGATAGATGTTGTTGTGCATTCAATTGGTAATTTTCTGGTGTTTAGGGGATATTTGGAGATGATTTTGGTTGATTTTCGTAGCAGAAATTCTGCAGGAAAAATTCTGGGTTTCGCTGCCCATACGCGTATCAGGCTTGGCATTACGCGTATTGGTTTGGGCAATACGCGTATGGCAAGAGGGAAATGAGGGCAATACGCGTATGGAACACATTTTTCATGGCCTTCTGCTGATTTGCGTAATGGTACGCGTACTTGGCATGGCATTACGCGTAACAAGTGAGGCATTACGCGTATGGAGTTTTTAGTGGAATTTTTTGGGAGAAATCAGTCTCTGCCCATACGCGTAGCACTTTGGGCAATACGCGTATGGAATGGGCGAGCGAGCTGGGCAGTACACGTATGGCCCAAGGCAATACGCGTATGACCAGAGAGGGTGTAAAATTGTATCCGATTTTACGTTCGATGCCGTAACTTTTGATCCGTAACTCGAATCGAGGCATTCTTGGTACCGTTAGAAAGCTATTGAGATGTTCTTTCTTATAAAAATGGTTTTGAGATTGGTGGCCGATTTAATTGTGTTGGGAATTTGGAAATGTATCGTTTTACCGATTTTTACCATCTTAACTGTGTGTGATTGTTGTGTTATCATGCAATATGCTTTTTATATATATATATATATATATATATATATATATATATATATATATATATATATATCGTATGACTTGTGTGATGTTATACGATGTGAATGCATGTGATGAAATGTTGTGATGATGGTTTATGGCCTAAGGGCAAGAAAATGCATTGTGTTGTGTTTGATTGTATATGCATGATTATGGATGTGTATATGTGTGCATTTGAATGTCATGAGTCATTGTATGCCAAGCATCATGATATGTATTCTTGTGATGTCGTGTGCCCTAGTGGGTGTGAGCGACGAAACGGTTCCAGAGGGAATCCGCTATAACATCGTGAGTCTTATACCAAGGGTACATAAAGCGATGATTATAGACGATCGTGAGCCTTATACAAAGAGGACCTAAAGCGATCGAATCGTGAGCCTTATATCGAGAGGACCTAAAGCGATCCATAAACGTCGTGAGCCTTATACCAAGAGGACCTAAAGCGACGTGGAACATCGTTTGCCCGACGGGGAGTTACACTAAGTAACAAGCGATGATTCCAATAGTTCCTGAGTGAACTAATGATGAGAATGATGGATGAAACGGTACCGCATTGCATTGCATAGAGTCGTATGTCGGTCTCTATGCATTTGCATAAATCATGAATGGATTGATTTTGTATGGAATTGTGAATGGAATTGACGAGTTGATATATATATATATATATATATATATATATATATATATATATATATATATATATATATATATTGGTGATAAATGTATTGTGTATGAGTGATATGCCTTTGTGACGGATATATGAGATATGAATTGTGTTGTTTTGTTTTTGAATTCTGGTGTAAGTTGTGGTGAGAATATTTTACATGTGTGTTTTTGTGTTATTATATAATTGTATGCAATTATATTATAATTGTGTTTCTCACCCTTCTGCTGTTTTGAATTGTCTATGAGGCATTGCAGATTAGATGCTGGAGGTCTTTTCGTGAAGCTTAGGTCTTCATTCTTTTGTCGGTCGGCTCTGATATGTAGCACCGGGTAGTTGGGGAGATCGTTTGTGATTATGTGTATATGTATATGTTCTTTTTTGGGATTGTACATGTATGACTCTGTGTATGACAGACAAACTTTTATGTTATATATATATGAGATTCAGTTGCAGATTTTCCGCTTTTATTCTGTATCTGAATTATGGGTGTTAGGAACTGGGTTCCTCTGTTATGTGCTACCTGATTGTTGCATATCTATATGAGCAGGTTGTTGTATGTTTGTTTTATTGATGTGACGCTCCCGTCTATGCCATGAATGTTTTAATTACACTCTGATTATTTGTTATCGCTTTAATTCCTTGGGGTATAGATTGGGGGTGTTACAAAACACATATATACAATCACTTATGGAAAACAACTATAAACAAGTATATACAAAACTTAAAAACATAAAAACTATCGCAATGCGATTCAATATCAAAACCAATCCATGGCAACGAAGCCATTTTGTTGGAGCGGTAAAGCGGCAAGAAAAAATATTATTTTCGAAAGAATTCCCTCCGGGATTTATGTCGTGTCCACAGGGATCGGTTCGAGGGAAAAAATGTCGTTCGACAATCTCTACGTCTCTAAGCATGGGTTTAAATGGTTTGGGATAAAAGTGCAAAAGAAAAAACATAAAACATGAAAATAAATACATTCTTAAGACATGAGAAAACTCGTCAGGAGTTGTATTTCAATCTACCCATCAAGCACTAAAAAATATATGGATCAAATGCATGCAACCTAAATCACTCGTCAAAATCCCCACGTATCGCTCACAACAAGAGGTTATGTCTAACACAAATATTGAGAGATCAACCGCATTCTCTCGGAGGTGATGTCTCACGCAACTCAATAATACGGAGCATTAAGATCCGACACACATGTGAATATTAGGCTGCTTCCCACAGCCAATAGACATACATCTTAGGTCGAGTTTGAAAAGTATATGTCTATAGCAAATCAAACCCATTAAGATAAAGATTAAATCAAAGATGACATCGATTAAGAGTTGTAAAAGAGATTTTATACAAAGATCCATAAATATACATACAATCAAGATAAACTTACATACAAAACCCCAACAAATGAAAAATACATAGAGAGGAAGGAAGAAGAACACAAATCTCACGGTTTGTCAACTCCGATTGAAGTGGATTCGACTCCGGATCGTCAAGATATACACTCCATGTGTTGTTTTTGAGCTAAATCTACTCAAGAATGTGTATGATGAAGTTGGGGTAAAAAGTTCCCAACAACATAACCTAAAAAATACTGAAAAGTGACTTAAATAGGGGCTGAAATGACGTAAACCGCGCTAAGCGCGCTATGAGGGTGCTTAGCGCCATCAGCAAAACCACAATTCTTATTTCCTTCATAACTTTCGTACCGTATCTCTGATTGACACGCCGTCGAAAGCGTTGGAAAGCTTATTCAATGCTCTATACAACAATGACAAAATATCCTTGCTTGAATACCTACAAAAATGAGTTAAAATAAAATTAGAAAGAATTAAATTTTACTACAAACGCGCTAAGCGCGCTCAGATCGCACTTAGCGCGATCTCACATAAAATACACCTAAACTTCCTTAAAGCACGCTAAGCGCGGTCCTGCCCGCGCTAAGCGCGGTAAATGAACCTTAGCTACTGCCTTTGGCAGAAAATGCGCACTGAAGCCGCACTGAAAAGCTCGCTTAGCGCGAGTTACCGACACGAACTCTCGAAAATCAAATTTTAGGCCTTCTTTCCTTCACCAATTGTTCCTATCATCAAATATAAGCAAGAAGACCTGTCAAAGAGCGTCAAAATGATCAATATTCACAATATTTACAATAAAATCGGAAACTTGCATATTTACACTAAAACTAATATATTTACTACTAAAATGTCAAGGAACCATTGAAAAGGGCAACAAAATACTATCTAAAATATGCACAATTTGGCACTTAACAACTCTCCCCAACTTAAACTTGTTTGTCCTCAAACAAGAATCAAACAACTCAAAGAAACAAAAGTAACAACCAAGCAATCACAAGTCAACAAGTTTCAAAAAACAAAAACAAATGTATAGTTCAACACAAAAACGTACATGCAAAGAAAAACTTACCACTAAACTACAACGATAACATAACCACGAAACAAACGCTACGTACAAAAATCATGCCAAACATTCCAAAACAACACGAGTTCAAACGTGAATCACACCTAGCAAAAACAATCATCGGTAGATGAAAAACATAAAATGAGGTACTCTTCACTCACACAACAATCTTGCAAACAAAAGACTAAATTATGCAATCATCCAAAAATCATATTGAAAACATAAAAGCAAGAATCACAAGGGCTTTCAAGGTTGTAGCGTGGTCGGGTAAACAAACCAGGGGCAATTTCTAAAGGCAATTGAAATAAAAACTTGCCTAAACCTAAGGGAGTGATCAACTCACAAAGACTCAAACACAAAATTCCAATCAACTTCTTCCCAAATCCCAAGTGTTACACAAAACACAATACTTATTTAGCACAATTATTTGAACTCTTTTTGTTTCCTTTCACAAGGATTTTCTTTTTCTTTCTTTTTTTTTCTTTTCCATATTTTTCTCTTTTTTCTTTTCGTTTTCAACCTCATAGAAACCAACCGACGAGTAAACAATCATTCTCTCCCCAACTTGAATTCAACCACATCATCATGTGAATACTCCCTACTTTCTAAGGCAAGGTAAAAATTCATACAACAACACAAAGTTGAGGGTTCAAGAAAAAACAATCAATCAAAATCCATACAAAAAGTGAATTCAATACTCATAGACAAGCATTAAGTCCAAATAACATGGATAATGATAGAAAGGCACAAAGGGGTTTAACAAATGCTCACACACTCACAGGGTGAATTGACTATTTGGCTAGGTAGTTATGCTAAAAATGAAACAAAATGCCTTGATCCTTTTCATGCTTTCATATAATCAACACAAACAAAAGATTAAGCATAATAAAATCCAGTTAGAACAAGAATGTTGGTACTCCGCGCATATAGGAACAATGGAAAGCTACCTCACAAAAAAGGGTGGGAACTAAAGTGATTCACATCAAGAACAAGTATACAAAAGAATGAACGACATAGATGTTTGTAAAAAGCCTAAGTTTCATGAATATGCTAAAGTCTAGAAAGCGATAAACATATACCTTGGACGTGTACAAAACTTAACAATATCAACACCATACATTTGCAAGTTGAAACAATCAAACTTGGAAAATCACAAAATGCATCCTTAAGCTAATCAAAACAAACTTGAGAGCAAACACAAAATTTTATTCTAACGACCTAACAAAATTGAATTAAAATCTAACGAAACACAAAGACCAAAATTGGTGAAAGTGGATGGAAAATCAGAGATTTTTCTTTGTAAAACAAGGCGCGCTAAGCGCGAGCAGGAAAATTTTGTTTTTCAAAATTGGTTCTTTCTCTCATTCACTCCATCCATTGTCACTTTATATTAACTATATTACTAAACATAAATCTCAAAATTCATCATAATGGTGAATTCACCGATGAAGGTCTTAGTGTATATGAGAATGGAGTAATATATGATTTGAGAGTAGATGTAGACTAATGAAGTTATTTTGAGCTATTTGGTGTATTAAAAGACCTGGGTTATAGGGAGTTTGAAACAATATATTACAAGGACCCTCAATTTTGGATGAATGCACTTGTTGATGACAAGGGTGCTTTAGAAATTGCAGATCTTTATAGGGTGCACCAATGTGTTGATATTTACATTCAACACACCTTGTCTTAACCTGACTACTGTGATATTGTTGTTGATAATGTTGATGAGGACCCTGCTGAAATTGTATATGAGGTGGATGAGTTACTTAGTAAACTGCATGATTAAGTTGTTGGAGTTGAACAAAGCACTGTTGTGATGGAGGAAAGTGATGTTGGAGTTGATCAAGCCACTGCTGGGTAGGAGGAAGGTAATGTTGGAGTTGATTAAGTTAATCATGCAGTGGATGAACGTACTGCTGGACTTGAGGAAATTAATGTTGTAGTTGAACAAGTTAAACCTGTAGTGGAGAAATGTAATTGATCGTACCTGATCAGAAAGTAGATTAGTGGCCAACAAACATCGTGAGCTCCGCTACTCCGGTGGTGATGAGACGGTGGGGGGGGGGGGGGGGGGATGTACCTGCAAGGTACTCCGATGCCAAAGTCAAGAAAGGAGCAAGCAAGTACAGAAAGTGAGAGTAAGAATGAGAATAGAATCCCTGACCCTCTCATGAGAAAGGGTATTTATATTGTGCCCCCAGCGCTGGGTCAACGGTCGTCTGCGCTGGGTTGGATTGCTGGCCCAATGAAGATAACTTCCAGGGCTTATGTGGTGTATGGAAGACCAGCACGTGGTCTTCGCCCTGGAGTAACAATCCCGAGATCTCCAAAAAGTAGGCAGACTGACTCTTTCGGAAGTGGGTAGTTACCTGATGACGTGTCCCTGTGGGAGGAGCACGTGGAGAAATGAGAGGGAGGATGTTCGTTCTCTCCCCAGTCCTTATAGTGTCTGCTTGACGATGATGGATCTGGTCGTGCCCGACGAGGAAGGGGATTGGGCCTTAATGGGCCGCGTAGCATGATATTGGGTTGGGCCTGCCCGACGGATGGGCAGGCACTGGCCCAGTCCAGAACAGGAGTCCCCCCCAAGTCGTTGCTCCGAAGTGTCAGAGTAATGACTTAAGAGGCAGCCCATTCGTCGGGGACTGGTTTAGTAGGGCAGCATGCCCGAAGTGCCAAGCTGATGGGAAATGTAGGCGGTCAGGCGCATGGATGTTCGCCGGGCAGGAGCCACAGGGACTGATGTTCTTCTGTCATTCGAAAGGTCATTTATGGTCAACTCTGCGGGGAGATGAAAGGAGACGGACACGCTTATCCCGTGGGCACATAGGGAAGTGAAACGATGTGCGCGGGGCCTCGAGTGCCACATGTCACTCGTCATCAATGCCTAGGGCAGCTAGGAACGCCTCGAGTCTTGTGGCAGCTCTATAAATAAAGTCGGGTTCGTGCCATTTGCGTATTTCCACTCTCTCCACTCACCTCTCTCTCTCTCTCTCTCTCTCTCTCTTTGTCTTTACCTTTCATCGCCGTCCTTCCACCGTACGCCGCCGCACCAGAGATTCCCAACTTCCGCTTCAAGTAAGTTTCTGGCTCATTCTTTCTATTTTATGTTTTCTACGGTCGTTTCTCTGGCGAACTGATGAAGTTCCCAGGGAGGCCACGGAGTTTCCGGCGAAAAAGGCTGGGCTTATTTAGATTTCTGATGAATGCCCCGGGGAACTGGGATGAATCTCCCGTGGACCTGATGAATGTCTCGAGGACACATGATGAATTCCTCGAGGACATGGGATGAAGAAGTCGGGGACCTGATGAAGGCCCTGGGGACATTCGATGGACACTTAAGTGTATCTGCGCGTGTCCTCGAGCTTTATGTCTCCCCAGCGCGGGGAGGTTCAAGGGGTGAGCACCCTCAGCAATTGTGGTCAGAGGGATACTTCCCCAACGGGGATGTTCCCGAGGAAGGCTCTGGCCAAGGACATTTTCTGAGCAGTTCCTCGTATCCTTTCTTCGTCCTTTCACTTGATTTGCGGTGAAAGGGTGAATTTGATCTGGACTATTGAATTCACCAATTCCCTCTGCTTTTTAGGCAAAATGGCGACCATGGCCTCGGGAATCATAGAGACCGACAACGAGCCCGACTCCCCGTTGGCGCCGATCACCGGTGATGAGAAGCGGCCACCAGAAGACTGGGCTAGCAAGGAGCCTCTGAGCGTCCCGTCTCTGTTTGCTACGGACTCCCAAGATGCCTTCGCTGTAACGTCCCGTTTAGTCCGATTTATTTAATCGATTCGATTTAATTATTTTCATTTTTATATTATTTTATTCTTGACTTTTATTTGACAATATATAATTTTTCATCGTTATTATGTTTTATCGTGTTTTGAGAGCGTTTGCGAGATATTTGAGCTGAGGGGTAAAATGGTCATTTTGAGGGGTTAGATATTTTAGAAAAAATTAGATATTTTATAAATAGAGATTTGAGAGAAAAAGAAAGAAAAGAAAGAGAAAGGAAGAGGAAGGAAAAGAGAAGGAGAGGAAAACTTATGGAAGAAGAAATCATCCGTTCAAGCGTGATTAATCGGGTAAGGGTGAGAAGTTTCGATTATATCTTGCTTGTATATGTATATGTATGTATTTGTTTGAATGTTTGGTTGAAAAATATATGTTTTCCACTTGATTGGAATTGTGATCATTTCGATAGAATTGATGTTTTCACGGTTGGAAATCGATATGAATCACATAGTATGATCGTATTACATGTATGAACATTGTCGATACTTGTTTTGATTGATTGAAAATGTTTTGGTTGCAGAAAGTTGGGTTTTGGGGTTTGGAACCATGTAACCCACAGCAGAAAAATTCTGGTTCTGATGCGATTCGCCAGGCGAATTAGGTCTCGCCACTAGTTCGCCAGGAGAAGTTCTGGTGAAGAGGGATTCACCAGGCGAAATCATAAGTCGTCAGGCGAAAACGGGGAGACATAAATGTGTTAGCCACTGGAACTCTTGGGTTTTTCTAAAATTATGGTTCGCCATTAGTTCGCCAGGCGAAGTGCTGGCGAAGGGGGATTCGCCAGGCGAAATCCTAAGTCGCCAGGCGAATCTGGCTGTTTCTCAATAAATTCTTTCCTATGAAAATCCATAACTTTTGATCCGTAACTCAGATCGAGACGTTCTTAGTACCGTTGGAAAGCTAATGAGATGTTCTTTCTTATAAAAATGTTTTTGAGATTAGTGGCCGATTTAATTATGTCGAGAATTGGGAAACGTGTCGTTTTGTCGACTTTTACCGTTGTAATTGTGTGCGATTGATGTGTTATCACGCGACTTGCCTTTGATATATAACGTATAGGTTGTGTGCTATTATATGATATGAATGCATGTGATGAAATGTTGGGATGATGGTTTGTGGCCTTATGGCAAGTAAATGCGTTGTTTCGGGTTAAACTTCAATGCATGATTATTGATGTTGCGATGGTTCACTTGGTTAAATATGTATATGCATTTGATTGTCATGAGTCATTAGTATGCCATGCATCATGATATGCACCTTGTGATGTCATGTGCCCTTGTGGGGTGTGAGCGACGAAACGATTCCAGAGGGAATCTGCTGTAACGATCGTGAGCCTTATACAAAGAGGACCTAAAGCGACGTTATAGACGACCGTGAGCCTTATACAAAGAGGACCTAAAGCGATCGGATCACGAGCCTTATACAAGAGGACCTAAAGTGATCCATAAATGTCGTGAGCCTTATACCAAGAGGACCTAAAGCGACGGGGAACATCGTTTTCCCGAAGGGGAGTTACACTAAGTAACAAGCGATGGTTCCACTAATTCCTGAGTGAATTAATGATGATGAGAATGATGGATGGATGGTACCGCATGCATAGAGTTGTTGTGTCGGTCTCTGTGCATTTGCATAAACCATGAATGGATTGATTATGTGTGGGAAATTGTGAATGGATTGATTATGTGTGGAAAATTGTGAATGGATTGATTATGTGTGGGAAATTGTGAATTGATTGATTATGTGTTGAGCTCGTGATATCATTGGTAATTTGATATGCATTGGTTATGGATGATATGTTTTATGTATAGACATATGCTATGTTTTGTGGTGATGTTGTACATTACAATTATTGTATTAATTATCTATGATATGCTATATATGAATATATGGGATGTGGTGGTGTGTTTCCATATGTCATAACTTTGGTATGCCTTATGTGTGAATATGTGATTATGTTGGTATAATTGATATATGCTATATGGTTGGATTATTAGAAATATGTTATGTATATTTGGCATGCTATATGTATTAGTATGTGATGCTTGTGGTGAGAATAATTATGCATGTGAATTTATATGTGTTTGCATATTATTATCCAATCTTGATTTAGTTGTTATTTCTCATCCTTCTGCTGTGGTTTGATGCCCTATGAGGCAATTGCAGATTAGCATCTTGGAGGCTTTTGTGAGGATTAGTTCTCCATCCTTTTGTCGGTCTGTGTGCTCTGATACATAACACGGGAGTCGGGGAACGCTTTTGTTATATATGTATACATTTGTTGGATCTATTTTGTATTACCTTTGTATTAATATTTTGATGTTATAAAACAATTTATTTTGTAAAACAAGTCAGTTATGGATCTTTCTGCTTTATTCCATAATTGAACTTTCCTTTTGTTGGAAAAAGTTTCCCTTTTATGTTTATTCCATTTTGTGTTATGTATCAAATTTATGAGCAGGGATTGTGTTTTCTTTCTTTAAATGTGGCATCCTTGTTTCTTTCTGAGAATAAATTTTTATTCACTCTGATTTATTTATGTCTTATTTATCTGCGATGGGAATTAGGGTGTTACATTAGTGGTATCAGAGCTGGTCGGTCCGTCCGACCAAGTTGTTGAGTCAGTTGGTGTGACAGTTGAATACTGTCGATGTTGTTTGTCCCTTAGTACGTGATATGTGTGTGAAACACTGTCAGTGCTTTCTGGGTTTTCTAATCCTTTGTCTTCAGGATTTAGAATGAGATAAGTGGGGGAGAAGCTTGTGCTTCTCCAAGTTGCTTCAGGTGTGGATCGTTGGCTCAGTGTGTTGTAGATTGCAATATTATAAGTGTTGTTTGGACAGTGTTGTTCCCGGTTCCAGAGGGAATGCGGAGGTAAGGTTTATGTCAACTAAGGAATTATGCCTTAGGTAGTTTTGTGCACAAGATGCAAGAAATGCTATTATAGTTTGGTAAAGACGGTTTATGCCCCATCATGATTGTCGGCTGTCTATTGACAAATTGAGGAACTGATCACCCTTAATCTCTTGTTGATAGTAGACGGAATTATGTTGGATGGAATAGACGTGTCTTTCCAGCTTTGATAGTATTTTTTGTGAATCGTTTGGAGCTAAGCCAGTGAGTACAGATTGTTTTGTTGAGTCGATGAAGATTCTAATATCGAAAGATGAGACGGATTACAGGTTTTGGTATGTTGGTCCAGTTGGGAAGTCATTGAGAGAGAATGACTGGGTATCGTTAATGGTTGTTCTCAGAGAGTAGAGTGTGAACTCAAATTTGACGAAGGTGAGGATTTGAGATTTGGATCTGCTAAGTAAGTAGAAGAACTTTTAGGAAGTTAAACTCAGATGTTTGTCATGTTTGTGATGATAGTGTTATGGAAATTGGCAGGAAGCCACAGTGATGGGCCGTCAGTTGTGCATAGTTTTCAAATGAGTTTTTGGATGAAACATTAGTGGGTCGACTTGAAGAGGTCCAGCGTGGTTGGTAAGAAAAAGGATGATAGCATGAGGTTGCGTGTTAATCAGTGAGTCGTATGGAAACTTGCAGTTGTGTTCTGGATAGCTTGAGTTTTGAATTGTGACGAATCGCGAACGATTTGAAGGTCCTTGATGGTATTAATCTTGTTATGGGTTGAGATCTCGTGTCAACAGAAACCTTGAGTGAGTTGGAACCCCGTAAGAAGAGTTTATATGGAATGTGGTAACCAGAGATTGTTAAGCTATTTTGGATAAACTGTTTCGAGCTCAGAATGAATTTTGAAGGTTGCATATGTTATGGTTGTGGAGTATATGAATCGTATCTTCCATACTTGTTTGGATAAGTTTATAGTGATGTTTATTGGATGATATTCTGATTTATTTTAAATCAAAGGATGAGTATGAAGGGTATTTGAGGATTTAGCTACAAGGGTTGAAAGAGAGGGAGCTTTCTGCTAAATTATCGAAGCGAGAATTTTGATTGAAAGAGGTTAGTTTTCTTGGTTATGTTATTTCCGATGATGGTATTATTGTGTATCTATCCAAAGTAGATGCAGTTCTATAATGAGAGACTCCAAAGTCGGTTAAGGAGATTAGAAACTTTTTGGCTTAGTTGGTTGTTACTGCATGTTATGGAAGACTTTGCTAAGTTAGTACTTCTGTTATCTCAGTTGACTTGCAAAGGGTGAGTCATTTGTTTTGGATGTTCGTTGTGAGTAAGTTTTAGTGAGCTGAAGAGAAGATTGACTACGACTCCAATTTTGATTCTGCCCGATCCTAATAAACTGTTTATGGAATATTGGGATGCGTCCTTGATGAATTTAGTTAGTGTGTTAATGCGAGAGGGTAAAGTAATTTGTTATGCTTTACGACAATTGAGGGTCATGAAAAGAATTATCCTACTCATATTGGAGTTGGTTGTTTTGTGTTGAGAATCAAGAGGTATTATTTTGAGGGTTTTAGGTTCAAGGTGTTTGGTAATCACAAGGGTTTAGAGTACTTGTTTGATCAGAAGGAATAAAGTAGGAGACAACGAGGATGGTTGGAATTCCTGATTAGTTATGACCTTGGCTCGAATTATCCTATTGGTAAAGTTAATGTCGTGCCTGATGAGTTAAGTCAAAAATCTTTGCATACGTCTGCTTTGATGGTTAAAGAGTGGGAATTTTTGGAAGAATTTAGAGATTTGAGTTTGGTGTGTGAATTAACATCTGATAGCGTGAGGCTTGGTATGTTAAAGGTCACTAATGATTTTCTGTTGACCGTTAGCGAGAAACAGAGGCTGGATGTGAAATTTGTTGAATTAATGACGGTTGGAGATAAAGGTGTGAATGGTGACTTTAAAGTGGATGATCAGGGTGTTTTGAGATTCCATGGTAGAATTTATATTCCTGATGATTCGGAATTGAAAAAGATGATTTTAGAGGAAGGACGCCGGAGTAGTTTGAGTATACACCCGAGAGCTAATAAAATGTATCAAGATTTGAAGAAGATCTTTTGATGGTCAGAGAATTAGAGTTGGTTGAGCAGTTTAGAGACTTGTGTCTGATGTGTAAGCTAACACAGCAGAGTGTGAGGTTGGGTATATTAAAAGTGAACAATGATTTTTGGCGAATATGAGAAAGAGTTAGACTTTGGACGTGAAATTGATAGTTTTGATGGTTACGAGTAATCAGAGTGCGTAGCGGAAGCGTGATGTGGCACAATTCGTATATGCGTGTGTGACTGGTAAGAGTTCAAAGGTTGAACATTATAAACTTGTAGGAATGATGAGACCTATGGACGTTCCGGAATGGAAATGTTAGGTGAAAGGTTTAATTACTATTCATGGGCTACTATGTAGATGGATGTTTTGGTTATATGTTCGATTGGTGAATCGTAGCATTGTTGTAATAATGTTGTGTGACAAGGTTGTTGGCATTCTAGTTTTATGGATGTTGTTAAGACGTTGTTTATGTCGTGGAACTTTATGTTCTTATCTTTGTTGTTGCCTCGTTTCCATCGTGATGGTTCGAGTGCGTGTAGATAATTCCTATGATGGGGAATTAGGGGAGTGTTACCTATGGTGAGGGTAACGATCTT
Organism: Lathyrus tuberosus; assembly: GCA_022829125.1. Lineage (NCBI taxonomy): Eukaryota > Viridiplantae > Streptophyta > Magnoliopsida > Fabales > Fabaceae > Lathyrus > Lathyrus tuberosus. The sequence continues at coordinate 12,463,532 of JALAZF010000025.1, read as the reverse complement.
GTTGTGTTTCGGTTCAAGAGTGAACCTGTGTGTTCGTAACTTGGGTATTCTTTGAGTCGTGAGTTGGTCGTCAAGTGCATTGTATGGTCATTTCATCTTGTCGTTGTTGTTATTACCATTGTCGTGTCGTTGCAGTAGTTGCTGTTAGCGAGGTGTTTTGTCGGTTTGTGTTATTCATGGTGTTGCCTTTAATGGCATGAGAGTGGGTTAGTCGGATGCGAGAGTCGTATCCGGAGTTGTTTGCACCAAGTATATATATTTTCGAGGACGAAAATGTCTAAGTGGGGAAGAATTGTAACGTCCCCTTTTGTCCGATTTATTTAATCGAGTCGATTTAATTATTTTCATTTTTATCTTATTTTATTCTTGACTTTTATTTGACAATATTTTATTTTTCATCGTTATTATGTTTTATCGCGTTTTAAGAGCGTTTGCGAGATATTTGAGCTGAGGGGTAAAATGGTCATTTTGAGGGTATAGATATTTTAGAAAAAATTAGATATTTTATAAATAGAGATATGAGAGAAAAAGAGAGAAAAGAAAGAGAAAGGAAGAGGAAGGAAAAGAGAAGGAGATGAAAACTTATGGAAGAAGAAATCATCCGTTCAAGCGCAATTAATCGGGTAAGGGTGAGAAGTTTCGATTATATCTTGCTTGTATATGTATATGTATGTATTTGTTTGAATGTTTGGTTGAAAAATATATGTTTTCCACTTGATTGGAATTGTGATCATTTCGATAGAATTGATGTTTTCACGGTTGGAAATCGATATGAATCACGTAGTATGATCGTATTACATGTATGAACATTGTTGATACTTGTTTTGATTGATTGAAAACGTTTTGGTTGGAGAAAGTTGGGTTTTGGGGTTTGGAACCGTGTAACCCGCAGCAGAAAAATTCTGGTTCTGATGCGATTCGCCAGGCGAATTAGGTCTCGCCACTAGTTCGCCAGGCAAAGTGCTGGTGAAGAGGGATTCGCCAGGCGAAATCATAAGTCGCCAGGCGAAAACGGAGAGACAGAAATGTGTTAGCTACTGGAACTCTTGGGTTTTTCTAAAATTGTGGTTCGCCACTAGTTTGCCAGACGAAGTGCTGGCGAAGGGGGATTCGCCAGGCGAAATCCTAAGTTGCCAGGCGAATCTGGCTGTTTCTCTATAAATTCTTTCCTTTGAAAATCCATAATTTTGATCCGTAACTCGGATCATGACGTTCTTAGCACCGTTGGAAAGCTAACGAGATGTTCTTTCTTATAAAAATGGTTTTGAGATTAGTGGCCGATTTAATTGTGTCGGGAATTTGGAAACGTGTCGTTTTGTCGACTTTTACCGTCGTAATTGTGTGCGATTGATGTGTTATCATGCGACATGCTTTTGATATATAACGTATAGCTTGTGTAATGTTATATGATGTGAATGCATGTGATGAAATGTTGGGATGATGGTTTGTGGCCTTATGGCAAATAAATGCATTGTTTCGGGTTAAACTTCAATGCATGATTATTGATGTTGAGATGGTTCACATGGTTATATATGTATATGCATTTGATTGTCATGAGTCATTAGTATGCCATGCATCATGATATGTACCTTGTGATGTCGTGTGCCCTTGTGGGGTGTGAGCGACGAAATGATTCAAAAGGGAATCTGCTGTAACGGTCGTGAGCCTTATACAAAGAGGACCTAAAGCGACGTTATAGACGATCGTGAGCCTTATACAAAGAGGACCTAAAGCGATCGGATCGTGAGCCTTATACAAGAGGACCTAAAGCAATCCATAAAAGTCGTGAGCTTTATACCAAGAGGACCTAAAGCGACAGGGAAGATCGTTTGCCCGACGGGGAGTTACACTAAGTAACAAGCGATGGTTCCAATAATTCCTGAGTGAATTAATGATGATGAGAATGATGGATGGATGGTACCACATGCATAGAGTTGTTGTGTCGGCCTCTGTGCATTTACATAAATCATGAATGGATTGATTATGTGTGAGAAATTGTGAATGGATTGATTATGTGTGGGAAATTGTGAATGGATTGATTATGTGTGGGAATTGTGAATTGATTGATTATGTGTTGAGCTCGTGATAGCATTGGTTATTTGATATTCATTGGTTATGGATGATATGTTTTATGTATAGACATATGCTATGTTTTGTGGGGATGTTGTACATTACAATGATTGTATTGATTATCTATGATATGTTATATATGAATATATGGGATATGGTGGTGTGTTTCCATATGTCATAACTTTGATATGCCTTATGTGTGAATATGTGATTATGTTGGTATAATTGATATATGCTATGTGGTTGGATTATTAGAAATATGTTATGTATATGTGGCATGCTATATGTATTAGTATGTGATGCTTGTGGTGAGAATAATTATGCATGTGAATTTATATGTGTTTGCATATTATTATGCAATCTTGATTTAGTTGTTATTTCTCACCCTTCTGTTGTGGTTTGATGCCCTATGAGGCAATTGCAGATTAGTATCTTGGAGGCTTTTGTGAGGATTAGTTCTCCATCTTTTTGTCGGTCTGTCTGCTCTGATACATAACACGGGAGTCGGGGAACGCTTTTGTTATATATGTATACATTTGTTGGATCTATTTTGTATTACCTTTGTATTAATATTTTGATGTTATAAAACAATTTATTTTGTAAAACAAGTCAGTTATGGATCTTTCCGCTTTATTCCATAATTGAACTTTCCTTTTGTTGGAAAAAGTTTCCCTTTTATGTTTATTCCATTTTGTGTTATGTATCAAATTTATGAGCAGGGATTGTGTTTTCTTTCTTTAAATGTGGCATCCTTGTTTCTGTCTAAGAATAAATTTTTATTCACTCTGATTTATTTATGTCTTATTTATCCGCGATGGGAATTAGGGTGTTACATTAGTGGTATCAGAGTGGTCGGTCCGTCCGGCCAAGTTGTTGAGTCAGTTGGTGTGATAGCTGAATAATGTCGATGTTGTTTGTCCCTTAGTACGTGATATGTGTGTGAAACACTGTCAGTGCTTTCTGGGTTTTCTAATCCTTTGTCTTCAGGATTTAGAATGAGATAAGTGGGGGAGAAGCTTGTGCTTTTCCAATTTACTTCAGGTGTGGAGCGTTGGCTCAGTGTGTTGTAGATTGCAAGATTGTAAGTGTTGTTTGGACAGTGTTGTTCCCCGTTCCGGAGGGAATGCGGAGGTAAGGTTTATGTCAACTAAGGATTTATGCCTTAGGTAGTTTTGTGCACAAGATGCAAGAAATGCTATTATAGTTTGGTAAAGACAGTTTATGCCCCATCATGATTGTCGGCTGTCTATTGACAAATTGAGGAACTGATCACCCTTAATTTTTTGTTGATAGTAGACGGAATTATGTTGGATGGAATAGACGTGTCTTTCCTGCTTTGATAGTATTTTTTGTGAATCGTTTGGAGCTAAGCCTGTGAGTACAGATTGTTTTGTTGAGTCGATGAAGATTCTAATATCGGAAGATGAGACGGATTACAGGTTTTGGTATGTTGGTCCAGTTGGGAAGTCATTGAGAGAGAACGACTGGGTATCGTTAATGATTGTTCTCAGAGAGTAGAGTGTGAACTCAAATTTGACGAAGGTGAGGATTTGAGATTTGGATCTGCTAAGTAAGTAGAAGAACTTTTAGGAAGTGAAACTCAGATGTTTGTCATGTTTGTGATGATAGTGTTCTGGAAATTGGCAGGAAGCCACAGTGATGGGCCGTCAGTTGTGCATGGTTTTCAGATGAGTTTTTGGATGAAACATTAGTGTGCCGACTTGAAGAGGTCTAGCATGGTTGGTAAGAAAAAGGATGATAGCATGAGGTTGCGTGTTAATCCGTGAGTAGTATGGAAACTTGCAGTTGTGTTCTGGATAGCTTGAGTTTTGAATTGTGATGAATCGCGAACGATTTGAAGGTCCTTGATGGTATTACTCTGGTTATGGGTTGAGATCTCGTGTAAACAGAAACCTTGAGTGAGTTGGAATCCCGTAAGAAGAATTGATATGGAATGTGGTAACCAGAGATCGTTAAGCTATTTTGGATAAATTATTTCGAGCTCAGAATGAATTTTGAAGGTTGCATATGTTATGGTTGTGGAGTATATGAATCGTATCTTCCATACTTGTTTGGATAAGTTTATAGTGATGTTTATTGGATGATATTCTGATTTATTTTAAATCAAAGGATGCGTATGTAGGGTATTTGAGGATTTAGCTACAAGGGTTGAAAGAGAGGGAGCTTTCTGCTAAATTATCGAAGCGAGAATTTTGATTGAAAGAGGTTAGTTTTCTTGGTTATGTGATTTTCGATGATGGTATTGCTGTGTATCTATCCAAAGTAGATGCAGTTCTATAATGAGAGACCCCAAAGTCGGTTAAGGAGATTAGAAACTTTTGGGCTTAGTTGGTTGTTACTGTAGGTTATGGAAGACTTTGCTAAGTTAGTACTTCTGTTATCTCAGTTGAGTTGCAAAGGGCGAGTCATTTGTTTTGGATGTTCGTTGTGAGTAAGTTTTAGTGAGCTGAAGAGAAGATTGACTACGGCTCCAATTTTGATTCTGCCCGATCCTAATAAACTGTTTATGGAATATTGGGATGCGTCCTTGATGAGTTTAGTTAGTGTGTTAATGCGAGAGGGTAAAGTCATTTCTTATGCTTTACGACAATTGAGGGTCATGAAAAGAATTATCCTACTCATATTGGAGTTGGTTGTTTTGTGTTGAGAATCTAGAGGTATTATTTTGAGGGTTTTAGGTTCAAGGTGTTTGGTAATCACAAGGGTTTAGAGTACTTGTTTGATCATAAGGAATAAAGTAGGAGACAACGAGGATGGTTGGAATTCCTGATTAGTTATGACCTTGGCTCGAAGTATCCTATTGGTAAAGTTAATGTCGTGCCTGATGAGTTAAGTCGAAAATCTTTGCATATGTCTGCTTTGATGGTTAAAGAGTGGGAATTTTTGGAAGAATTTAGAGATTTGAGTTTGGTGTGTGAATTAACATCTGATAGCGTGAGGCTTGGTATGTTAAAGGTCACTAATGATTTTCTGTTGACCGTTAGCGAGAAACAGAGGCTGGATGTGAAATTTGTTGAATTAATGACGGTTGGAGATAAAGGTGTGAATGGTGACTTTAAAGTGGATGATCAGGGTGTTTTGAGATTCCATGGTAGAATTTATATTCCTGATGATTCAGAATTGAAAAAGATGATTTTAGAGGAAGGACACTGGAGTAGTTTGAGTATACACCCGGGAGCTAATAAAATGTATCAAGATTTGAAGAAGATCTTTTGATGGTCAGAGAATTAGAGTTGGTTGAGCAGTTCAGAGACTTGTGTCTGGTGTGTAAGCTAACACAGCAGAGTGTGAGGATGGGTATATTAAAAGTGAACAATGATTTTTGGCGAATATGAGAAAGAGTTAGACTTTGGACGTGAAATTGATAGTTTTGATGGTTACGAGTAATCAGAGTGCATAGCGGAAGCGTGATGTGGCACAATTCGTATATGCGTGTGTGACTGGTAAGAGTTCAAAGGTTGAACATTATAAACATGTAGGAATGATGAGACCTATGGACGTTCCGGAATGGAAATGTTAGGTGAAAGGTTTAATTACTATTCATGGGCTACTATGTAGATGGATGTTTTGGTTATATGTTCGATTGGTGAATCGTAGCATTGTTGTAATAATGTTGTGTGACATGGTTGTTGGCATTCTAGTTTTATGGATGTTGTTAAGACGTTGTTTATGTCGTGGAACTTTATGTTCTTATCTTTGTTGTTGCCTCGTTTCCATCGTGATGGTTCGAGTGCGTGTAGCTAATTCCTATGATGGGGAATTAGGGGAGTGTTACCTATGGTGAGGGTAACGATCTTGTTGTGTTTCGGTTCAAGAGTGAACCTGTGTGTTCGTAACTTGGGTATTCTTTGAGTCGTGAGTTGGTCGTCAAGTGCATTGTATGGTCATTTCATCTTGTCGTTGTTGTTATTACCATTGTCGTGTCGTTGTAGTAGTTGCTGTTAGCGAGGTGTTTTGTCGGTTTGTGTTATTCATGGTGTTGCCTTTAATGGCATGAGAGTGGGTTAGTCGGATGCGAGAGTCGTATCCGGAGTTGTTTGCACCAAGTATATATATTTTCGAGGACGAAAATGTCTAAGTGGGGAAGAATTGTAACGTCCCCTTTTGTCCGATTTATTTAATCGAGTCGATTTAATTATTTTCATTTTTATCTTATTTTATTCTTGACTTTTATTTGACAATATTTTATTTTTCATCGTTATTATGTTTTATCGCGTTTTAAGAGCGTTTGCGAGATATTTGAGCTGAGGGGTAAAATGGTCATTTTGAGGGTATAGATATTTTAGAAAAAATTAGATATTTTATAAATAGAGATATGAGAGAAAAAGAGAGAAAAGAAAGAGAAAGGAAGAGGAAGGAAAAGAGAAGGAGATGAAAACTTATGGAAGAAGAAATCATCCGTTCAAGCGCAATTAATCGGGTAAGGGTGAGAAGTTTCGATTATATCTTGCTTGTATATGTATATGTATGTATTTGTTTGAATGTTTGGTTGAAAAATATATGTTTTCCACTTGATTGGAATTGTGATCATTTCGATAGAATTGATGTTTTCACGGTTGGAAATCGATATGAATCACGTAGTATGATCGTATTACATGTATGAACATTGTTGATACTTGTTTTGATTGATTGAAAACGTTTTGGTTGGAGAAAGTTGGGTTTTGGGGTTTGGAACCGTGTAACCCGCAGCAGAAAAATTCTGGTTCTGATGCGATTCGCCAGGCGAATTAGGTCTCGCCACTAGTTCGCCAGGCAAAGTGCTGGTGAAGAGGGATTCGCCAGGCGAAATCATAAGTCGCCAGGCGAAAACGGAGAGACAGAAATGTGTTAGCTACTGGAACTCTTGGGTTTTTCTAAAATTGTGGTTCGCCACTAGTTTTCCAGACGAAGTGCTGGCGAAGGGGGATTCGCCAGGCGAAATCCTAAGTTGCCAGGCGAATCTGGCTGTTTCTCTATAAATTATTTCCTTTGAAAATCCATAATTTTGATCCGTAACTCGGATCATGACGTTCTTAGCACCGTTGGAAAGCTAACGAGATGTTCTTTCTTATAAAAATGGTTTTGAGATTAGTGGCCGATTTAATTGTGTCGGGAATTTGGAAACGTGTCGTTTTGTCGACTTTTACCGTCGTAATTGTGTGCGATTGATGTGTTATCATGCGACATGCTTTTGATATATAACGTATAGCTTGTGTAATGTTATATGATGTGAATGCATGTGATGAAATGTTGGGATGATGGTTTGTGGCCTTATGGCAAATAAATGCATTGTTTCGGGTTAAACTTCAATGCATGATTATTGATGTTGAGATGGTTCACATGGTTATATATGTATATGCATTTGATTGTCATGAGTCATTAGTATGCCATGCATCATGATATGTACCTTGTGATGTCGTGTGCCCTTGTGGGGTGTGAGCGACGAAATGATTCAAAAGGGAATCTGCTGTAACGGTTGTGAGCCTTATACAAAGAGGACCTAAAGCGACGTTATAGACGATCGTGAGCCTTATACAAAGAGGACCTAAAGCGGTCGGATCGTGAGCCTTATACAAGAGGACCTAAAGCAATCCATAAAAGTCGTGAGCTTTATACCAAGAGGACCTAAAGCGACAGGGAAGATCGTTTGCCCGACGGGGAGTTACACTAAGTAACAAGCGATGGTTCCAATAATTCCTGAGTGAATTAATGATGATGAGAATGATGGATGGATGGTACCACATGCATAGAGTTGTTGTGTCGGCCTCTGTGCATTTACATAAATCATGAATGGATTGATTATGTGTGAGAAATTGTGAATGGATTGATTATGTGTGGGAAATTGTGAATGGATTGATTATGTGTGGGAATTGTGAATTGATTGATTATGTGTTGAGCTCGTGATAGCATTGGTTATTTGATATTCATTGGTTATGGATGATATGTTTTATGTATAGACATATGCTATGTTTTGTGGGGATGTTGTACATTACAATGATTGTATTGATTATCTATGATATGCTATATATGAATATATGGGATATGGTGGTGTGTTTCCATATGTCATAACTTTGATATGCCTTATGTGTGAATATGTGATTATGTTGGTATAATTGATATATGCTATGTGGTTGGATTATTAGAAATATGTTATGTATATGTGGCATGCTATATGTATTAGTATGTGATGCTTGTGGTGAGAATAATTATGCATGTGAATTTATATGTGTTTGCATATTATTATGCAATCTTGATTTAGTTGTTATTTCTCACCCTTCTGTTGTGGTTTGATGCCCTATGAGGCAATTGCAGATTAGTATCTTGGAGGCTTTTGTGAGGATTAGTTCTCCATCTTTTTGTCGGTCTGTCTGCTCTGATACATAACACGGGAGTCGGGGAACGCTTTTGTTATATATGTATACATTTGTTGGATCTATTTTGTATTACCTTTGTATTAATATTTTGATGTTATAAAACAATTTATTTTGTAAAACAAGTCAGTTATGGATCTTTCCGCTTTATTCCATAATTGAACTTTCCTTTTGTTGGAAAAAGTTTCCCTTTTATGTTTATTCCATTTTGTGTTATGTATCAAATTTATGAGCAGGGATTGTGTTTTCTTTCTTTAAATGTGGCATCCTTGTTTCTGTCTAAGAATAAATTTTTATTCACTCTGATTTATTTATGTCTTATTTATCCGCGATGGGAATTAGGGTGTTACATTAGTGGTATCAGAGTGGTCGGTCCGTCCGGCCAAGTTGTTGAGTCAGTTGGTGTGATAGCTGAATAATGTCGATGTTGTTTGTCCCTTAGTACGTGATATGTGTGTGAAACACTGTCAGTGCTTTCTGGGTTTTCTAATCCTTTGTCTTCAGGATTTAGAATGAGATAAGTGGGGGAGAAGCTTGTGCTTTTCCAATTTACTTCAGGTGTGGAGCGTTGGCTCAGTGTGTTGTAGATTGCAAGATTGTAAGTGTTGTTTGGACAGTGTTGTTCCCCGTTCCGGAGGGAATGCGGAGGTAAGGTTTATGTCAACTAAGGATTTATGCCTTAGGTAGTTTTGTGCACAAGATGCAAGAAATGCTATTATAGTTTGGTAAAGACAGTTTATGCCCCATCATGATTGTCGGCTGTCTATTGACAAATTGAGGAACTGATCACCCTTAATTTTTTGTTGATAGTAGACGGAATTATGTTGGATGGAATAGACGTGTCTTTCCTGCTTTGATAGTATTTTTTGTGAATCGTTTGGAGCTAAGCCTGTGAGTACAGATTGTTTTGTTGAGTCGATGAAGATTCTAATATCGGAAGATGAGACGGATTACAGGTTTTGGTATGTTGGTCCAGTTGGGAAGTCATTGAGAGAGAACGACTGGGTATCGTTAATGGCTGTTCTCAGAGAATAGAGTGTGAACTCAAATTTGACGAAGGTGAGGATTTGAGATTTGGATATGCTAAGTAAGTAGAAGAACTTTTAGGAAGTGAAACTCAGATGTTTGTCATGTTTGTGATGATAGTGTTCTGGAAATTGGCTGGAAGCCACAGTGATGGGTCGTCAGTTGTGCATGGTTTTCAGATGAGTTTTTGGATGAAACATTAGTGTGCCGACTTGAAGAGGTCCAGCATGGTTGGTAAGAAAAAGGATGATAGCATGAGGTTGCGTGTTAATCCGCGAGTAGTATGGAAACTTGCAGTTGTGTTCTGGATAGCTTGAGTTTTGAATTGTGACGAATCGCGAACGATTTGAAGGTCCTTGATGGTATTACTCTGGTTATGGGTTGAGATCTCGTGTAAACAGAAACCTTGAGTGAGTTGGAATCCCATAAGAAGAATTGATATGGAATGTGGTAACCAGAGATCGTTACGCTATTTTGGATAAATTGTTTCGAGCTCAGAATGAATTTTGAAGGTTGCATATGTTATGGTTGTGGAGTATATGAATCGTATCTTCCATACTTGTTTGGATAAGTTTATAGTGATGTTTATTGGATGATATTCTGATTTATTTTAAATCAAAGGATGAGTATGTAGGGTATTTGAGGATTTAGCTACAAGGGTTGAAAGAGAGGGAGCTTTCTGCTAAATTATCGAAGCGAGAATTTTGATTGAAAGAGGTTAGTTTTCTTGGTTATGTGATTTCCGATGATGGTATTGCTGTGTATCTATCCAAAGTAGATGCAGTTCTATAATGAGAGACCCCAAAGTCGGTTAAGGAGATTAGAAACTTTTGGGCTTAGTTGGTTGTTACTGCAGGTTATGGAAGACTTTGCTAAGTTAGTACTTCTGTTATCTCAGTTGACTTGCAAAGGGTGAGTCATTTGTTTTGGATGTTCGTTGTGAGTAAGTTTTAGTGAGCTGAAGAGAAGATTGACTACGGCTCCAATTTTGATTCTGCCGGTCCTAATAAACTGTTTATGGAATATTGGGATGCGTCCTTGATGAGTTTAGTTAGTGTGTTAATGCGAGAGGGTAAAGTCATTTCTTATGCTTTACGACAATTGAGGGTCATGAAAAGAATTATCCTACTTATATTGGAGTTGGTTGTTTTGTGTTGAGAATCTAGAGGTATTATTTTGAGGGTTTTAGGTTCAAGGTGTTTGGTAATCACAAGGGTTTAGAGTACTTGTTTGATCAGAAGGAATAAAGTAGGAGACAACGAGGATGGTTGGAATTCCTGATTAGTTATGACCTTGGCTCGAATTATCCTATTGGTAAATTTAATGTCGTGCCTGATGAGTTAAGTCGAAAATCTTTGCATATGTCTGCTTTGATGGTTAAAGAGTGGGAATTTTTGGAAGAATTTAGAGATTTGAGTTTGGTGTGTGAATTAACATCTGATAGCGTGAGGCTTGGTATGTTAAAGGTCACTAATGATTTTCTGTTGACCGTTAGCGGGAAACAGAGGCTGGATGTGAAATTTGTTGAATTAATGACGGTTGGAGATAAAGGTGTGAATGGTGACTTTAAAGTGGATGATCAGGGTGTTTTGAGATTCCATGGTAGAATTTATATTCCTGATGATTCAGAATTGAAAAAGATGATTTTAGAGGAAGGACACCGGAGTAGTTTGAGTATACACCCGGGAGCTAATAAAATGTATCAAGATTTGAAGAAGATCTTTTGATGGTCAGAGAATTAGAGTTGGTTGAGCAGTTCAGAGACTTGTGTCTGGTGTGTAAGCTAACACAGCAGAATGTGAGGATGGGTATATTAAAAGTGAACAATGTTTTTTGGCGAATATAAGAAAGAGTTAGACTTTGGACGTGAAATTGATAGTTTTGATGGTTACGAGTAATCAGAGTGCATAGCGGAAGCGTGATGTGGCACAATTCGTATATGCGTGTGTGACTGGTAAGAGTTCAAAGGTTGAACATTATAAACATGTAGGAATTATGAGACTTATGGACGTTCCGGAATGGAAATGTTAGGTGAAAGGTTTAATTACTATTCATGGGCTACTATGTAGATGGATGTTTTGGTTATATGTTCGATTGGTGAATCGTAGCATTGTTGTAATAATGTTGTGTGACATGGTTGTTGGCATTCTAGTTTTATGGATGTTGTTAAGACGTTGTTTATGTCGTGGAACTTTATGTTCTTATCTTTGTTGTTGCCTCGTTTCCATCGTGATGGTTCGAGTGCGTGTAGCTAATTCCTATGATGGGGAATTAGGGGAGTGTTACCTATGGTGAGGGTAACAATCTTGTTGTGTTTCGTTTCAATAGTGAACCTGTGTGTTCGTAACTTGGGTATTCTTTGAGTCGTGAGTTGGTCGTCAAGTGCATTGTATGGGCATTGCATCTTGTCGTTGTTGTTATTACCATTGTCGTGTCGTTGTAGTAGTTGCTGTTAGCGAGGTGTTTTGTCGGTTTGTATTATTTGTGGTGTTGCCTTTAATGGAATGAGAGTGGGTTAGTCGGATGCAAGAGTCGTATCCGGAGTTGTTTGCACCAAGTATATTTTCGAGGACGAAAATGTCTAAGTGGGGAAGAATTGTAACGTCCCGTTTTGTCCGATTTATTTAATCGAGTCGATTTAATTATTTTCATTTTTATATTATTTTATTCTTGACTTTTATTTGACAATATATTATTTTTCATCGTTATTATGTTTTATCGCGTTTTGAGAGCGTTTGCGAGATATTTGAGCTGAGTGGTAAAATGGTCATTTTGAGGGGTTAGATACTTTAGAAAATATTAGATATTTTATAAATAGAGATTTGAGAGAAAAAGAGAGAAAAGAAAGAGAAAGGAATAGGAAGGAAAAGAGAAGGAGAGGAAAACTTATGGAAGAAGAAATCATCCGTTCAAGCGCAATTAATCGGGTAAGGGTGAGAAGTTTCGATTATATCTTGCTTCTATATGTATATGTATGTATTTGTTTGAATGTTTGGTTGAAAAATATATGTTTTCCACTTGATTGGAATTGTGATCATTTCGATAGAATTGATGTTTTCACGGTTGGAAATCGATATGAATCACGTAGTATGATCGTATTACATGTATGAACATTGTTGATACTTGTTTTGATTGATTGAAAACGTTTTGGTTGGAGAAAGTTGGGTTTGGGGTTTGGAACCATGTAACACACAGCAGAAAAATTCTGGTTCTGATGCGATTCGCCAGGCGAATTAGGTCTCGCCACTAGTTCGCCATGTGAAGTGCTGGTGAAGAGGGATTCGCCAAGCGAAATCATAAGTCGCTAGGCGAAAACGGAGAGACAGAAATGTGTTAGCTACTGGAACTCTTGGGTTTTTCTAAAATTGTGGTTCGCCACTAGTTTACCAGATGAAGTGCTGGCGAAGGGGGATTCGCCAGGCGAAATCCTAAGTCGCCAGGCGAATCTGGCTGTTTCTCAATAAATTCTTTCCTTTGAAAATCCATAATTTTGATCCGTAACTCGGATCGTGACGTTCTTAGTACCGTTGGAAAGCTAACGAGATATTCTTTCTTATAAAAATGGTTTTGAGATTAGTGGCCGATTTAATTGTGTCGGGAATTTGGAAACATGTCGTTTTGTCAACTTTTACCGTCGTAATTGTGTGCGATTGATGTGTTATCATGCGACATGCTTTTGATATATAACGTATAGCTTGTGTGATGTTATATAATGTGAATGCATGTGATGAAATGTTGGGATGATGGTTTGTGGCCTTATGGCAAATAAATGCATTGTTTCGGGTTAAACTTAAATGCATGATTATTGATGTTGAGATGGTTCACATGGTTATATATGTATATGCATTTGATTATCATGAGTCATTAGTATGCCATGCATCATGATATGCACCTTGTGATGTCGTGTGCCCTTATGGGGTGTGAGCGACGAAATGATTCCAGAGGGAATCTGCTGTAACGGTCGTGAGCCTTATACAAAGAGGACCTAAAGCGACATTATAGACGATCGTGAGCCATATACAAAGAGGACCTAAAGCGATCGGATCGTGAGCCTTATACAAGAGGACCTAAAGCAATCCATAAACATCGTGAGCTTTATACCAAGAGGACCTAAAGCGACAGAGAACATCGTTTGCCCGACGGGGAGTTACACTAAGTAATAAGCGATGGTTCCAATAATTCCTGAGTGAATTAATGACGATGAGAATGATGGATGGATGGTACCGCATGCATAGAGTCGTTGTGTCGGTCTCTGTGCATTTGTATAAATCATGAATGGATTGATTATGTGTGGGAAATTGTGAATGGATTGATTATGTGTGGGAAATTGTGAATGGATTGATTATGTGTGGGAAATTATGAATTGATTGATTATGTGTTGAGCTCGTGTTAGCATTGGTAATTTGATATTCATTGGCTATGGATGATATGTTTTATGTATAGACATATGCTATATTTTGTGGGGATGTTGTACATTACAATGATTGTATTAATTATCTATGATATGCTATATATGAATATATGGGATATGGTGGTGTGTTTCCATATGTCATAACTTTGGTATGCCTTATGTGTGAATATGTGATTATGTTGGTATAATTGATATATGCTATGTGGTTGGATTATTAGAAATATGTTATGTATCTGTGGCATGCAATATGTATTAGTATGTGATGCTTGTGGTGAGAATAATTATGCATGTGAATTTATATGTTTTTGCATATTATTATGCAATCTTGATTTAGTTGTTATTTCTCACCCTTCTGATGTGGTTTGATGCCCTATGAGGCAATTACAGATTAGTATCTTGGAGGCTTTTGTGAGGATTAGTTATCCGTCCTTTTGTCGGTCTGTCTGCTCTGATACGTAACACGGGAGTCAGGGAACACTTTTGTTATATATGTATGCATTTGTTGGATCTATTTTGTATTACCTTTGTATGAATATTTTGATGTTTTAAAACAATTTATTTTGTAAAACAAGTCAGTTATGGATCTTTCCACTTTATTCCAAAATTGAACTTTCCTTTTGTTGGAAAAAGTTTCCCTTTTATGTTTATTCCATTTTGTGTTATGTATCAAATTTATTAGCAGGGATTGTGTTTTCTTTCTTTAAATGTGGCATCCTTGTTTCTGTCTAAGAATAATTTTTTATTCACTCTGATTTATTTATGTCTTATTTATCCACGATGGGAATTGGGCTGTTACATTCGCCACTGTCGAGAATCACTGCGAGGGCTCCTCGAAGAACTGGCTGGTGTACAAGCCTCTAGCACACCACCAAATCTGTTCGAGATTCAAAGGGATGAGATTCCCTCTATATGAGTTTACTTTCAACGAGGCGGGATGGCGCCTGCCCTTCAGTGGTTTCCAGCAAGAGGTGTTCACTCGGATGCACTTGGCACCTTCGCAACTTCACCCTAACGCTCTCGCCTTCATTCGCGCATTCGAGCTCGTCTGCCAGCACCTCGACATCGGGGCGACCATACCTTTATTCTTCCGTATATTTTGACTACAAAGGTAAACGATTGATGGAACGCACGGTTGGGTATCCTTCAAACAAGTGAGCAGGTTATTCCGGACTTATATGGACTCTGTCCGCCACTTCAAGTCCCGGTATTATGTCGTGAAGCCTATCTCATTCAAGGCCGCGGAGATAGTGTACAACCGGGTGTTCAAAGAAATAGACGGACAGCATGTGGAAGTCCTCGAGGCGAAGTTCCCCCTGCAGTGGACGGAGGAGCACTTCAAGAAAGGCACAGACAACTATATATTTAGCCCGGGGGTACTGGCCGAAGATGATCGTCTGGCCCACGAGGAGATAGTCAAGTTCGTCTCTGGCTTTAAACCTACGCAGCTTGTGACTCCGAACGGGAAACTTATCTGCAACGACAACAGGGAGATCTTAGAGGAGGCTCAATTGATTAATACGAGGGCCCTCCTTGAAAATTTTTCCGACGAGGACGCCATCGAGCTGTTAGTTGGCGAGCAACTCTGATCGGTGGTTTTTATGCATATTTAACCGTTAATTTTAGTTAGTTTTATTATATGTTTAATTGCATTTTATTCCCGTTTACCGTATTTTATTCTTGGTTTGTATCTTTTCAATGTTTTGAGGTTCAGATAAGCATTCACGAGGAATCGGAGCGAAAACCAGGAAAAAGCGCAAGAATTCATAGAAATTGCATGTGCGTGTCAGGATGCCTGGACAAAAAAAATCAATAAACAAAAAATATATTGGGCAATAAATTCTATTATCTATACTATGTTATAGTTCTCTTCATTCGCTTTCCGACGCTTCGAACGGGGACAAAAACGGACTTACGGATCAAAAGTTATGATCGAAATAATTTAGGTTATAAAATCTTGTGAGCTGACACGGCCGCCCGTGTTGGCTGACACGGTCCGTGTCAGCAGGTGACGCTGATTTGCTGATTTTTTCATATTTTCACCGTATGTTAAGCTGTGGGGGCGCTTTGGGTATTTCCAACCGATCTGAGTGATTTTCTGTGATTTAGATGAGTTTTGGCAAGAAAGAAAGGGACTTTTGGGACGAGAGAAGAATTTCATGATCAAGATTGGAGAGATCAAGGTTTTCGGAAGGCGAAAGGTTTTCATGAGCGGAAGCAATTGAAGATCAAAAGTCATCCAAATTCTTGTAATGTTTAATCTTTATTTTGTAATTTTTTATCTGAATAATATGAGTAGCTAAACCCCCCAATGCTAGGGGGTGTCCCTGAATTGCATTTGTAATGACTCGAATTTCCATTATTCTATGAGATATTGCTTTTTCCTTAATCTTTTGTTATACAATGTTTTTAATGCTTTTTTGATCGGACAAATTGAAATTGATTTACGGTTAGGATTTAGGTCGAACCAACCAACCTAACGCTTTTGCATAATGATATTACAGTAGATATTGCCTAGGAATAAGGATACCCTTTAATAACCGAATTATTCGTGATCAAATATAATGCTTGTGATTCTTTCTTGACCGCTAAGGAATTAGGGTAGAGACAGAATCTCAAAGATTTTTCTGCTAAGGAATTAGGGAAAAATAACCTTAAGAATCGGTAAGGTTCGTTTAGAGTAATGTCACCTAGAATAAGGATTGAGAGTTTTTACAGTGCAACTCATACACTTTCCTCTAGCATGATTCTCATAACTGTTTTAAGTAAAGTGTATAATTTTGTTCATTTTATTATTGTTAGTTATAATTTCTCAACAATCAAACCCCAAGGAAACTTATGTTTAATTGAATTAGCATCTGCACTTATAATAACGCGCAGTCCTCGAGATCAATTCTGGGGATAACCCCTATTAGTACTACATCGGAAAAATAGTACACTTGCTATTTTAACGATCAAGTTTTTGGCGTCGTTGTCGGGGACTGTCAAAATATAAGTGTTTGATTTTAATTCAATTGGAATTTTGTCACTTTGTGACTAAAATTTTATTTTTCTGTTAGTTTTATTTTTATTTTTACTTTTTATTTTTATTTTTTTATTTTTTTTATTTTATAACTTTTGGATTATTGTTATTACTATTAATTTGTGTCTAACATTTTTATGCGAGGAGAACCCGCAGCTAATTTTAATTTTGACGCAGAAATCGAAAGAACTTTAAACGCAAGGCGTAGACAAGCAAGCCTGGCAACTTCAGAAGAAGAACCGTCAGTTCAAACACCAGAAGAAGAAAGAGTTTTTGTTCATTCAAAGCAATCAGATTCAGGTTCAGAAACAGGTTCAGAAGCGGATAGAGATACTGTGATTATGGCTTGTAATCAACCAGCAGAGAGACTTCTGGGCGATTACGGAGGAGCAAATGCAACGGCTGGTAGGTTAACAATTGTGAACCAACCGGTGAATGTGCCGAAGTTCAAGTTGCATCCGAGCACCATCACTCAACTTGAGAGGAGACCTTTCACCAGAAAGGTTAATGAAGATGCCAACAAACATCTGCAAAGATTTTTGACTATGAGCACCACTCTCAAGATTGAGGGGCACACCGAGGAAGCAAAAAAGTTAAGAATGTTTCCTTTCACTCTTACGGAAGATGCTGAAGAATGGTTTTATTCCTTACCTGCCGGGAGCATCACCACTTGGCAAGAGATGGAGACAACATTTTTAAATGAGTACTTTCCCGCCTCTGTGTACATTCGAAAGAGGTGTGATATAGTAAATTTTAAGCAGAAGGATGGAGAGTTACTCGGAGATGCATATAAGAGATTTATGAGATTGTTGGGTGCATGTCCTGCTCATAACATGGATGCAACCGAACAGATGCAAAATTTTGTTAATGGCCTCATGTTGAAGACTAAGCAACTAATTGATACAGCTACTGGTGGCTCATCTAATTTTAAAACAACCACTGGTATTAAAAAGATCATTGAAGCCATAGCCGCAAACGAGCATTTGGAGTTGTATGATCGCAGTGTGAGCCAACCAGAAATGATGATTGATTTGAAACTTACTGAGCAAGTCATAAAGATGGAAGACCAGGTTGCAGCCGAGGTAGAGAGACACTACTACAAAACACGTAAACAACGACGCCATGCTCACAACGCTTCATCCCTACACCGTTGTGACATATCTAAACTATGGCGCGGTTGTATTTGATTTGTTTATTGAATAGAACTTATCTGTATATAACAACGGTTGATAAACCAACCGTGGTGATTATCTGTATATAACAACGGTTGATAAATCAACCGTAGTGATACCTTCAAGCTTTCATGTGTTCGAACCTCAGCGCATTCATATATATTATTCCTTTTATGTTAAAGCGCGCCTTTACTTTTTTATTTACTTCTAATTAAAAAAATTAAAAGTTATGACTACGGTTGTTTATATACACCGTTGTGATATATTTTGTATGTTTTTTTTAATTTTTAATTCTAAAAATAACTCCGGCGCTTTAATATGAAATTTCATTATGTAAATAATATATCATAACAGTGTAAATTCTTGACCGTGGTAGTAGTGTTTCAATAGTCTCCAAACTAGGTAGTCTCATTGTCTCTTCAGTATCCTTATTTCGATTCCATTAAAAATAGAAAACAGACGAAACGTTACACGATTTCAACCCTAAACCCTAACCTTCAATACTGTGAAACAATACACGATTCCACCAAAGCTTGCATCATCAATATCCATTTGTTTTCATTTTCGTCATCATCGTCACGATAGTGAAGAAAATAGAAGATTACGCACATACCAACACCGTCTTCGTCATCGTCAGCGTCGTTGTCGTAAGGAAGGAAGACAACAACAACACCAACACCAACATCGTTTACTTCGTCTTCACGTTTAGGGTACGTAAAATATTTTCCCCATGCATCTACAGTAAACTATTTTTCCATTGTTGTTCATGTTGTTGTTGTTGTTTTTGAACTTAGATGTCGACCTTGTCGAGTTCTTCATCAGAAACCAGCGAAGAAACTCAAACAAATGAAAGGTTAGCCAATGAAACTCAAACAACTGAAAGTCAAATGAAAAGATCACAAAGAGGTGTCACAATGATGCCCCAATTCACATCAGTCCACAACTCATCTGGTGCAAAGATTACGATCGAGTTTGATTTGCACTACAGATTAGTGGACTATCCATATTACGCTACTTTTAGGAGTTATGTTGCGTTCCTTGCACGTAGCAAAGTCAGTATACTGATTTATGATTGGAGAGAAGTGGATGGTAATGTCAAAGACAGCATATGGACAGACGTTAAGGTATTTCATACTATAATTTTCATATATTTGATATCACTACCTATAGTTTCTAATTCATACTTATATATTGATATAATGTAGTTGAATTTTGAGTTTACCGATGACTCAAAATTGAAAAGAAAGTGGATAACTTATGCTGGTGTTTGTTGGAGGGGATTTAAGTCACGGCTCACGGCTGACTACATTACGAAGCCTAAGAGCGGTCTTCAACCTCCATGGATTCGGTATAGTTTTTTATCGAAGAAGGTGTGGCACAAGTTTGCGAAGAAACGTCGTTCTGAGGAATTCAAGGTTAGTACTAGTCTTATGTAACCTATAATGTTATGCTAATGAGTTATAGATACTAATCATACACATTTTTCACTATGTTAATAACAGGCTAAAAACGAAGTGGGAATTCAAAACAAGGCAAAAAACATGTACCCCCATAGATTGTCTCATGGGGGTTACAGGAAACTTGAGAAGAGGATCCTGCAGGAAAAACTACAAGAAGGAGGAGATTGTGACATTCCATCTCCACCTTCAAGACATGAGAAATGGAAGAGGGCTCGATTAAGACCTAGTGGAGAGTACACCTCTGAGGCTTCAAGAGTAGTTGCTGAGAAAATTGTAAGTATATGTTTTGTTTAAATGCGTTTGCTTATGTAAATTGCTCATGATGAGTTGTTATTTAAATGTGTTTGCTTATGTAAGTTGCTCATGTTGTGTAGGATAACTTGGTTGTGGCGGCCCGTGAAGGGACATTTGTTCCGGAAGCACGACATGACATATTAGTCGAATCTATCGGAACAGCTGAGCATGGAGGCCGTGTCCGTGGTGTTGGAGATGGTGTCGGCTTGAGGTCATACTTTGGATCTCAAAGAAGAAGCACCGAAACCGCTGAATTTCTTTCTCAACAATAAAAGATTGATAATGTTGAGAAGCAATTGGCGGAGCAAAGGAGGCTGTTTGAGGAGGAGAGGGAAAAAAGGGAGAAAGAAGTGGAAAGGTTACAAGAGATGTATTCGGTATGTGTCGTAAATCGCGCTTATTTTTGTATGATATATATTATATGTTCTAATTGAATATATTGTGTTTATTTTTGTTTTATGTTCTAATTGAATGTTATTATGTAGAGATTAAGTGAAAGTCTCGAACAATGAACTAATGAAGATCGTCGTTGCATTGGTGATGATCAAACTCCAAGTAGAAGTGTCGTAAATCACGCTTCTACAAAAGGGAGTAATTGTACAGCCCCTCCCCCACCTGTAGATAACCGCAATGGGATATTGGACCCTAGTCCAAATGAAATAACAAGTTTATACTACTACATTTTAACAACAGACCTTGCGCAGCCCCTCACGCTAGAACATTGCCCAAAATTGGATTTAGTGTATTACACTCCTGAAGATGTGAGGGATTTTCTCGCAGGATATAAGTGGCTTGACTTATCTATTTTGCAAGTTTGGTGCACGTAAGTATATAGTCGAATATACATGTCATTATAGAACATTATAATTTTTTGTATTTTCTCGCTTAATTTATTCATTTTCTTTGACCATTTAGGTACATTCATCGTGTTTGTATAGAATTGAATAAATCAAGTACATATGGAATCTTGGACCCAAGTTTTATTGCATGGGCGTATAATGATAAAACTATCAGAGAAAAGTACTTGAAAAGCCGGCTAAATGACGGAGGAAAAGAATGTTACCTTGCACCATTCCTATGTAGGTTAGTATTGTTGTAATTTATTTCTATATTCTATATTTAGTTTTGTTTTAGTAACAACTAATAATATATATATATATATATATATTCTCATGTTCATTCAGTGGTCATTGGCAATTGATCGTAATATCGTTTAGGACAAATACGGTGACATTACTGTGTTCCTTGCACGATCCACTCCACAAACCAATGAAAGATCTTGTATTAACGTAAGTGTCTTTGTTTAATATCATTTTCTTTGTGATTAATTGTAATTAGTTTATCATGTAATATGTTTAATTCAATTTTTAATGTGCAGTATTGTGGAGCAAGTTAATATATTGAGGAATGTTAGAAAAAAGCCCATATACCTTGCTCCTAAAGTAAGTGGCCTGATTACCTGTTTATTTCATTTACATTCATGCATGTGTGGTTGTATTCATGTTTTGATATTCATGTAATTTGTAGACGAGGAAACAACGCGGGAGTTACGAGTGTGGGTATTTTATCATGAAACATATGTTAAACATCGTCATTGCCGGCACTGTTTATTCATGGGATACGGTAATATATGCCATAAAATGTTTACATATATTAATATATAAGTTGACTATTAAATTATTATCATGCATGATGTATCTTCAATTTTTTGCTCTTATGTAGATGTTTAACGACAAAACCCCATTCCCCCTTGAGGACTTTGTGGATCTTCATAAACGTTGGGCGTATATCCACAATCAGCTTAAGGGTTCTGCTCCTGCTGTATGATATATCAACAACATTTTTTTATGCACATATTTTTTGCTTTTGATGCATTTAATGTGAACAATAGTTTTGGCTTTTGATGCACATAATGAAATCAATAATATTGGCTTTTGATTTAAACAATGTTAGCAGTTTAATTCTCTGATTCATTTAGCTTTTGATGTAAATTTCTTTTGATGTAAATTTCTTTTGATGTAAATTCTCTGATTCATTTATAAGGATACAATATAGGAAGAATTGTGTTTGATGCACATATTGTGTTTGCATGTAAACAGAAGTTGTTTTGACAGGATAAATTATGGGAATAATTTGATACGCAGATAAATTTTATATTTAAAACAGTCTGTTTTTGGCAGCGGTTATAAACCTATCCATAGTTATATGTCAAACACTAATATAAATAAAAAATGTTGTTGCTGAGAATCGAACTAGATCACAGTTTAGTATATCACAACGGTTGACTAAACTAACCGTCGTGAAATGGTGCGCGCAAACTGGAATACAACAATAGTTCCCGGGCCGTCATTGTACTTTACCTCATATACAACAACACTCTACATAACAACGCCTTCGCCCCCGTCATTATATGTCATTTCCAACCATTGTTAAATGGGGTTTTCATAGTAGTGAGAAGACTTAAGAAGATGAATCTTGGTACTCAGACTGTGGCTCAGGTTCAAGCGGTAAATTGTGAAATTTGTGGGGGACCTCACTTTGCCATGCACTGTGTTGCTACAACACAACAGGTAGAAGAAATTAAATTTTTGAGGCAGAACAATCCCTACTCCAATACTTATAATCCGGGGTGGAAAAATTATCCAAATTTCTCCTAGACGGATCAACAAGGGAATGTTCCAAAGCAAGGACCCATCTGATATCACCAACCATACCTGCAGCAATATCAACAACCGCAGCAACAATTCCAACAACAGGTACCGAGAAAAGCAGATTGGGAGATAGTCGTTGAAAAGATGGTTACTCACAATATGCAATTCCAGGAAGAGACGAGAAATAATCTTAGGAACACTATAGCTTCTATCAAAAATCTTGAGGTTCAGATGGGTGAGATAACACATCAACTTACCAATGCTCGAACACCAGGTGCTTTACCGAGTACAACAGTGACGAACCCAAGAGATAATCAGAATGTGAATGCCATCATGACTGGAAGTGGTGAGTCAAGTGAGAATTATGAAGAGGAAAGAACTGAAGATGAAGGTTTGATTGAGGTGGACTTGGAAATCAAAGATCATCAAAAACCGCAGGAAGAAGTCATATCACCTGTAAACCCACCTGAAAAGAAGAATAAAAAGGAAGATAAACCGGCGATTAAGTTACCTTACCCCCAGAGAGTGCGACAGAAGCATCAAAAGGAGAAGGACTTTGAGAAATTTATCACAATGTTCAAAAAGTTGGAGGTTAACATGCCATTCTTTGAGGCGCTAGAGCAAATGTCATTGTATCAGAAATTCATGAAAGAAGTAATCACTAAAAAGAGACCTATTGAGGAAGAGCTGAAAACTGTAAATGAGAAGTGCAGTGAAGTACCACAAAATAGGAGACTCCCTGCAAGCAGAAGGATCCTGGATCTGTTGCAATACCGTGCACTATAAAAGACAAAAATTTCAAAAAAGTTCTGATTGATTCAGGTGCTAGTGCTAGTCTCATGCCATTATCTATTTATAAAAAGTTGGGAATTGGAAGGGTGAGCGATGCGGGAACGAATTAAAAATTTTCAAACCACAAAACTGAGAGATCTTACGGGCTAGCTAAATATGTGTTGGTGACGATCGGTGAATTTGTCTTTCCAGTTGACTTTGAGATCATGGATATTCCAGAAGATGAAGAAGTTCCTATCATCCTCGGTCGATCTTTCCTGCTCACTAGTCGGTGCAATTTCGATATTGAAAAAGGCACGGTGACTTTTAAATCTTTTGATGAGGAAATCACTTTAGAAGTGTTGGATAGCAAGAAGCGAAATAAAGGTAAGAGTAAGCAAGCTTCACTTCGAATGATTGAAATGGTTGGAAAAAGCATAAGTACGAACCCCCCTCTTAAAAAATTCTCCGACATCATCTCTAAGGTTGAAGTCTCTCGGGCATATAGTGCACATGTCAACACTGTAAAATCCATTCGTAAAATCAAGAAAAGAAAGAAAAAGAAACATCGAAGGAAGGATAAGGAAGTTGGAGTTAACTTAAGGAAAGAAGTAGTTCGTATTTCTGAACCTGACTGGTGCTCTGTTGCGGAAAGGTCAAGCAACAAAACGTGTAAGCTGAAGTATCCCCCATAGAATTGGGGAGTAACCCGTCGAGCCATGCGACGTTAAACGAAGCGCTACGTGGAAGGCAACCCACGCTTGTCTGATTTATTACTTTCTTTTTGCTGTTTGTTTTGTTTTGGTTGCAGGAAATAATCTGGATCCTACATGTGCAAACGATGATATAACAATGGTGTTGCATTACTGTCAGCATCCTTAGTAAGGATCTCTGTGAGTGACCTTTCTCGCTCTTGTTCTAATACATTGGGGCCAATGTGTAGTTTAAGTTTGGGGGAGGATTTACTGCTTTTAGTTTTTCCTTTTTGAACGGGTCATGTCCGTTTTGTGTGTTATTTTATGAAAACCACTCTGAATTCTCCCCAAATTAGAGTCTTAAAATTTTTTCTTGTGAATACTGTGATTTTGAGGTGGTCAAGAAAGTATATAAAGTTGAGGGAAGAGGAGCTAGAATTAGGGACATTGGGAAAGTTTGGAAAGTGAGGTATGACCTGAACACCCTAGATTCTCTGGAGTAAGGAAACGAGTCCAACGTGTAGATTTGTGCCATAGTACTTGGATTTGAGAAGTATTCCCTGATTAGTTCATAGTGATAGTCTGGCATGACTAAAAAGAATTGCATGTATAGGGTTGATTGAGAGAATGACTTAAGGCACCGAAAAAGTGAATAATGGTGATAAAGACAACTAATCCTTCTAAGTTGGGTAACCCTCACCCGGTTACTTAGCCTAACGGCGGTTGAATCTCAATTGTCATCCCAAAGTGGATTAAGAAACGCCAATGCGCGAGAAAAGAAAAAAGAATAAAGGTGCCTAGAAAAAGTCTTGATTAATTTTGTACATGTGAGGGAAAACGATAAAAATGCCTTAATCTGATTATCCGAATGAAAGGGGTAGAAAATCGAAGAAAAGACTGAAGCCCAAAGCATAGTTTGAGAGGTAACCTAAAGGGGGATTTAGGTCCGTGGTTTTATCGCGGTATGTGCTTGTGTAATACCTTCGTTAACGGACGATTACCAAGAGAACTAGTTCTAACCGATCGGAACAAAGGCTCACGTATGAGTATCGACACACCTTACCTTCACAAGTTTTTCATTTGATATGTACTGTTTGATCTAAAAAATCTTTATGCAAGTTTGTTGCTTGAGGTCAAGCAAATGTTTAAGTTTGGCGGAGTTTGATCGGTGGTTTTTATGTGTATTTAACCGTTAATTTTAGTTAGTTTTATTATATGTTTAATTGCATTTTATTCCCATTTACCGCATTTTATGCTTGGTTTGTGTCTTTTCAATGCTTTGAGGTTCAGATAAGCATTCACGAGGAATCGGAGCGAAAACCAGGAAAAAGCGCAAGAATTCGTAGAAAGTTGCATGTGCGTGTCAGGATGCCTGGACAAAAAAAAATCAACAAACATAAAATATATTGGATAACCAATTCTCTTATCTATACTATGTTATAGTTCTCTTCATTAGCTTTCTGTCGCTTCGAACGGGGACCAAGACAGACTTACGGATCAAAAGTTATGATCGAAACAATTCCGGTTATAAAATCCCGTGAGCTGACACGGCCGCCCGTGTTGGCTGACACGGCCCGTGTTGACTGACACGGCCCGTGTCAGTAGGTGACGCTGATTTGCTGATTTTTTTTCATATTTTCACTGTATGTTAAGCTGTGGTGGCGCTTTGGGTATTTCCAACCGATCTGAGTGATTTTCTATGATTTAGATGAGTTTTGGCAAGAAAGAAAGGGACTTTTGGGACGGGAGAAGAATTTCACGATCAAGATTGGAGAGATCAAGGTTTTCAGAAGGCGAAAGGTTTTCATGAGCGGAAGCAATTAAAGATCAAAAGTCATCCAAATTCTTGTAATGTTTATTCTTTATTTTGTAATTTTTTATCTGAATACTATGAGTAGCTAAACCCCCCAATGCTAAGGGGTGTCCCTGAATTGCATTTGTAATAACTCAAATTTCCATTGTTCTATGAGATATTGATTTTTCCTTAATCTTTTGTTATGCAATGTTTTTAATGCTTTTTCGATCGGTCAAATTGAAATTGATTTATGGTTAGGATTTAGGTCGGACCATCCAACCTAACGCTTTTGCATAATGGTATTACAGTAGATATTGCCCAGGAATAGGGATACCCTTTAATAACCGAATTATTCGTGATCAAATATAATGCTTGTCATTCTTTCTTGACCACTAAGGAATTAGGGTAGAGACAGAATCTCAAAGGTTTTTCTTCTAAGGAATTAGGGAAAAATAATCTTAAGAATCGGTAAGGTTCGTTAAGGATTGAGAGTTTTTGCAGTGCAATTCATACATTTTCCTCTAGCATGATTCTCATAACTGTTTTAAGTAAAGTTTATAATTTTGTTCATTTTACTATTGTTAGTTATAATTTCTCAACAATCAAACCCCAAGAAAACTTTTGTTTAATTGAATTAGTATCTGCACTTACAATAACGCACAGTCCTCGAGATCGATTCTGGGGATAACCCCTATTACTACTACATCGTAAAAATAGTACACTTGCTATTTTAACGATCAAACTCCTTGGTTGGGTTATCCTATACATTTTTGTCTTCGGTTTACTGACATGTTTTTATTTTTCCTTTGCAGGCAAAATGTCGAGCATGGAGGAGCGTGTTAAGAAGTTGGGAGCTACTTGAAGTTCGAAGAAGGGCGGAAAGGGATGCGTCGACCAGATCCAGCAGCAGCGCCCAGGCCCTATCCCGACATCTGGGGACTCCACCAGCTCCCCTTAGTGTAGCGAATCTCCTAATTTGTAGGGGACCCCGAAAAGACAGCGAACCAGCGAGCAGGTACAAGTGCTCCCGCCTTGTCACTTGAGGCCGAATTTCTTCTTAGGGGCCAACTCCCTGGCCGTTAGTGCATCTGAAGCCCAAACCATCTTAAGCGCTGACCGGGCTTTGAGGAAAAAAGCCTTGGTAGAGGACATGGCTGCGATGATGCAGGTTTTTGCCACAACCCTGGTCCTGAATGATAAAACCTGTCCATCAGCGGAGCTGACCAAACTGCAGGATAGCTTCACGTCAGTTGAGGCCGAGATGAAGAAGCTGGGCAAGGACCTCGCGGAGTGTAAAAAGCAGAATGAAGCCCATGTCGAGCTTCAGGGGTAGTTGGAGGGGAAATTGAAGAACCCCGAGGAGGAGAGCAAAAATCTCCTGGCGAGTATCGTTGAGTTGGAGCTGGCTGCCCGACCTGCTGAAGAGGAAACTGAGGATGATAAGCTACCGACCTCTTAGGCCGAATTGATTGCAAAGCTCAGGAAGACTGAGCAGGATGTCCTTGGGGTTGTCGAGGTGGGCTTTGCTAATACCGTGAAGCAGCTCCAGATCGTCAACCCCGATGTTCAGCTCATAACTGAGGGGACTGACCCTTACCATGAGGTGGTCGACGGTCAGATTGTCCCGCCAGAGCCCGAGGAGGATGAGGAAAACGTGACTATGGCGGATGAGCAGCCTAAGGACAACACAATTGTTTAGCTTTTCTTTTGCCTATTTTGTTTGGCTTGCGTGCCAGTTTTTGTAATGACTTTTGCCCAACCTGTGCGCCAGGGGCTTGTGATATTTTGTATGTACTTTCTAAATAATGGGCTTCTGCCCGATTCTAATGTACTATTTTTCGTTATCTTGTGTGTGTGATGTTTGTATGTTGATGACATATCTGTTTCGTTTTTATCTAAGTAGTTAGGGGTTTCGTTCGAAATTGTAGATCCTCGACAATGCAGGGAACTGTTCGAGTGGTCGGAGCTGTATTCCGACCTTTAACGAGGCTAAGAGCTCGATCGAGGTCTTAGCTTCGTAGCGTGGGATTTCAATCGCGAGCTGGGTGACCTGCCAAACTGGTATGGAGACGGTGGAGCTCGGTTGAGGTGTCCCCGTCGGATCAAGGGTCCTCGCGGACACACAACGCGGGCCCTTATCTTTTTGTCTCGAGGGGAGTCGCGCTTGTACCTTAGTGCGCCCACGTAGTCGCGACGTTGATGGGTCACGGGCAGTGTTTAACTGTAATACTGTTTAAACTTTTCAGCATTCCATAGTCGAGCAAGTTCCTCCCCGTGTAGATTTTTGAGGTAGTAGGCTCGTATCCCTGTTTTCGCGCGGACGCGGTAGGGGCCCACCTAGTTCGCGGCGAGCTTGCCTTCTCTTGAATCTTTCTGGTTCCTTCGTAAGACGAGGATGCCTACCTGAAAATCACGTTTAATAAATTTGTTATTGTAGCGTAAAGTTATCTTCTGCTTGAGTGAGGCTTCGCGGAGGGACGCGCCCAACCTTATCTCTTCGACGAAGTCGAGCTCCTCCCGGAGGGCCTCATTGTTCGTCTCCTCGTCTAGGGGAGACTCCATTCTTCTCGAGGGTTCCCTTATTTCCATAGGGATCAACGCCTCAGTCCCGTAGGTCAATCGGAATGGGGTCTCCCGGTACTGGAGTGCGGGGTTGTTCTGTAGGCCCAGAGGACGCTGTGTAGCTCCTTTACCCATCTTTTCTTGGCGTCGCCCAGTCTCTGCTTCAGACCTCGCAGGATCACCTTGTTCCCGGCATCAGCCTAACCGTTTGTTTGTGGGTGCTCGACTGAGGTGAAGTATTTCTTCGTGCCCGCCTTCACGATGAAGTGTTGAAAGTTCTTATCAGTGAATTGTGTCCCGTTATTGATGACATTTGCCTGAGGCACGCCGAATCGGGTAAGTATGTTCCTCTTGTAGAAACGTAGTATGTTGTGGGACGTGATTTTGGCCAGGGCTTCAGCCTCGATCCACTTCGTGAAATAATGAACACCGACGATCAGGTACTTGTTTTGGTACGACCCCACGACGAAGGGCTCGAGGATATCAATCCCCTACCATGCAAACGGCCATGGGAACGAGAGCGTTTTAAGCTCACTGGGCGGGGCCAGGTGCATGACCTCGTGTCGTTGGCATCTGTCGCACTTCTTGACGTGTTCCTTGTCGTCCTGCTGCATGGTGGACCAGTAGTACCCTGCTCGTAACGCTTTACGGGCTAGTGATCGTCCGCCGAGGTGTTGCGCGTTGATCCCCTCATGGATCTCCTGGAGTATGCTGGGGACCTTGGACTTCTCGACGCACCTGAGCAGAGGGATCGAGAAGCCGCGTCGATATAATTTGTCTTCGATGATCGTATAGGCACTATAAAAAATCGCGTAAATTGTGGCGGTTAAATTATGGCGTTTATAAAACCGCCACAATGTACGGTTATTTATGGCGGTTTTATCAACCGACTTAATGTACATAATAAAATGGCGGTTTCAATTGCCATTATTTACTTAATTGTATTTCATATCCACGTTTTACTATTCACGTTTCAATACTGGTGGTCCCTCTTCCCTTTTTAAGTAAAAAATGGCTATTTATTCCATCTTTCCTTTTTTGAAATGTTCAAATTTTCTTATTTATTTATACAATAAAATTTTAATCAATATTAAATAACAAATATTAATTTTATTTTTTATGAGATTAAATAGAAAATAGAAAACCTAAAGTTTGTGTCAATCGTCTCCAAAGAAACCGAAAACTCTACTTCCTTTCCTTTTCAATGTTCATCTTTCATCACACCCTTTGGATTTCAGCTTTCGCTTTTTTCCTTTCAAAATCATTCAAGCTCACACCTGAATAATGATTTGAAGTTTGAATCACAGTTATTCGACATCGACATCAATATCGAACCCTAACAATCAACCTTAATGCTTAAACCCTCATTTTCGTTTTGTTATGTCGCAAATCCCCAATCGCAGTTCCACAATCAGTTGTTTTGTTTCTCCGTTCCACTGCTCCGCAATTCGGAGTTTCGCAATCGGTTATTCTGCTGCTTTGAAATCTGCGGTTCCGTACTTGACATTTCAAGGTAATGTAATGGTTTCTCTTTTCTATGCTACTAATAAGGAAATTTCTGGACAAACACGGAAGGATTTAGAAGAGTTAGGGTTTTCTAATAGCATGCTTTATGTAGATCAATTTTCATAAATTTTGTTTGATTTTGTCATATGGTTGCTGTTTTAGTTTTTGATTTATGGATATTATAAATATTTCTATTATAATTTACACATCTTAGTGACTGGTCAGAGCAATGTTTGATGCTTGCATATTATCATTTTACTAAGTTAGTGTGTATCTTGTTGTCACTGTCAATGCCTAATTAGGGTGCTTAAAATTAAAATCATTGTGTAAATTGAGATGAATGAACAAATCTTCTGTAATTACATTTATCGAAGTATGAAATGTTGAAGATGATCATACACTGGGTATGGAAACACTATTATTGATATTCAGAAGCATACTCTTTCATAAATATTTCAAACACATATTTGAAAAGCTTAAAATACTCAAAGGCTTATTTGATTTGAATGTGATTTCGAATTTGAAATTGGAATATAAATAAGTGCTGTAATTTAAGAATTTAACTTGAATTGCACTATTAAATTAAAGTTTTATTCTAGAAAATAGATTAGTTAATGGTTTAGATAGTCATGATTACAATATTTTATTTTTTCTGATACTTGGGGAGTTGAGACATTTGTTAACACGTTGTTCCTCTGCCAGATGACCTAAGTAGAGATAAATGATCCCAAATGTACTATCAGCCTTTCTCTTTCTTTTCCCAATGCTTATGCGTTGGATTGAAAACTCAGTCTGGCACATATTTAGACTCCTCTCATAGTGGTCACAGGTACTTTGTGCAACCTTGCTAAATTCACTCCCACATTAACTATTTCTATTCATAGTAGTGGTTTAATTATTATGTAGGCCTGATGCTTCTGATGTACTTATTTACACCGTAAAATAATGCATCTCTCCACTTATCATAGAAATTAATGAGATGGGTAATATTTGTCAATTTTATCTTAATAGAAAACTCATTGATTTATGTTTTGGGAAGAGCATACAGCTATATACCAAAGTGTGTATAATTAATTGTTAATCCATAAATACTGCACATGGACATACATGTGTACATATGCACATCCATATCAGAAATCAACTGATAAAAAGCTCTTTATACTTAAATATTTTGACACCATCGTCCTATTATTGTATTACCGATAATGGATATAACTACAACAGCCAAAACTATTTCATTCCTGAGAAAAAATATATTGTAAATTTCAAGAATTATAATTAGAAAACAACTGTTGTAAAGTTTTTTTCTTTTGCGAAATAACTTACGCAAGCAATTTTAATTTTTGGAAACATTTTTTATTAGAAATATGTTGATTCTCTAAAAAAACTAAAGACCCAAAGGTTTACTTGCCAGATCAAGGTTTTCTTCTAATCTCTTGGGCACCCCTGATAAGAATACTAATTATTCATGACAATCATTTGTTCATTTTCTAAATTACTATTTGTCGCTATGCAGCCAAGAACCTATGTCGGACGAGGGATGCATGAGAGTCAATTTGCTGTCTTTAAGTGAGTTTTATAGAACAATATGTAAATAATTTTATTTAAGGGCTCTTGTTTATTGTTTAAAATTTGTTTCATCATCAAAAGTCTATATAAATTTTCAAGTACACTCTTTTTTAAGGGCTGCCAAATTTTCATTCAGCTGTTTTGTCCATGTAATTTTTACATGTGGTTATTTTCCTAAAATGTTTTATGAACTTGTTTGGTCTTTTTTGAATATTGTCTCTGTTCAGATCAAGCCTCTTGTTAAGCCACTAAAGATATAATGATCATTCGACATGTTAACTTTGTCTGGCATGAGTTTTTCCCCAATGGTAGTTTCTCATTTCTAATTGTTCAATTCAGACTTTCTATTAATTCTATTGTTCTAAAATTTCCTTGTTATGCAGCTCAAAATAATTATGGTGTAGTTACTGCACTTTGGGCTCCTGTACTTATGGTGTGTGCACTATATTTCTTGGCCATGTTTAAATATATTAATCTTCTCTTTTGTATGGGATAATTTTTTTAGCATATCATCTCTTTACATTTTAAATGCACGTTTATTATATGGTTACTAACAAAACATATGCCGTAGATGTATGGTTTAATTATAGTGTTGTAGAGTGAGCTGGTTTCTTTGTTTCTACATTTTGTGGCTTAATGGATAAACCATTCAAAGAGGAATAAGCCTTGTTTTAGGGAGGGGATCAAGTTGAAATGTCAAAATTTTTAGAACAATTATCGTATAAGAACACATATAGTTTTCTTTGTTTAGACTCAAATGCACGAGGATGTCTCCGATATAGTTAATCATATACAAATAGTTGTCTCAAGAGCACTTAGATGAGATCATAAAGGATCTTTTTCAAGTTAATCAGAGGTTTTGGATTCTAAGTGATTTGCCCTTTATTATAGTTTTGCTTAACTCGAGAGATTAGTCTTTACAATTGCACTAAGAAGATACTCGGTTTCTATTAGAAAAATAAGCCCGATGGTTGAAATATTTAATTATTTGTTTGTGAACACACACGAGGTAAGATCCACAAAATCTAAAATTGGGTATTACCTTATTCACATGCATCATTAAGAAATGTGATATTTAATTATACTTTAGCATATGATATGTTTTAGTCTAAAAAGGTTAAATAATGAAGGGTTTTACCACTGTTGTATATGTCTTTGACATATTTGTCTTTGAAATGAGTTGGTTTGACTCCAGTCCTACAAAATATAGTATATGAGTTCATACATACTATATACTACTATATATTAATTTTTTGATCCTTAGGCTCTTTACTATAAATGTGTTGATGTTTATGTAATATATAAACTAGTTGATTCCCTGAAACTGCAACTTGTAAATTAAATACAACCAATCTCTCTTAATTTTTAAAATTGGCTCTGTTAGTTAATTATTAAATTAACTACTTTTTTAATTATACTTGATTACCAATAAATCAGTTTTTTGTTTGGCCCACAGAGCATATCCTGATATTCCAATTGTATGATAACTGAGTGATCTATATAAACTCATGCTCTTCTCATTCATATCACCATTTTTGAGAAACACATTGGAGTTGGATAATATGATTGTATCATAGATTGACCTTTTGATTGAGTACATTTGCTTTCAAAATTGCAGTAAAGACATATGCTTATTTATGTAGTTTGTTAGGCTCAAGGCAATACTTAATTTTTTATGAGAGCATGATGTAGAAACTCGAAACGCATATGTTTCTTTGTTTGTTACCTTAACCAGCAATTCACGGTTAGTTGTTTTCGTTCTATTTCGAGTGTTATTTCGACTCATTTCGGTCCTATTAATAATTTCGAAGTAGCTTTCAAATTATTATGGAAGATGGATGCTCCTTTGAAGGTGAGAGGTTTTGCTTGGAGATGTTTTTTAAAGAGAATTCCTACAAAGTTTGCTTTATCTTTGAGAGGATGTTCGTTTGGTGACGGCAACCTTGGTTGTGTTTATTGCGGCAATTTTAATGAGACAGTAGACCACTTATTTTTGAATTGTTGCGTTACGAAGTTGGTATGGAAGGAAGTGGCGGAGTGGATTGGTTTGCTTGACTTCGACTCCAATAATATGAAAGAAAGTTTTTTGATTTCGAGGGGATATGGTAGTCGGGTGGGAATGAAGAGAGGTAGGGAGGGATGTGTTTGACTTGCCGTTATTTGGTTTATATGGTTGTTGAGG
Source organism: Lathyrus tuberosus (assembly GCA_022829125.1). Taxonomy (NCBI): domain Eukaryota; kingdom Viridiplantae; phylum Streptophyta; class Magnoliopsida; order Fabales; family Fabaceae; genus Lathyrus; species Lathyrus tuberosus. The sequence continues at coordinate 12,429,978 of JALAZF010000025.1, read as the reverse complement.
AATGGAATTATTTTTAGAAATGTTTCTTGGAACGTTATGGTCATTGTGTGGAGTATTAAAGCTTTGGTGTGGAGATGGTCGTTCATCGGGAAGATTACTCATTCCAATTGTAACTTTTATGAATTTAGCAAATTTCCTTTGTTGTATTTGTCGTAAGTTTCAATTGGGGTGTAATTTTCTTTGCCGAGCTTTGTTCTCATTTTTGTAAGAAGGTTAGAGAACCCTTAGTTCTCTTTATCAATATAATCCTTGCTTATATAAAAAAAAATTGTCATTCATGTTACCTTAAACATCAATTCATTGTCATATGAATGGTTCATTATGCATATAAAAGTGTGATATGAAAACTAGTGTGATATAGTGTATGGATTTTTGTGCTTAATTTGACATCATATGTATATTCTATATTTCCATAGTAATTAGCTGTAATAAAATAATTGTTTTGTTTTCTGCAGGCTTCTGCGGTAAAAAGTGAACCTTCGTCACTTTAAGACATAAAAAGATCATCAGATGCAAGTAATAGACATGAAGAAAATCATCAGAGTCCTTCAAATGATATATAATTTTTTATGGCACTTTTATGTTATAAAACTTATTTATTTTGAAATTAGCTTAATAGAAATGACACATGAATTATTAGTCATTTTTATGTTTTAAAAGTTTTGGAATAGCTTGTAATACTTATATCAAATATTTAGACTTATTATGGGAATAACTTATGTGATTTTGGGCTCTTAATATGTGTCCTTTCATTTATTTTTAAAAGAATGCATAATGTAAATTTATTTTACATATTTTAATTTACCTTTGTTGTTGGTGTTCAATTTTTCTGAAAATTTTAATTATTTTAGCATATTTAAAAAGACATTTTAAATTAATTTGTAAATTATGGCGGTTAATACGATGGAAGTTTGGTTAATATCAGTACTAAATTACGACGGGTTTAACTAACGTATTTGTAGATATTTGTTTTTTATGTGAAACATGTGTTATTTTAAGCCGCCACTATTTGCAAACAAAAACCGACAGTTTTAACTACGTACAAAACGACGGTTTGCATGGCGTTTAATTTTTAACCGCCACTATTTTCCTAGCAGCAGCCAAATTTATGGCATTTTTGAAAACGCCGTATTTGTAAATTGTGGCGGTTGAAACCGCCATATTCTTCCAAAAATAACCGCCATAATTTACGCATATTTTTGTAGTGAGGAGCAGGCACGTCGCTTGACAACTCCGACGTCTTTGGGGTCGTCGGGTAGTTTGCCCGTGCTGAGGTTCTCGTACACCGGGGTCATCCAGCTATGGCTGTCTCTAATGGCGTTCACGTCAGCTGCGGGGACGGTTTTCTCGATGCTCGGACGCAAGAGCACCTCCTGAATGACGAATTTGTTCCCGCCTTTCTTCTTCGTGCTTGCGAGCTTTGATAAAACGTCTGCTCGAGTAATGTGTTCGCGCGGGACATGATTCACTTATGCCGAGGAGAACTTTTTCATCGTTTCCTTCACCAGAGCCAAGTATTCAATGAGGTTGTCGTTCTTAGCTTGGTATTCTCCCCGTACCTGGGAGGCCACAGGCCGGGAGTCGGTGAATATTTTGACCTCTTTGGCGCCGAGGTCCTCAGCTAAGCGTAACCCGGCGAGGAAAGCCTCATACTCGCCCTGATTGTTCGATGTCGGGAATGACAACGCGAGGGAGACTTCGATCAAGATACCTTCCCCGTTTTCAAGGATGATGCCCGCTCCGCTACCTGTCGAGCTGGATGCCCCGTCGACGTAGATCGTCCAATTTTTGGATTCGTTAGTCGAAGGCTCTGGGATGATCATTTCTGCCACGAAGCCGGCCAGCACCTGAGCTTTCAGGGCCTTTCTCCCCTCATATTGGATGTCAAACTCGGCGAGTTTGAGCGGCCATCTGAGCATCCTCCCTGCCATGTCTGGCAGGCCGAGAAATTGTCTCACGGGTTGCTTAGTCCTCACCACGATCGTGTGGGCCAAGAAGTAATGTCGCAGACTCCTGGACGCGGTGACGAGAGCCAGAGTGACCTTTTCGATCTGCTGGTACCTAAGTTCCGGACCTTGGAGGGCTTTGCTGGTGAAGTAAATCGGCTTCTGCCCGTCGGGGGTTTCTCGGATTAGGACTGCGCTAACCGCTTCGCTCGTAATGGCGAGGTATACGAATAACGTTTCTGCGCCCTCTGGTCGCGAGAGAACCGGGGGTTGCGAAAGGACTTGTTTGAGGTGGAGGAGTGCTTGCTCACATTCCTCGGTCCATTAGAACGTGACTTTCTGGCGTAGAAGCTTGAAAAATGGGAGTGTGTACTGTGCTGACTTGGCTACAAACCGGGAAAGCAAGGTCAGCATCCCGTTCAGCAATTGAATCGATTTCTTCGAGTTCGATGTCAGGATCTCAGAGAATTCCCCCCATTTGTCGGGGTTTTCCTCGATTCCTCACTCTGTGAGGTAGAAACCGAGGAACTTGCTCGCCCGGACGCCGAAGGTGCATTTCTCGGGGTTGAACCTCATCCTGCACTTTCTCGCCGTGTCAAAGACCTTTTTGAGATGGGCAGCGTGGTCGACTTCTTCTGCAGATTTGACGATCATGTCGTCCATGTAGATCTCGAGCATGTCATCGATCTCTCCCCAGAAGACTTTGTTCATCATCCGCTGGTAGGTCGTGCCGGCGTTCTTCAGGCCGAAGGGCATCACGTTGTAGTAGTAATTGTCCGACTCGGTCATGAAGGCGATGTGCTGCTTGTCGGCCTTGGCCATGGGGATTTGACTGTACCTCGAGTAGGCGTCCATGAAGGACAATAGTTTGAAACCTGCAGAATTATCGACCAGCTGGTCGATGTTAAGCAATGGATAAGAATCTTTCGGGCACGCCTGGTTAAGATCAGTATAGTCAATGCACATCCTCCATTTTCCATTATTTTTCTTGCAAGTACAACGTTGGACAGCCAGGTTATGTACCTGGCCTCCGAAATGAAATTTTCCTCTAAGAGGTCTTTTATAGCTTTTTCAGCAGCCTCCGCTTTCTCGGGAGACTGCCTACGCCTACGTTGCACTATAGCCCTAGCGGCTGGATCTATAGTGAGCTGGTGGAAGGCCATCTCTGGGTCGAGGCCAGGCATCTTCAACGCGCTCCACGCGAACAAATCAGCGTTCTCCTGAAGGAATGCCTTCAACTGCTTCTTTGCCAGGTCGGGGAGCCCAGTACCAATTTTCACGTTCCTATCTGGATCATCTCCGAGGGCGACGGGCTCGAAGTCTCCATCTGGGATAGGGAGCGTTGGGTGGAGAGGCTGCCTGTTGCCTTCAGCTGGGAGGTCGTTGTCCGCTGTTCCCTCTTCTTCCTGTTCGCCGGGGAAACGACTGTCCAGGTCCACCGCATTGACGCGCGGGAGTGGCTTCTGTACTGCGTCCGGGGTTGACTTTTCTCCGGTCTTGGGCTTGACGTTGATCGAGCTCAGACCCTTGGTTGCAGTTTCGAAGCACCTCCTTGCAGCTTCGATATCCCCATGGATGGTGACGACCCGACCTCGGTGGTGTAGTACTTCATCTTCAGATGCATTGTAGATGGTACCGCCGTGAGCTCGGCCAGAGTTGTCCTCCCCAGGATGCATTGTTACAGGGAAGGACAGTCCACTACCAGGAAGTGGGTCTTGACTTGTCGGGCAGTGTCATCACTCCCGAAAGTAACCATCAGCTCGACATAACCCCATGGCCTGGTGGTCGTGCTGTTGAAACCCTGGAGATCTGAGCCCACTTGGGGGGTCAGATGCCTTTCATCGAGTTGGAGGGTCTCGAAGAGGTGGGCGTACATGATGTCCACTGAACTCCCTTGGTCGACCAGGATTCTACGGACGTCAAAGTTCTCCATCTGCGCCTAGATCAGGAGAGGGATGGTGGAGTTGGGCGCGCCACCTGGCAGTTCCTCGAGGTAGAAAGTGATGGGGTTCGATTTCCCTTGTACCTTCTTAAAGGTGGCAGTATGTGCCGAGCTCACGGATTCCAGCTCGTCGAACTTCCGCTTGATTGACCCGATAGAGACTTTGTTGAAGCCCTCGCCGGATATAACCATTACCGTGGGGAAACTTTCCCACGGGTTGCGAGCGGTTACAGGGTCCTTAGGGGGAAGGCTCTACCATGGGCTAGGGGTGATCGCAGGGATCTCGGTCTCGTCGGGGATGTAGAAGTCCTCCGGTCTGGTGATGCTCAGAGTGACTTGCTATCCGCCCTCTCCAGTGGAAGGGGTCGTCTCCTCAACCCTTTGTGTTTCCCAGGCATCCTGTCTGGGTGGTCATTCCTCCTCATATACTGCTTGAGGTACCCCTCCTTGATCAAAATTTCTATCGCATCCTTGAGGTGGTTGCAGTCCTCGGTAACACGCCCGTGGCTCCTATAGAACCTGCAGTATTTGGACTTGTCAACATTACCTTTGGGGGGTGTCTGCTTCGAAAAGCGGATACCTCCTTTCTGGAATTCCGAGTTGGCATATTCGGCCAGAATTCACTCGCGGGGAGTAGTGAGTGGTGTGTACTCCGTGAACCGGCCAGCCGGACCTCTCGATTCACGAGAGTCCCTGGGACGGTCTTATCTTCTTCTATCACCCCCTCGTCGGAGAGCGATAGAGTTTTCTTGCCTAGAGTTTTGGGGGCCCTCTTGGTGCCGTGAGTCGCAGGCACAGTGGGCAGCCTCAGTCTCCTCGTATTGAATGTACGCTTGGGCCTTGTAGAGGAGCTCTTCCAAGTTGCAAGGCCTCTGGATGCCCAGAAACTTGGCAAGCTGAGTGCGAGGTCGTAATCCTCACTCGATCAGGAACTTCTTCATATCGTCGGTAGTGGCTACCTCGACGGCTTCCCGGTTGAATCTCTTGATGTAATCTCTAAGAGATTCGTCCCTCCCTTGAAGGATGGCTTCCAGGAAGGCCACCGTCTTCGGGTGGCGTCAAGACGCAGTGAAATGCCTGGAGAACTGTCTCTTGATTTCGTTCCAAGAAGTGATGGATTATGGTGCGAGGCTTTTGTACCACGCCATGGCACCTTTTCGGAGGATGGTTGGGAAGAGCCTGCACTTGATAGCCCCCCGTACATTTTTGTAGTTGAGCATAGCCTCGAAGCTCTCGACGTGGTCGTCCGGGTCGGTAGTGCCATCGTACGTCGCCAAAGGTGGGGGCTTCTCCATCCTGACGGGTATAGGTGTATCCATAATCTCCTCGGACATGGGGGTAAGATGGTCATCTTTGTCACTCCTAACTGGTGACTGTGAAGGGGAGTGATCACCACAACCGCGCCTGTCTCGTCGGGAGGGACTCCTTGGTCGGCTCTTCGGCTTTTCGCCATTAGCCCTGCCGCTCTTTTGGATCGGGGGACGTCTTTCCTTCCGAGGAGGGGATCAATTGCGCTTCTGGGCGACCACAGGTTAGGGTCATTCCAGACGCGAGCGACGCCCCGGAAGTTGGAGGGAAGGGCTCCAAGAGTCGTCTTGTCCTGTCCTCTGTGGGGGAGGAGAATGGCTGTAAGATGTGGGACGATGATGTCTCCGTTGGGGAGAGCGTCGTTGTCACCCCCTTTCGAGCGCTTCAATATGCAAGTTCTGGTGGGAGATCAACAGGTTGATCTGATTGACCAGTGCAAACAGGGCCACTGTGTTTGGATCAGCATTTAGTGGGGCGGGGACAGGCTGGTAGACAGTTGGGCTGCAGTCATGTTGGGCGGCGTTGTATGCCGCATCGTCACAGGAGGGAGAGGTAGTACGCCCATCCCTCTCGTCGCCTTCCTCGATGTTGACGACCACATTGGGCTCGTGGTCGTCTTCGTTGTTGAACTGTACGAAGGCGGTGTCCGAAGTCTTGGCCTTAGGTCGAGGGCTGGCCATGATTGTCAGAAAATGGAAGTTGCTTTGGTTTTATGAGGAGAAAAATGATGAAGCAAAGGTTCCCATAGACGGTGCCACTGATCGTACCTAATCAGAAAGTAGATTAGTGGCCAGCAAACGTCATGAGCTCCACTACTCCGGTGGTGATGAGACGGTGAGGGGGGTGTACCTGCAAGGTACTCCTATTCCAAAGTCAGGAATGGAGCAAGCAAGTAAAGAAAGTGAGAGTAAGAATGAGAATAGAATCACGAGAGGGTATTTATATTGTGCCCCCAGCGCTGGGCCAACGGTCGTCTGCACTGGGTTGGATTGCTAGGCCCAATGCAGATAACTGTCAGGGCTTAGGTGGCGTAGGGAAGACCAGCACGTGGTCTTCTCCCTGGAGTAACAGTCCCAAGATCTCCGGAAAGTGGAAAGACTGACTCTTTCGAAAGTGGGTAATTACCTGATGACGTGTCCCCGCGGGAGGAGCACGTGGAGAAATGCAGGGGAGGATGTTTGTTCTCTCCCCGGTCCTTATAGTGTCTGCTTGACGATGATGGATCTGGTCGTGCCTGACGAGGAAGAGGATTGGGCCTTAATGGGCCGCGTAGCATGATATTGGGTTGGGCCTGCCCGACAGATGGGCAGGCGCTGGCCCAGTCCAGAACAATAATGTTGGAGTTGAACAAGGTAAAGTTGGTGTAAATAATGATGACTTAAGTGATGATAGTGAAGATGAGGACTACAATTATGATAGTGCTCAAGAAGTGGTTTTTGAGGATGATTCTGATGGGTATGATGACATTGAGGAGGATGAACTTGATACCCTAATTGGGTATGAAAGTGATGGTAATGGAAAAGTCTGAAAACTTAAAGAAAAGTTTGTAGAAGATAAAGGGAGTGACAATGACAACGAGGACATGCAAAGTGGCCGTGACAATGATGATAGTAGTGGAGTTCCAAGAAAAAAGCATCCAATTTTCAGGCAGCCAAAAGACATGTCATATTACAAGTGGGATGTGGGAATGTATTTTAGTTCAAAGGGTGATTTTAAGGAAGCAATAACATCTTATGCTGTGCAAAATGGTAGAGACCCAAGGTTTGTAAAAAATGACAGAGTTAGGGTTAGGGTTAGATGTAAAGTTGGTTGTGAGTGGGAAGCTTATTGTAGCAAGTTGTCAAATGAAGACACTTGGCAACTCAGGAAAGTAATTGACAAACACAATTGTAGTAGAGAGTATAATGTGAAGCTGATGAGTACAAAGTGGTTGAGCAAAAGAATTCAGAATAGCTTGAAAAACAATCCAAGGATGACCATAAAAGATATCAAGGAGAAGGCACAAAAAAAGTGGAATGTTGGGGTCAACAAAACCAAAGCTATACGAGCAAGATTTGCAGCTAGAGACTATGTTGATGGTTCTTTTTTGGGAGATTACACAAGGGTCTATGACTACTGTCATGAACTGTTAAGAGCCAATCCAGGGTCAATAGTTAAGATCAATGTTGATCCTGTACAAGAATGTGTTGAGGATCACAAGCCATGTTTTAGAAGGCTTTACATATGATATGTTGCGTGTAAGGAAAGCTTTAAGTTGTGCAGGCATGTAATAGGTCTAGATGGGTGCTTTCTCAAAGGGTTGGGTGGAGGGCAGATTCTGGCTGCCATAGGGAGGGATCCTAATTAATAGATGCTTCCCATAACATATGAAGTTGTGGAGGGTGAAAACAAGGATATATGGACTTGGTTTTTATAGTTATTAAATGATGACCTTGGAAGCAAAGATCAATGCCTGACATACACCTTCATCTCAGACCAACAAAAGGCAAGTTTTTCATTTATTCTTATGCTTTTATATTTTTCTGTTTTGTAAACAAAGTATGTTATGCTATATTGTTATGCCATATTTTTCTCTATTGCAGGGTCTGCTACCTGCTATGGATGAGCTATTGCCATGGGTGGAGCACAAGTTTTGTGTTAGGCACCTTTATAACAATTTTAGGAAGAGGTTTCCTAGAAAGATGTTGAAGGACATAATATGGAAGGCAGGCAAGTCAACATACCCACAGGCATGGGAAAGAGAGATGAAGGGAATGAGGGCCATCAATGAAGAAACATTTAAACATATGATGAAGACCCCACCAAGGTTTTGGAGTAGATCTTACTTTAAGACCACAAACAAATGTGATGATGTTCTCAACAACATGTCTGAATCCTTTAATAGTCTCATTCTTGATGCAAGGGCAAAACCACTAATCACTATGTTGTAAGACATCAGAATATACATGATGGAGAGATGGGCAAATAACAGAATGAGATGTAGTACTTTGGATGAGAATGATATATTGCCCAATATTAGAAAGAAAGTTGATGTCATAAGCACATACACCAACAATTGGCTAGTAAGGTATGTAATATCAGCATACATTAATTCTTTAGAATGTCTGTAACATATAGTCCAAACATGTGACTGATATATTCTGTTTGTTTAATTCCTTAGGATGTCTGATGAACATATATTTAAAGTAAGGCACTTGGAAAATCAAGATGATAAATTTGTTGTGAACCTGAAAGATCATATATGTTCATGCAGAAGATGGGAACTCAAAGGACTCCCATGTGTTCATGCTTTATCTGCTATGAAGAGTAGGAATTTCAAAATTGATAGTTACATTCCAGAGTATTATAGGGTTTCAAGGTACAAGGAGGTTTATAAGCATGCGATCTACCCTGTTAATGGATCAAACTTGTGGGTTAAGACGCCATATCTAGATGTGCAACCACCCAAGTTTAGGAAGATGCCTGGTAGACCTAAAAAGAGGAGGAATCTTGAACAAGGATAAATTGATGGGTCTGATCGTAAAATGAGAAGAACAGGTTTCGTGGTGAAGTGTAGTAGGTGTAAGAAAGATGGACACTACAAGTCTACTTGTAAGGACACAACAACACAGAATGCTCAACAATCAAGTCAACCCTCTCAGACTCAAACTCAGACTGCTCAAAGATCAAGCCAACCCTCTCAGACTCCAACTCAGACTACTCAACAATCAAGCCAACCCTCTCAGACTCCAAATCAGACTACTCAATAATCAGGCATACCCTCTCAGAATTCTAAGGGAAAGACTACTCAACAATCTAGCCAAGCATCTCAGACTTCTAAGGGAAAGGCTGCTCAGAAGACACATGGACCTGCTAAGGGCAAGACACAAAAGCTGCTTGTTAGGAAGCCAACAAGAGGTTTTGTACCACCTGGGCCTACAACTAGGTTAAGTGCTGCCAAGAATGTTGTTGGCCCAGTAACGAGGAGGTCTCCTCCAACAAAGAGGACCACACCAAAGAAGAACCTCTAGATACAATTAGGCTATCATTTCATGTATATTGTGTTTTTTGGAAACGACTATCATGTTTAATTAGGCTATCAGTTTATCAGTTTGGAATGTATTTTTAGTTTGGAACCAGTTTATGTATTTTGGTGTTGTTTGGAACCACTTTATGTATTTTGTGGAACATGTGTATCAGGTTATGTAGATGTTATAAAATGGAACCACTTTATGTATTTTGTGGAGATTGAACCACTTTATGTACTTTATGTAGCTATTATGAAATGGAACGAGATTGTGTCATAAACTGTGTGTTTAAAAAAATGTGACAAACATTGTGTGTTAAAAATTGTGAGTCAAAAATTAGAACCGATGTATCATGTTCAGTGTTAAAGAAATAATACAAAATTATAGATCATTCTCAAAATTACAGGTCATTCTCTTAACAGACCAAATATTGCAAACATATTTAAATTATACAAATTCAACCCACCTATTGCATTCATGTTAAACTGTTACAATCCAAAAGTTACAATCTTTAACAGAACTTAAAGCTAATTCTTACAAACAAAACTTAAGATAATTCTTACAAAAAAATCATAACATAATTCTTCCAAACAAACCTTAATACCCTAACTCATTCTAACAACTAATACAATGATAATCATCACAAACATCAAATTCAAAAGATTTTTTCACTTCATGATATTCTTCATTCCACTTTCAAGTTTCATCAACTTTTTCCCTAATTCTTCATTCTCCATTGTCACTTTTTCAATGTCCTTTTCTGCTTCAGCAAATCCCTTAGTAACCACACCCAGTCTATGCATCTAGAATTGCTTCTTCTCATCACCCACCTCCTCATAAAACCAACCAAAGAAACCACACCCAGCTTGCATACCTCCCTGAAATTTTCATTGTTTAGAGGTCAAGGCTACCTATAAAATGAAACTTAAACAGAACTTATTAACAAATTTAAAAACCTGCATACCTTATAATTTGGACAACCCCAGAAAAGTTTTCCCATATTCTTAATAGTAGTTGCCCTTTGAAGAACAACCATGCCTCCACAATGGCATATGGGCTTCCATCGTGACCTACTACAAACATTTGAATCTCCACTTTCATGTTTCAACATCGAGGCAGAACAACCAGATTTCATGCTTGCCAAAAACCCTAGGTTTGATTTTGGGATTTGGGATTGAGAGGAAGAAGAACGAAACAAGACTTCCGTTACTGTATGGGAAGAAGAACGAAACAAGATGATGAAGTAAACTTGCCAAGTCATCTGCCACAAATTCACAATGAACGGACGTTTGAGGACAACTAACGGTGTGAACTCAAGTGACACCATTTTAAAAGTTAAAGGACCAACATGCCACTTTTTAAAGTTAAGGGACCAAATTGGACCCCGAACTAAAGTTAAAGGACGAAAAAGGGTATTTTGCCTTTATTAATATTATTTTCTTGAGAAAACAAACAGACATGTGAGATATTGCTCAAAGAAAAGAAAAAGTTATTATTAAAAATAAGCAAAGTTATTTTAATTTATTACAATTCTTAAATTGTAGAAAAATAAAATATATTAATAATATATTTATTATAATGGAAATTAAAATTAAGGATTACCCTTGTTATTATTTCTATCTTTTATGGAATAGCAAAGGTTCACTTTGATGATAGTGAGGAGGAGAGGATGAAAGGGTTTGATGAAGGCCTTGATGAAGTGTTTTATAATGGAGTTAAAGTAGAACAAAAAGATGGACCTGTTGAAAATGAAGAGGGCACTTCTCATGTAGATAAGAAGATGTTTATAACAGAAGAGATGGGTAAGGAACATGTCATTGAGGATGCCTACATGACTGATGAACTAAACAGTGGTGGTGGTGATGACAGTTTGGATGAAAGGCCCTGTGTAATCAAGTTTAATCAAGAAGAATCTTTAAGCAAGAATTTTGCTTTTAAGGTGTGAATGGAGTTTTCTTCTTTGAGGTAGTTCAAAGATGTGATAAATGCTAAAATGTATTGATATTAAGTGTAAATAATTGGCACTTATTGGCTAAATTTAACCAATAAACCTCAACTTTTGTGCATACGTTGTATAGTTTACATTATAGTGTATATATTGCATATCATGTAAATATCGTTGATTTTAATTTTTTTCTCTCATTTTTGTAGGTATACAAGCAATTATATTTTGTAATTGTCTTATAGAGCATTGAATAAGCTTTCCAACACTTACGACCACCCATAAAACGGAGTTACGATTCAAAAGTTATGGTCGAAACAAGTGTTGGTTTGCCGTCATGTTCGTTGTGCGAACTGGAGGCGAGCGAATTCGCCAAGAGTTCACACTACGAACTCAAGGCGAACAAAAATTGCCCAGAAGCGTGGAAAACACTGTTTTGGCAGTAGCTAAAGCGGCATATGTTCGCTGGGCGAACGGGAGTTCGCAGTGCAAACACGGGAACCCATTTTTGCCTATAAAGTCACATTTTCAGATATTTTCTAGGTTAGGTTGTTGGGAACTGTTAACCCCAACTTCATAAAACACATTCTTTAGTATTTTTAGCTTAGAAACAACATTAGAGTGTGCGTCTTGACGATCCAGAGTCGAATCCACTTCAATCGGAGTTGATAAATCGTGAAATTTGTGTTCTTCTTCTCTCTTCTTTCTGTACCCTCTATTTGTTGGGGTTTTGTATGTAAGTTTATCTTGATTGTATGTATATTTATGGATCTTTGTATAAAATCTCTTTTACAACTCTTAATCGATGTCATGTTTGATTTAATCTCTATCTTAATGGGTTTAATTTGCTATAGACATATACTTTTCAAACTCGACCTAAGATGAATGTCTATTGGTTGTGGAAAGCGGTCTAATATTTACATGTGTGTCAGATCTTAATGCTCTGTGTTGTTTAGTTACGTGAGAAATCACCTATGAAAGAATGCGGTTGATCTCTCGACTTTTGCGTTAGACATAACCTCTTGTCGTGAGCGATACGTGTGGATTTGGACGAGTGATTTAGGTTGCGTGCATTTGATCCATAGATTTTTTAGTGCTTGATGGGTAGATTGAAATACAACTCCTGACAAGTTTTCTCATGTCTTAAGAATGTATTTATTTTATTGTTTTATGTTTTTCCTTTTGCACTTTTATCCCAAACCATTTAAACCCAAGCTTAGAGACGTAGAGATTGTCGAACGACATTCTTTCCCTCACACCGATCCCTGTGAAGACGATATAAATCCCGGAGGGAAATCTTTCGAAAATAATATTTTTGCTTGCCGCTTTACCG